>CAXKVY010000045.1:1200000-1656071 GCA_964058915.1 Tetropium fuscum
AATGAAGGATGTACCTCATCAATTCTAGAAAGTTAATAAAATCTAGAATATAATACCACACCCGTAATCAGACTCGATTTTACCTAGCATTCAAAACCAAACCGTAATTACCCAAACAGTAACTAACGCCTGTGACGTCGTGCTTGACTAACTGATGTATGGTATATTCTACGGTCACGTGAGCATGGGATTTGGACAACTGGAATGTATACCGCTTCGGTATTCGCTGACCTATCTTTGTAACGGCTGGTCGTAATGATCTTTAATTGGCGGCAATCAATTCCTGACCCTCGAGTTCCTGTCGAACGATATGTCACAAGCTAGGCGTATCTTGATCCCGTAGTTATTTGTCCCGGTTCAATAAAGGCGGAGCGCTAAAATTACGCCACGTCAATGTTTTCTTTATTAATTTAGGCATAGTGGTGGTTTTTAAGGGTTGAAAATTTGGGATAAGTCGCATATTATGTTCGAGAATATGGAACAAGCTTTATTCTAACTATAACTACATAAAATGTGGATACATGAAATCCCATTAACCATAAATCCATTAAACCCGCATTTTTTCAATTTTTTTCACACCCCTTCAAGAAAAAAAATGTCGTCCCTTAAAAACAAAAAGCGCAGGTAGGGTAAGATCAGCTAAATTCCAAAGAGTTTCATAGAATTCGGAGGTTATAGACTATTTTTACCTTCAGCGCCTGGACTATAATGGGAGACAGAGCTTGTGCTTTTATAAATCATATTTAGCTACTTGGCTTAAAATTCTATTAAACAGCATTTGCCTGAATGATAGGACTGTATCATAATATAGTTATTAGGGTTTCAACATTTACTATTTTATTCCACAAATATTATTTTCAGCAAACAAGTGCCGTAGCTGCAAACCCTTTGAATTATAGTCCCTTTCATTCGTACTAATCTCTTCCTGTTCGCTGCGCTTTCAGGTTCGAACGCAATTTTATCCTCTGTGTTAAAATTGTCCATTTCACTGTGCCATTATTTTCGTATTACTGACATTATTATCTGACAAAGAACTTGACAAAGAAATGTTTACAAAAAGAGGTGCAAATTCTCGCTAGCGTATTTAAGCGTAAGCATTTAATGCGAAAATAATGTTGACTACTCGCCATTTTTAAGTGCCCTTAAACGGAGAGGGCTCCATTTGGCATGTTTCTAATGTATTATGTAATGCGGTATTTATGAATGAGGTATAAGTTGGGACTTGCATATTAGTAGAGGTCTGTCTCTTGGATGGATATCGTTCAGCTGGAAGTCACTCTAAGGTAAAAAGATACGTACTTTCTCCATATTTGTGACTATAAGCAACATTTTTCTGTCGTTCGCTCATTATGTGTTATAAGTTTACTTGAAAACAGAAGAGAAAGGAAAAAGTGTATGGAACTGCATCAGCAAAAAAACAACAAATTTTTTGTGAGATTAGGTGCATATCTGTAAAAACAAGTAATGTAAATATTAAAACTACAGTTAGTACAATATGTATGTATAGTTGAACGACCGGCAACCCTGACTTACACAATGTTTTTCATTGGCGTAGACATTTTTTTTCGGGGGGGTGAAAGTAGAAGGTTTTTATATGCATATTTTCAACACCACAGCTGATATTGAATGCAAGTTTCCACACCACTCATGAAGTATTGCTTTCAGCGCGTTACCATTTTTTAGACATATTCCCCACAAGTAACAAAAATAAATATGTACAAAACAGCTAAGTAGTCGAGAAAAATAAACATTAAAACGGAAAAATAAAATAAATATACTTGCGATTGAAATACAATCATATTTATTGTGTAAGTAGGTACCTACCTAACCTACCAAATCGTCAACACTCAACGCCGATTTACTTTGACCAATGCTTTGACAAAGATCAGAGCTTGTTTGTTAATAGGTACCTACATAACTAAACCGAGACTAAATACAGCACATTTTAATAACGTAAAACGTAGAAAACAAATGCCTACGCCAATAAAAAATATTGTGTAGGTCAGGGTTACCGGTCGTTGAACTACACAGCTGATAGCTTACGTAGATCTGGAGATATGACGATGTAAACGTAAAAAATACCGATTTTTTATATTTTTTTCTCCGAAAGGCATTCTATTAAATTCATAATAAACTGTAACAGTGGAGCAAAAATTTTAGAAATATCCTTAGGTTTCAAAGTCTGATAAAAACCGTTCGAGTGTTGCAAAATATTGGCTAAGGCTAAGGCTAAGGCTATTGGCTAAGGCATTTATTTATTCCACAGCTTGTAACTCCTATTGTAACTCGATGTATATGCAATGAGGAGTTAATGTAAAAATCATATTATAATATATACCTACTAACAAAAAGTTATTGATGGATGTAATTATAAATTAAACTGGAGCTGGGAGAGACAGATCCATACGCGCCACACAAAATTGAATTACATGTACCGTTTTCCACTGGAAAATACCGCATTTAAACATTAAATTAGCAGATGCCGTATGTAATTTAGTTCGGGTTTGGTGTCATAATCCCCTTCCAAATTGGTTTTGGTGTACACTAAACCGAATTAGATTCGAAATTAAAATAATTTCCCACCACCAATGCACATTTGAAGTAGTGCCCGGGTATATTTAACTAATTTATTGGGTTATTGCTTTAAAGTTTCGTTCGGGGGGGGGGGCGGATTATATTCACTCATTAACGAGTTTGGGGTTGAGTTGGATGCAATTAAAATTTACCAGTACAGATGTATATATAGCATCTTAGATTAATTATAGACACAACGCCATGACTCTGAACTTCATGTGAAGGCCACACGAAATTACGTAATTTGACAAGCTTTCATATTCAACTTATCAAACAATTATTATTTATGCATTTTTGCCTACTTTATATGTATATTGAACTTCAGAGTTATTCGCTATCTCCATATGGGTACCATTCGAAACAATTCTGTCAATTCCGAATCGTATTACGATGGTCCATTATGGACAGTGATTGTATCATAGACTAAATAGAGTGGAATAAGTGTATGAATCCAGTTTATCGCGTTCTCATCATTGATATGCATTATGGTAGAGCTTGGTTTCTATTAATAACTACATTAAACGACCTTGAGAGTTCAGCCTAGGTCAGTAACTCGCCCTCCGCCTAGGTACCTCTTTTCTCGTGCCAGTAGGATTTTTAGATCGCCTTGAAAAATGGTATGTAAATCATAGGGTGCTGTTAGATATAATTAATGGTTTGTTGGAATGTTTGTCTTCTTATTGGATCAGTGAGATGATAAATCGTTTTGATATAGATTGTTATAATTAGATAGGTATATATTTTCACTATATTGTGTGTGTATGTAAGTTTTTATGGCACTGATAAAACAAACCAGCTAGTGATTTTTGTTTAAGTACTACTAAAAAATTTGGTAAGCTTCGGCTCATTCATTAAATCCCAATCCTGATATATGTCTTTTAAGATTTGTGTTAGTTAGTATAAGATTTTCAATATTATCTCTCTTATATACCGCGTGTTAACGAGATATCTTTCCGACTTCCATTTCTTTATTTGTTAATTGATCGAAATGGAATTTGGCATGCATCCCATGTTATCAAGATGAATAATCTGTATATTTATTAAATTTTTTGAATATAGAGGTCACTCTGCATATAACTGTACCATAGTACCATGTAGTGTGCTGTGACGGACCTGTAATTATTGTTTTAATACTTAAAAAAAAATTATGACCTTATTGTTCGAGAATTATCAGTTTTCTAATTGTATGATCAATGAGTTTTTCTGTATTAAAATATAAACTGTGATTAGAAAACGAATTGTTAATGTATCTAAAATTTTATTACAATTAAATATGTAATCCATGTGATCACATGGATTATATACATGTTAACATGTGTCTTTGATGGCAAATAAGAGTGTATATCATTTATATATAAAAGAAACAACACAGGGACCAATATGGAACCCTGTGGGACACCTACTCTAGAGTTACCTCTAAACATTCTGATTTAGCTCTTTCCATTAAACTTTTGGTCTTGTGCTTTAGGCTGACATATTGGTCCTCGACCTTCGCGAAAATTGCTAACCCAATTTAGCGAAATACCCCTTATACCACAATCAGGTGGTTTAGATAATAATAAATCGTGTTTAACGCAATCAAATGCGTTGGTGAGAATGTACGGCTGTACTGGTGCGAGATGGATTACATTAGATGGGTTTCCTCGTAACATACAGTCCGACCGTATGACGTCATCTTGGTATAAATATTGCTAATATAATTTATTTTATATACCAAAAATATAATCATATAATGTTATTAAATAGTATTTACACACAAAAATCACCGAATAACCACACGAACACTCGGAAAGACGCTGAGAAATATGAAAATAAACTGTCTACCAAAAAAAATCTTCTAAAAAAATTCGAGAATTTTTGATGTCAAATGGCGGCATCATTTGGCATATCAAAAACTCTTCAGGCCTGTAATTTTGCCTGTAAGAAATGTACGTGTTGCATTTTTTGTTACTGATTTGTGTTTTTGTCAATTTTGATATAGTGAATTTGGCAAAATTTAATATAGTGAATTTGACTGGACTGATATAGTGATATTTAAAATAGTGAATAAAATAAGGTAAAAAAAATAGTGAATTTTTGTCTGTTCACAACGATTCAAATTTTGACTGTCAATTTTAATTTTTATGTAGTGTGCCGTGACGGACCTCTAATTATTGTTGTAATACTTAAAAAAAATAAAGAAATGTACGTGTTGGATTTTTTGTTACTGATTTGTGTTTTTGTCAATTTTGATATAGTGAATTTGGCACAATTTGATATAGTCAATTTGATTGGAGTGATATAGTGAAATTAATATTTAAAATAGTGAATAAAATAAGATAATAAAAATAGTGAATTCTTGTCTGTTTACAACTATTCAAATTTTGACTGTCAATTTTAATTTTGATGTAATTATTGTTGTAATACTTAAAAAATTAAAGATGTGTTCGTGTTGGATTTTTTGTTACCAATTTGTGTTTTTGTCAAATTTATATAGTGAATTCAGTAAAATTTGATATAGTGAATTTGATTGGATTGATATAGTGATATTGATATTTAAAATAGTGAATAAAATAAGGTACCTAGTAAAGATAGTGAATTCTTGTTTGTTTACAACTATTAAAATTTTGGCTGTCAATTTTTATTTTTATCTAGTGTGCCCTGACGGACCTCTAATTATTGTTTTAATATTAAAAAAATTTGTGGAAATTTACGTGTTGGATTTTTAGTTACTGATTTTTATTTTTGTCAATTTTGATATAGTGAATTCGGCAAAATTTGATATAGTGAATTTGATTGGATTGATATAGTGATATTGATATTTAAAATAGTGTATAAAATAAGGTACCTAGTAAAGATAGTGAATTCTTGTCTGTTTACAACTATTAAAATTTTGGCTGTCAATTTTAATTTTTATCTAGTGTGCCCTGACGTACCTCTAATTATTGTTTTAATATTAAAAAAAAATTGTGGAAATTTACGTGTTGGATTTTTAGTTACTGATTTTTATTTTTGTCAATTTTGATATAGTGAATTCGGCAAAATTTGATATAGTGAATTTGATTGGATTGATATAGTGATATTGATATTTAAAATAGTGAATAAAATAAGGTACCTATTAAAGATAGTGAATTCTTGTCTGTTTACAACTATTAAAATTTTGGCTGTCAATTTTAATTTTTATCTAGTGTGCCCTCGGACCTCTAATTATTGTTTTAATATTAAAAAAAAATTGTGGAAATTTACGTGTTGGATTTTTAGTTACTGATTTTTATTTTTGTCAATTTTGATATAGTGAATTCGGCAAAATTTGATATAGTGAATTTGATTGGATTGATATAGTGATATTGATATTTAAAATAGTGAATAAAATAAGGTACCTAGTAAAGATAGTGAATTCTTGTTTGTTTAAAACTATTAAAATTTTGGCTGTCAATTTTTATTTTTATCTAGTGTGCCCTGACGGACCTCTAATTATTGTTTTAATATTAAAAAAAATTGTGGAAATTTACGTGTTGGATTTTTAGTTACTGATTTTTATTTTTGTCAATTTTGATATAGTGAATTCGGCAAAATTTGATATAGTGAATTTGATTGGATTGATATAGTGATATTGATATTTAAAATAGTGAATAAAATAAGGTAGTAAAAATAGTGAATTTTTGTATGTTTACATCTACTCAAATTTTGACTGTCAATTTTAATTTTTATGTAGTGAGGCCTGACGGACTTCTAATTATTGTTGTATTGTTGACTGTCAATTTTAATTTCTATGTAATTATTGTTGTAATACTTTAGAGAAAATTAGAGAAATGTACGTGTTGGATTTTTGTTATTGATTTGTGTTTTTGTCAATTTTGATGTAGTGAATTCGGCAAAATTTGATGTAGTGAATTTGATTGGATTGATATAGTGATATTGATATTTAAAAGAGGCAAAAAAATAAGGTAGAAAAAATAGTGAATTCTTGTCAGTTTACACCATTTCCAATTTTGGAAATCAATTTTATTTTTTATGCAGTGTGTCGTGACGGAATAATTATTAATGTAATATTTATAAAAATCGCCGAATTATAATAATTTGAATTCGCCAAAATGTGATATACTTAGTGAATTTGATATAGTGACATATATAGACATTTGATATAGTGACATAGCAAAAATAGTGAATTTTTATATCTCTGTAATTTTGAAGACGCCAAAAAATATCACGTTTTCTTATACCATTTTTTATAAATTCCCACCTTGTAATTAGACTAGTACCTATGACATCGTTTTTTTTTAATGTAAGCGACACTTATATACATCTCATATTGACAGTTTTTCGATACATGCATTGCAATAATTCAGTACATGCCACCGGATATATTAGCAATACCAGGACATCTATTAATAAAATTTATTTGAGAGGTAACGAGTAATTTTGAATACATCCGTATATAGTGTTCGAGTAGTAATCCATCCTATTCATGAATACAAGTTCCAAAATAGCTAAATAAATTACTCTATTAACTATGTCACTGATAGAACCATTACACAAAGAAACCAAGACAAATGGTGTTTAAATTATCACCTGTGGCGGAAAAACGATCCAATTTGATTTATATCGTGTTCGAAAAGATTAGCCTGGTGCTCTGTCATTTCAAAAGGATGCGAAAAAAGTGGTACTATATAATATAGATATATACATACTCTTTCGTTTTTTGCCATTATTGCCGCAAGGCGTTTGCTGTAATGTTGTATGAAGATTACGTAACAAATTAATAATTGAATTACTTCATTCAATGAAAATAAAGATTGATACAAAAATCGAAGAACATGTTATAAAGAGCAAGGAAGGTTTATATTGTTGTGCAAATTATTTGTTAATTTTGATCAATATTTTATGCAAAAATCAATTTTTCAAAATAACAAAATTAAGTAAAATTTCATATAAAGAAACGAAACCAATTTCACGGTAAAATTCACAAGTTTACACTAATTGAAAAAATATGGCAATGTGATGTTTGAAATAGTTGTTATAAACAAATTAGGGCTTTTAGCAATTGTTCAATTTACATTGTTGCAACATAGAAAAGAGCTTTTATAGTTCTATATAGTGCCCGTTATAGATTTTTAAGCGGATAAAGATTTAGTTATCTAAATAAATCTATAAAAACAAAACCGCGAATAATACTGGACTACATAAATATTTTAAATTAATTCTACCAATAATATATTTTTTATTTAACAATTATTTGTTTTATTTTACAATTATTTGAATGTGAAAAAGGCTATAAAATATTATTTCCGTTCGAATAGCATCATACGGCTGTTCATTTAATTTTTCAGTAAAATCCATGTCATTATTTCAAATAACGATTATTACACTACGTATATTTTTATACACTATATACATATATAGATATATAGATATATACACTACGTGTATATTACGTATTCAACATTAATCAGGAGCGTACGGTGAAATTTTAAGTAAGAGAAGCAATTTTTTAAAACTTACCAATTTATAACGTAAATAGATCCTTCGATGACTTTGTGCAAATTCGTCAATTATGTCATCATAAAAACGTCGAGGCTCAAACAACTGTTTTGGAGAAGTTTATTTTCAGTGGATAACAACGATATTTGCGAAATCTCTCCCGTTCCGTTGATTTCCTCAGGAAATATACGTTGAAGCATTGACTAACCATTACTAATAATGGTTACTAGTAATGGTTAGTCAATGGTTGAAGTGTTGAAAAATTGCGTTCTACTGATGAACTTGTGGCTGATTTGGCTGATGTGGCTGAACTGAACACAATTTCGACACTTCAGTGTAGGCTTTTGAAAAATTGCATTAGTTCTTTAGCAATATTTTTGCACTAATGTCATCAGTTTCGTAATTCACTTTTAGTTCAGATCGCGGTAACACTCCGTCGAAGAACTAGCCACAATGAAGAAGAAGAATAATTTACTAATATTTTCACACCCTGTTCTGTTAACCACTTAAATTGTTCGTAACGTTTTTCCGGGTAGATGCCTAATACAGTTTTTTATTTTTGTGGTTAAATTTTTCATGGGCGGTTTGGCCCTTTCTTTTATAATTAATTGAAGCTTATTTGCGAAGTTCAATGATGAAAATCACTTTATTATTAATACACACATCACACATTCGCACACGCTCTTCTTATTTAATTGTCCAACGTTTTCAACGTTATCCCCGACAGCCGAAGTTGCGGGATTTTATTTAGTGTAAAATTGTTTACCGCAACAATTTCTTGTGAATAGAACTAGGGTCTCCAGTCCGCGGCTTAACATATCGGTCGCTATCCCTCTTCTAGAAGACACCTGCATGAACAAGCCGGTGATTTACTGGCATTACTGCTCAGTGGCGTATCATCATGCGCAACCAAGGTGAAGAGACTTCCAAAGATGTCTTATTATGTCATATTCATATATGTGCAAAACTTTAAGCCAAAAAATTATTTAGTTTTGAGTGTATTTAAAATATAATGAAACAATTTTGCTTAGTGCTCAATTTAGCCCATAACAATTTAAAATAAAACTGAAAATGAATCTGAAAATAAGTCATGTTCACTACTATTATTATTTACATTTATTATGACTGAGTATCCGGAGTATCCATCATGATATCAAGATCCCAAATTCTTGATTCCACCTTCTTCACATGGTCAATACATTTTATCCAGTTGGCCGCATTTACTTCTTTGATTGCACAATTTAGAAGTTTTTTCACATCAGCTAACTTAAATGTATTTTCTCTAGCAATTTTCCCTTTTATTTACGCCTAAATCAGCTCAATTGGGTTCAGTTCGCAGTGATATGGAGGCAATCGAATTACCTGCATCCCTCTTGCTTTGGCCGTTTCATCCACTACATACTTCTTGAAAGCGGGAAAATGTTGCCTTGACAGTGTCAACAATTCAGCTTTAAGTAGTGAATAATCGTGCTCAAGGTTTCTTTCTTCCAGCCAGTCTTTAATTTGCCCTTTCCACCATGCAGTTTTGGGCAGCTGTTCTGTTCTACGAGAATGATAAGATTATTTCTTTTTATTTCCTATATTAGAATAATTGCGCGTGCCACTGAGCACCGCATTCCATTAGTTTGCATCTCAAACAAAAGCACTATATATCTACCAATTTCTTATCAACTTAAGAACAGTTCACTGTCCCTAAACTATTCTTGGGCCTTACAAGGAACTTCTATCCAGGTTCAAAATATACATAATATTAAATATACTATACCTACACCATTATATATGCTTACATCAAAAACAGTGTCACGTTTAGACGTAAAAACAAAGTAGGTAGATCTTAAATATTGTTACATCGAATTCGTCATTACGTTGTTAGCACCGAAGACGATTGGGCGTCTTGGTACAATAATAAAATAAAATGACTGGCCTTACGCTTTTAATTCGACGACATAAAAAATATTGCGTGTATCAAACCATTTAACATTTATTGAATAATATGGTAGCCACTCATTAGCTCACTGGTGGATGGCCACTATTCTCAAATAAGCTTTTTATGAGTTTATGCCTACTTTGTAACACTTTATTATGCTAAAGCTATAGTCGAAGTGTCGAGTTGAACAAGGTAATGATCAGTGTAAAAGGTAACCAAGCTTTACGTAGTTAATAAATTGCATGTCTATGAATAGAAAATTAAAACGTATTTTTACCCTGCCATTAAGTTTAGTACTGCAATTTCTGATGTTAGGGCAACACATGTACAGGCCCTCGCTTACCGAGAATCATTTGCGGTCAGAACGAGAGTCTTATGGCGAAAACATTTTGCTAATCAAGTGGGTCGGGTCTTGTTACTGCGCATCGCATAAATAAATATCGGTAGCTGGCGGCGACTGTACTATGTACATGTCAAACTCTACGTACAAACTATAAATAGGGAATTTGACGATCAGGTTCTATTGCTATGATAAGAAATCGGGGGAATGCGAAATGCACAAATTGAGAGTAAGAATAATACGAGAGCTTCACCCAGGTATGAATGCACCTAGGAAAAAGACAAGCAGTCAAATATTCTCTGACTGCATGACTTTTTAAGTACCTGAGAGATGAGATCAGATTACCTGAGATTTTTTGATTACCTGAGAGATAAGATTACCTGTGACTTTTCCATTACCTGAGAATGAATCCCGATTATCTCTATTCAAAATATAGCCCAGTACAATCCTAAACACTTCCATGTGCAATGTGAAGGGGGTTCGTATACTTAGAAAACGAAAACCGAATCTTGGAAAGTTTCAGTTTATTTTGTAATTTTTCATTCATGTGGCAATATCTGTTTGAAGCGAACCATCTCCGAAAAACTATATTAAACCAATAAAATGGAAACGAGCCCATGGAGTTATTTAAAATATAAAGTTTTAAAGCGAAGTCTAACAATTTAAATGATTTAAAATAATGAATTACAACATAAATGCGAAAAATAACATAACATATTTTAGATATGACTTTTAGATTTTAGATATGACATGACTTTTTAATTACCTGAGAATAAATCCAGATTATCTGAGTAGATACGGAGTCTGATGAGTGTGAAAAGATGTTTTCATTAGAATGTGGCAAAATTTATGTTTCTAGATTAGAAAACAATAGGGAAAGGTTATATAGCAAGTTCGGTTATATAGCAAATATTTTGAGGAATAGTACCCTATTTCAAATATTTAAAATAAACCGCGAGATATCTATACCATGTCCTGCGATACTGAAACCACGTGTATTCCACCGCGAGCCGAAATGGTAGTCACCCTACCATTTCGGCTTATAACTTGTAAATATGCAACGCCAGGCCAACAAGAGCTCTCGTTTGCCTTTGTTCGCATAGCTTGATAACTTAGCGGTTAGGTATATTTTCTAAATTCAGTTTGTTAGTCCCTTAGAAACTGCAAGGTACCTAGTCACTCTATATACCCTACACTCTACTCAACCTAGTATTTTCCATGTCCATTTTTTAACTGGGGCTACTTTGTCACCAAACTCAACAGAACGACGCGATTGAAATGGTATTTCCATAAGATGACATAGTAGCCCCAGTCTCGGGGTAACATTGTCACCCCAATTTTTATATTTTTATCGAAAAATAGGTTAAAATGTGAAAATGTTTACTATCCATTCAATTCACAGCATCATATTAAAATTAATTTGAAGTGATTATCCTCAAAAAAATGACAAAGTAGCCTGTTGACGGTACGTCCGTTCTGTTTTTGATAGGACTATGTGAAAAACATGTTCTCTGTTTTCAAACATGGTACTCTGTTATCGGATTTTTGCACGTATCACGTGAAAGGGACAGTTTCGGGTCGTGGTTGCTGTGGGCTTTTCGCAATTTTCAAGGGCAGTTTTGTTACTTTGTACTTTTGTAATTTCCCACGTGTCGGTAGCCGAGATAATGAAGTCGCCAACGGAAACGGAAAGATATATGCCATGAGATTTTTCCCGATATATCCCAAACCTCTCGAAAAAGTAACCCAACTATAGCAGACTTGTTCCAGTGTTTACTTTCATCGCATAACGTTACCTTGGAGAATATTAGCTGAGTTTATTCGCAATTATATATTTTACAAAATCCTACCATGCTTTACTCAGTTGTCTGAGACTCACCCAACTTTTAATATGACTATAATAATTGGAATTACGGTTACGTCTAAGTATGTAATAATGACATAGAGATGCTCATGAGGCGATTTAAAAAACATTATTATCGCTTGCGAATGGTTCGCGGAAACTGGACCGCTAGATTTGTCATTTTACTGTTAGAAAGTGTATTCACAAGTCTCGCAGCTATAGTTACTTAATGGTCTGTAGAACATCGTATAAAATGAATGCACATATCCGGCTAATGTATAAAAACCTCGCAAGATCTGTGTAGTAACTTTAAAGAATCATTTCATTAAACGGCCGTTTCACGAGTCGACTTTGGTCGAACGAGTAACGTAAGTAGAGATGTCGAAGATAAAAACATTGATTTCATCGATTCGTGTGACTCGACTGACGGCTTTAACTGACTTTTTCTTTACCTGTAAAGAAGCATTTCATTAAACGGCCGTTTCACGAGTCGACTTTGGTCGAACGAGTAACGTAAGTAGAGATGTCGAAGATAAAAACATTGATTTCACCGATTTAGGTCTTTTTCGAGTGAACGTCGTTCAAAGTCTTTATTATTTTAGACTAGTAGTATAGACAAGTCTCGACACTTCGATTTCAGTAGGCAGAAACTATAGTAGCCCAGTATGTATGGAGTTTTGCTCTGCAAAGGATGGAGTAGCGACAATTTTGAAATGCATTAACACCCCACCATAGGGGCCAACCAAAATACTGGAATCAGTGGTCGTTATGGACAGGTGGTCATTATCGAGAGGGTGAAATATGTACTTGTAGTTTTAGAAAAAATAGAGCATTTTTGGGTCAAAACTTATCGAACAAGGAAGAAAATTTTACAATATCTTATAGAATCCGCATTGAATTGATCTGAGTGCAAGTGAAAGGGGCAGTGGCGAGAGTGAATCGAAGTTTCTCGCAATTATGCTATATTTTTCACTTTCCGCGGTAATATCGATTTTATTTTTTAAGGACAAAAACTTTCTTTTGGTTGATCCAACCATTAAAATGTCTTTAACATAGTTAAAGACATTTTAACAAAAAATAAAAGTAAACAAAATTCCTCATATTTTCTGTAAAAGGATTTTTTAAGGGTAATATGTAACGAATTACACTGTTTTACTGCTACTGGATAGGGCTGGAACCTTTGATGTAACTATAACACTCGGAGCAGTTTCCACAAACACCAAAACACTTTCACTTCGCTCGACGCGCGTTTCGCCAACCAAGTTGGCATCATCCGAGGACGATTAAAAACTAATCTTAAACTAAAAACGCAACGCGTAAAGCGGGCAATACGGTATAGGTCCCTTGTCGCTATTCATACTACTTTTACATTCTACAATTCTATGCTCTCAAAAGCATCCAACTGTCTATTATTGGTCCCACTTCTAACTAATCTTAAATTACTAATATCTATTCTATGATTGTTGTCAAAAGCATGTTGTGCAACACTAGACTTATCTGTTCTTCCATTTTTTTTGGAAAAATGTTCATCATTTCGCCGCTGTAACTCGTTGCGTGTGAGACAAATGAATATCTATACAGAAAATGTGGGGAATTTTGTCTACATTAACTTTGTTTCAGACATTTTCGTCGTTGGATCAACCGTTGCTGAGCTATTTTGAAAAAACTAATCTTCTGTACCTTTAATTCAAGATATCCCCCAAAGACTATAAAGTTACTAGATGTAAATGTCTTTATTTAAGGTTTATAAAATGTCTCCATTTTTTAGTTAGAAAAGTAACTAACCAGAGGTCCAAATTTTACTTTTGTGGCTTGATACATTTTCCCCCGAGCCCTTCAATTACTTTACGTATTTATATTTAAATATACGGGATGGAATGGTATATTTTGTAACAAGTTTAGAATATAGCTCATTCCGCATGAGTCGTTAGTTTGTCGCCCGAGCCTTGAAAATTTGAGAATTAACATTGTTCTCACTGTACCATACCAAAATGAAGGAACACAAGATGTGGATGGTGCCATCATTATAATACTCACATACAGTTTAACAGAAGTTTTATGGATCCTTTCCGCCTAGAAAACATGTACGATTAGTATGTAAATATTCATTCGCACTGTAAATACCGGTAGATTATACACATAACATACGATAAAATCTTTCAGGACACGACGCTAAAGAGGCGAAACACCTTATTTAATCAGCTAACAGAAATCAACGGCTTGCATTACGCAAATTTTATGACTTTTATTGTCATCGCGAATCCTCATTGGGTAGATATCTTCTGAAATAATAGGTAATTTTAAAGATCTTTTCATAAAATACGTACTTAACGCGTTTCTTTAAAAGTTCTTGAAATATTAGTAGAGTATGTGTCCATGGAATATGTTTGTTCTGGTGAATAAAACAAAAGTCTAAATTTTCTACCTCCTAAATTGACCGCAATCCCTTTTTTTTCGCCATTTTGTGATATTTTGGACATTTTTCGGAGAAGTTCGTCAAAAAAAAAATCTATGTCCAGTTGCATTAGGAATTAAGAAACCAAACTGGAACCCTTTTATTGTCAATGTTTAAGGAACTCCCAGTTTAAGTCAATTTTTAACGCAGAAGAATCATAAAATGTGCCTGTGAATGCAAATATGCATGTGTAAATACGTGTTAATCTGTTTGTATGTGTATATGTAAGTAAGTGTACGTGTATGTAAGTGTGTGTGTATGTATGTGCGCGCGCGTGCCTTATTACGCGTACGTTAAAAAATCACAGAATGGTCTACATAATATACTCGAACACGCCCAATATCCATCTTATAATAATAATAACAGAACACCCATACCTACATGTGTATAATAATTATAGAACCCATACCTACATGTGTATAATAATTATAGAACACTATAATAAATATGAGGGGATTATTGTGTAGGTATAAACTATGTATAATACAATGTAGTAAATGTAGTAAAAAGGTCTTCTACATCGTCTAAAACATCTTTACAATACGATGAATCTGTCGTACACCTGAGATTGATATGTAATCTCAGTAAATGTAGTTAAAAGGTCTTCTACATCGTCTAAATTAACAAAGAACGTCCCAAAAATGTTCAAAATAAACTAAATTATAAAAATTAAGTAACTTAAAACTACAAAACTCCAACGCGAGTAGGTCTGTATAAAATTAATATTTCGCCCAGGCGCCATTTGAGGAATGGAATTTTTTTGATAAAATAATAATACACTTTTTAATTTTGATAAGTAATAATTAGACAATTGTGAACGTCATAATGACCTCAAATTTCAAAGTCAGTTTTACAAAGATCAAATATAACGAAATCTGATATAAGAGTCGTGCACTTTCAAATGGCCGCCAGTATACCTACATTCAGCTACTATCTGCATCGCATTCGCACTGTGTTTATGAAACCGTAGTAACGCGCAGATACATCGAAATAACTTGGACCACGTCATTACCAGTGATGATGCAACGCCTAACATTAATTGGTTACCCCATATTTTATGTTATTCTTTGCATTTATATATTGTAATTCGTCATTTCAAATCATCATCATCTAAATTATTACGCTTTAAAACTTTATATTTCAAATAACCCATGACTCGTTACCGTTTTATTGTTTTAGTATACTTTTTCGGAGATGGTTCGCTTCGAACGGATATTTCCCCTATGAAAGTGTCATCGGGCTATATTTCAAAGCATATATAGAGAGGTACTTATTATTTGAAATACTGTTTTAAAACTGCATATATAATTCCACTGCACATGAAATGAGACAACACTTTATCCAGCAATTTATTATAGGTCTGTGGTACTTTTTCTCAATTCCTAAAATATTAGAACGTGTTACTTTTAACAGAGTATTAAATTACGCCATGAAAAATAATATATTAATATAAAAAATTGATATAAATACTTTGATATAAATATTTATTTTTGTTTGTTCAAACGTTTCTATGTCAAATGTAATGTATTTATTAATGGAGTTTTCTCTTTTCCAGGTATGACATTCAATTAATCATGGAAATGTTGGTAAGATTTAGTTTATAACCATAACTTATTACTTACTCTGTTCTATCCAGACTGATGCTCTGGGATATAGTCCGGCGAATTACTGTAAGAATTATGCTCGGTTTAGCGGTTTAGTTTGCTCGGTTAGAATGCGTATTTTTGGAAAAAAATGATTAAAATGAGAAACGTATTTTACAAATTTCTTAAAAAAATATTGTGCAAATACCGCTAAACCTAAAAAAGATACGTAAAAAATGATATAATTCAAAAATGTAAGTTTTTACGTATAGTAAACCTAAAAGTTCAAGTTCAACCTGAAATACAAGGACTTAGTTTTCAGAAGTTCATAAAATGTACCTGATTACCAACACAGTTTATCACAGAGCGCCATACGAGTTAATATCCGCTATTGCTAATGGTATTTTGATATATCCGGAAAATTGCTAATCACGATGATCCATTAATTTCGTCTGACATCAAGAATTCGACATCCAACGCGAGTAATAGTCTATACTCTGCGATAAAATCAGACAGACATGTCTCTGCAAAAACTGATTTAATTAAATTCTAGTAATGTCCTTTCAGATTACATCGTAAATCGGCTTGTAGACTTTCTTGCATGCAAAAACATTCTGAGAAAAAGCTGCAGAAGGCACTTAGATTGTTAGACCAAAGACCTTATAACAAAAGTCATATTTTTTTATGCGGGGTGGTCACAAATTACAAACTCTCAACAAATTTTTAGTTTTCGGGAAAACGCTATTACTTATAAAAGTTTTTGCTTGCCTAAAGTAATGTCGAAATTATGTTTATTATACGGGGTGGTCAAAAATTACAAAATCTTAAAATTCGGATGGGACAAAGTTTGTACTTTTTGATCACCACGTATAAAATTTTACATTGTCAAGAAAATGTTATTTTTTATAAAAGTTTTTACTTGCCCAAAAATTAGTAATGACGTCGACAAAAATCATATTTTTTATACGGGGTGGCCACAAATTACACAATCTCAAAAAATGTTTAGTTTTCGGGAAAACGCTATTATTTATAAAAGTTTTTACTTGTCCAAAAAATAGTAATGACGGCGACAAAAATCATATTTTTATACGGGGTTGACGACCCCGTATAAAAAAATCTCTAAAGATGTTTACTTTTCGGAAAACGCTATTATTTATAAAAGTTTTTGCTTGCCTAAAGTAACGTCGACAAAAATTATGTTTATTATACAGAGTGGTCAAAAATTACAAAATCTTAAAATTCGGTAAGAGTAATGATGATGACTTTGCCACAATTGTTTTTATACGGGGTGATCAAAAATCACAAAGTTTACTTTTCGATAAAAATCATATTTTTTATACTGAGTGGTAACAAATTACAAAATATCAACAAAATTTTAATTTTCGGAAAACGCTATTATTTATAAAAGTTTTTGCTTGCCTAAAGTAATGTCGACAAAAATTATGTTTATTATACGGGGTGGTCAAAAATTACAAAATCTTAAAATTCGGTAAGAGTAAAGTTTGTCCTTTTTGATCACCACGTGTAAAAAACTATGACGATTTTATCACAATTATGTTTTACGGGGTGATCAAAAATCACAAACTTTACTTTTATCAAATTTTAAAATTTTGTAATTCTTAACCACCATATATATACAACACAATTTTTGAAAAAGCCATCACTATTTTTAGGCAAACAAAAACTTTTTTTAAAAAATGAGACCATATTTTTTGACCACCCTATGCAAGATAAGATAAAACGACAAGACCTTCAGGGTAACACAACGTTTTATTTTTATTCAATTCACTCGAGAAATTTTTACCAGTTGTGTCTGGTATTTTCAATACGCCTGCGATACTTGCGTAAGATGCAAGATCTGTGAATTTTTTAATATGCCACTATAGTCTGTTTGTAAATGCAAGGGAGTAATAAAACTCTACAATCAGAAATGGCCGCTTCTGATTATATGGACTGGAAATGTTCACTCAAATTTATAGAGCCGATACAACTGACTGGTTACCCTGAAGAGGTTTGGAACCTTTGATGTGAAATTGATACTGACGTTATTTTCCAAAAACACCACACTGAACTTTATACTCGACGCGCATTTCGCCACCCAAGTTGGCATCATCGGGAGACGATTAAAACTAAACTGACGCTAGGAACGTACCCTATTTATACCTGAATTATTGTCACGGTTGAATTAACCATTGAACCATCGAAAAAAATGGAGACATTCCTCAATACGAAGATTTTGAACATTAAAACATACAGGGTCATAGAGGAAAATATTAGGTATTTCAGATGCTGAAAGCCGATTGAATATTCATGTACTATTTTTAAAGTTACAATAGTATAAAAATGGACAATAATTTTGCATTAGCCGTATCTATTGACGCGCAGTTTTATTAAGCACAACATCAAATAATTTTATGAAAATAATTCACAGTTAATATTTCCATATTTTATTATTAATTCTGAATAGTCTTACTACTTGATATAGTAAATGTCTTCAGATAATCTTCTCGAGGAAGAACATTGCCCAATGATAAGCAGACCCGCGTAAATTTTACATTGGACCCACATCAGGCTCTTGTGGGATACCTGCGCTTTATTTTTATGTTGTGTAAATTGCCTAACAAAGCATTTGTCAGCCATTCACAAGCGCTATTCGTTTACCAGAAATGCCGTTTTAAAATACCTGAGAGCGTACTTCAAGGTACTTACATATATCAAGCCGCATTGTTGCTTGCCGCAAACCGCATAATATACCCACCTGTACCTGTGATACTCCATACTTTGAACACGTTTTCTTGGATTCCTATTATGGCAACAAAGAAATCAAGCAAGAACATTCTTTATCTGAGCTGCTTAAACGTTGCTAGCGCAGCTTTGATAGTGCTCTGTTTCTTCCTCAATATTCTTAATCACTTTGTATTACTTAATTTCTAACTCCCCCACCAATAGGTTTAGATATAAGATGAGAAATACGTGCTTACTTGAAATGTGTCTTGAGAAATTAAAATTCTAAGATACTTGGATTCTACTGCGATATTTAATTAGAAAATAAACATTTTCATGTATCTGACCATTCAAATGGTTTAATTCAATCAAGGATTATTTTTGTACTATTCCCCAGTTCGCCCTATTCACAGCCCAACTGAACTTTTTAAGAAATATGATGCACCAGCTACCAGATTATACCATTCCTCTATCTTTTATAAAAATAAAAATATTAAACTGTGAAAATATATAAAACTATTAATCATGGTTAATAAATTATGGTTCTGTCATGACATTACTTCAGGAAAAATGAAAAAAATCAGGGTAGGTATTGTCTTAAAATTACTAAAAATATCTTAGAGGGCAGAGTTCATCGAAATCTATACTGTTAGCAGTACCCATTGACAGGTATTATATGGTGTTCCGTAAGGCCCAGTATTAGGTCCTCTTTAGTTTTATATTTATGCATTTCCATAATCTCTTACAATATTTACATTATACAATATTTATGCAAATTTTTCCGAATTAATATTAACATACCAACAGTTCTGCATTCATATCTAAGACGGGATACAAAAGATATATAATTTCTGAAAAAAAAACAATTAAAAGGATGCAAATTCTACCCTTACCCCTAATTCTATGCCCCAGAGATCAATGTCAAGACATTGAAGAGATTCCAAAAAGCTCTTAGGAAACCTGAAAGGACTCATAGACAAAGTTATGGTCACCTCCAAAAATGAAATTTTATTTAGTTTTGATCAGTAAAGGTGAAATAAAAAACCTATTACTATAAATAGAACTATTAAGCATGCTTATTATAACCAAGTATTCTTATATGATTATTTTGCTTTACGAAACAATGAATTATCATCCTCATCCAATCCCGCATAACAACATATTATTTAACCGATGCTAAATAGCTGTTTAAACTGTTTCTTATTATCTACAAGATCCAGTTAATACCTGCTAAATCAGTAAAACATTTAAATCACTACGAGACAACAGGTGATTACTAATTAAAAGCAATAAACGTGCCATGTTTGGCTCGCTCATTTGTACAATATTAGCGATTAAACGCGCGGCAAAGACCTTGACAATGGAAAGAGAAGTTCATTGAACTGGGTTGTCCTTCGCATTAAGCCATATCTGACCAGTTCTGTTACACGCTGAACTTCCGGAGAACCTCCAAACCTACATTCGCACCCACACGGAAGAATGAGCGACAAAAATATAAACATTAAAATATATGTATAACGTTTCACTTTGAGATAGTCAATTGAGAGAGATATTAATGGAAGGCTATTCTTAATAAACAATTATTTTAATTTAAATAAAGAGATTATTTATATTTTGATTTCATATTATAGTGATCTGGTGAACAATCTGGTTTGAAAATACTCACTTTCTAATGCTCATACTCCTGAATATTATTTGTCGAATGGGCGCCAGTTCCCAATGAACAATTATTTCGAGAAAGTGATACACAAAGTGGGAAACACTTTCAGTTTCATTATTTTTTTTTAAGTTAAACCAGAGCATATAGATATCCTACCCCAGAGGGAGTTCAAAATAGGCTGAAGTATTCAAATTAGTATTAAATATTTTTAATATTTTAATGTAAGCTCGCGAATATTTTTACTTATTAATAATGCTATAACTTTTTATTAACTTAATATGTGATATCTTTGCTGTAAATGGATCTATTGAAGTAGAAATGAAATTGGTTTTCATTTAACTATGACATCAATTTATTACAAAGATATTATGATGTGGTGATTCAACAACATTCAACAAATTTAATCCAATTAAAAACACTTGAGCACAAAACGCTACCGCGCTTGTAGCGACCTCTATTGGTGATGTGGTAAGTCCTCGGAGTACTACTGGTACTTCTTAGATTTTACTCACTTGTTGATTATGTGCTTGTTACAATCCTTATCGAGAATATTACGAAAGCTTCGGTAGAAATATCTAAGATACTGCCTAGAATTTCTACTATGATTTGGATAACCCAACTATCACTAAAATTAACTTATTGTCTTTACAAAATGACATGGAAACACGTGTAATACTATCGTGCACAATGTATAACAATTAACTTTTGGTTATTATGAAATTATTACTTAATTTTCTTCACATCTAAATAAAAGTCGTGGCGACCACTCGAGTGCCTTTAATCAATTTCCTATGCATTGTTATCAGTAGTTAAGGAAATACCTCTCTTAGAAACAAAGACATTTCCTTAGTTACCAATGTTTCTTACATAGTGTAGTTCAGTCAACCAATCAGTTTTATTATTTCCACTTTTTATGATTTCACTAGGGTATTATTATAAACATACTACATATTAAGTTTACTAACTTTGGGCTGTTATATTTTTGAAATATCCGAAAACCTTTTTGATATTTTTTATTTAAATATTAATATAAGAATGTCACCCACTTAGTTACCCCGTATTATTTTTTTTTTAAACTTACCAGTGCTTTCATCTTCTGTGTTTGAAATTTCATTAAAATCCAACGTAAAACAAAGAAAATACAGGATCGAAAAGCCATGGTGTATATTTTCAGACCACACTTTACATAAACGTGCTGCAATGACTATACAGCTAGTAATTTATCATTTGCGATAGTCAAAAGTAGATTATTTTTTCGTTTTCATCGTACAATTCCAAAGAGTAAATGGCCCACGCGATAAGCAAAGTCATCGGGTTTAAATCATTAGACGCGCGATTAAAATCTACGTTCGACGAAACAGCATAGCACGCATAGCAATTGAATTTATTTCGTTACAAATATTTCTAGATTAGCAAAGCAATACAATGACCCCAGGGCCATATTTCAGTCCAATTAAATCATCAAAAAGTCATCCATTATCCATACTCAGTAGACTCGAGTAATTATTATTTACTGTAAATATCCTACGAATCGACTGATTCGACTGAATCGATCTTACATTTTGATGTTTATAGTTATATTAGTAACATGAAGATAGTCCGGTTATTTTTTGAGAAAAAAATCATTTTAGTACAGCCAATTTGCCAAATTTTTCGGAGAAAATTACGGTAGTAATTTTCTCCTGTAAGGAAATAAAATCCAAAAACTTTTATGAGTTCAGTAGGAAAATTGACGTGAAACTTTTCTCATGACCAAATGATTCACGGAAAAAAATTACGTGAAAAAGATGACTGAGGTAATTTTTCAGCCTTTATTCCGACAGTTGACTGCACTATTCACGTTTTATCGCAATTTAGTTGCTAACGATTGCTTGAAAGTTAGTAGTGGGACATTTATAGTAAGTACGTTAGTCTCTTTCATTTTGCATTATTTTACATACCCAGCTAACGATCATACAAGAATGCAAACAGCGCACATTTGCATTCAACCGCACTAAGACCAGATGACAAAAGGAATAAGGTCGTTGAACATGCAGCGAATAATCCATTAAAAAATGCATGATCGTGGGATTCACACAAAGCTCACGAACTAGCCAGATTGATCATGTGGTCGGGCAAGGTGCGAAATGGAAGAACGTGGCTCGGATACGCTTAGCGATTCCTATTCGTAGGGCAACACCGCCTGCTAGATGGAATGTTAAACTATGAATAAAACTAGCACTATTTGTAAAGAGTTCGATTCATAAATATTTAGCTAGAAAGCAGTTGTTATATCAACGGATATGTGATGCGTATTGAATACGTAAATATATTTTATAAGAAACATATTTATGTTATCAAGTTTGGATGCAATTAGGCAATCCACACGTGACAAAACTGGAATTCAATATGACACGGAGGGCAAAGGCATGTTTAAATGCATTCTCAATGTAAAAATAACTGGTTGCACTCCGCGCCATATTGAATTTGAATTTTGATAAGTCGTTTCATTGACCATATTAGTTAGGTTAGGAAAATCCAGGCGCGAAATTTGAAATGGGTTCCTAAACACACTTCAGTAAATTTTACTGCCATGTATTTCTCATGGGAGATTCAAAAGAGATTCTTATGGGAGATTCTCTACAATTCAAGCCCAATTTGTTTTTTAGACCTATGAGTTAAATATACAAAAGATTTGAACTTAAAATGTCTGTTTTCCATGGACGTACGTCACGTATTAATTTAACATTTCTTACGCAAGAGCGCCAGGCCCGCTGAGCTTTAAAAATTAAAAAGTCAGATTAAGGGTTATGTTATGGGTATTGTCGGTAACTGAACAAGCACTGCAGAGTTGCACAATATTTAAAATCTTGTGACAAACAAGAGCAAAATTTGCTGCATCTTTTTCATCTTTCGACGGCAAGAACAAATGAATTCCGGCAAAAGTTCCATTGCTGAGTCCCCTTCAAAGTATTTAACACCCAACACATTATTTTATAACATCCAGCCATATGAGTAGGTGTTTTGAAGCGACATAGAGTGGGGCGGCATCTAGCGCCGTTTGCTTAAAGCATCTGTGTGCGATAATATTTCGTACTGAGGTATGTTCTAGCATTTTTAAAGTGAAAACTGTATTAACGGGTACACCGCACCCGTTAATTGCGGGTTGTAGTAATATGGGCGGACGGTTACAGTATATATTTTAAAATTCGAAAACAGAAGTTTTCACTTCTATCGTGTGGTCATAAGCACATACCCATGTCTTTTTTAGATATTGTCTGTGGCCATTCGATTATTTGCCATTTCACCCCTATAATATGTTGCTCCGATGGAGGTATTTTGTCCACTGGTATACTTCTAGTGTTAGATACTCTATACCTCAAATTGTTTATAGATAAATACGAGTCCCTTCAAATAATGACCTTACTTTCGCCCTCTTAAATGTTTGATTCCAGAAATACCCACGTATTCAAGTAAAATATTAAAATGATGCAAAGGTCTCTCCTCTAGTTAAATTGTCGGCTATATTTGACCATACAAGGAAATTATTAAGAGCAGGTTTTAATATAATTGAGGAACTGGGAATTTGCAGCTTCACCCTATCTGTATACCACGGACGGACGTAACTATTATAATTAGTATCTTGAGTAGATCCGTATATGGCGGAAAACATCCATAATATTTTTCTTGTATTAGCAGACTAATGGTATCTTCGCGGCATACGGAAATCAATGACCCCATCGATGTACATTATTAATAACAACTATACCTAGGTACTGGACGTGGAGAATAATGCGAGGCATTTGCATGTCATCTGATGAGTTATTACTGACAATTACAGGAAATACACATGCAAATTATATCCTCCTCAAGTTATATATAAAGGTATATTGGTCTGGATTAACACAGGATATAGGTATATAAATTTATAACAAAAAAACACTCCAGTCTTATAAGATTCTCACATTATAATTATTATTACAATATAATTTTCGGTTTGTGTCTCCTAATAATGGGAGTCTCCTAATAATAATCTCCCTAAGGATATTTTTTTATCTTTCATGGACTTGCTTCATGGCCTTATATTTTAATAATTTACTTTCAACTAAAAGCCGGCTAGTGGAAAAACTAACCTATCGTTATTATTAATGTTGTTCTCTGCCCCACTTTTAATCCTCGTGACAATAGAGTTCGTCGTCAACTCATTGTTTTTTTAATACACATTTTGCTATTGGCAGTTGTAACGTTGAACACCCTTTATTTGTCGACTGATAGAGCGAATTTTTTTTCAAACCCTCTTGCTTTGCTCTACAACGATCCTCAAAGATTGGCGGCGGTTCATCAGGACACAATAGGCAAATCTGTAAATCTGCTTCCATTATTGATAATTTTTTTATATTTTTTTAAAAAGAGCAACGTTACGTAATAATACTTGGAATATTTTAAGAATAGTGATCGATAATAAAATGACGTTTACGATAGAAAGTCAAACAAAGACTGAAGCACGAGATGAGATCACTAAGACCACACGTGTTCTTACAAAAAGTGACAGCTATTGTACCAAAAACTTGTATCAGCCTTACAAAGTAGTTTTCATCCATAAGATGAGAAGATCTTCTTAGACTATGTCTCATCCGTTATTTATATACAAATTTTTTACACATACTTATTATAGGTATGTGTAGGTATACACTATTGTATAATACAATGCAATAAAAACGGTTTTCTCATCTCTACAATACGATGAATCTGTCGTATACCTGAGATATATATGTACCCCTCATATTTATTATAGTATTCTATAATTATTACACACGTATTTATATGTAGGTATGTGTGTTCTGTTATTATTATTATAAGATGAATATTGGGCGTGTTCAAGTATATTATATAGACCATTCTGTGATTTTTTTAACGTACGCGTAATAAGGCACGCGCGCGCACATAAATATATACACACACACTTACATACACATACACTTACTTATATACACATATACAAACACATTAACACGTATTTACACATGCATATTTGCATTCACAGGCACATTTTATGATTCTTTTATGTTCACATTCACATACTCTACTACACCTCCAGCCTGATTACAGCTTGACAGCGCCGTGGCATGCTGCGTATTAACCTGCGCAGGTCTTCTTGTGGTATTATACGTCACTCTTCGTTTAGAGCTTCGTGGAGCTGTTGCAATGTATCTGGAGGATTAGGACATGCCCTGATTCTTCTATCCAGTAAATCCCAGACATGTTCAATAGGATTCAAGTCAGGACTAATTACTGGCTAATCCATACCTTGAATTCTATGGTTTTGTAAAAAGTTTCTTGTTACTTCTGCTGTATGTGGCCGCTCATTATCCTGCATAAGAACGAACCCGTCGCCAATTTCGGCTGCCATCATGGTCATAGTCAGTGACAAAGATATTTATATTAAACCGAAACAAAAATTATTTGTATGTACTAATGTGACCGAAAAAGTCGAGGATTACAACAATATATAAATTACTACATTTGAATTTGTCGCCTACATTAATGTCAGCGCCATCTATCGGATAGTAGGAAAACATGGTTTTCCTACATGGCAGAACAAAAGATGGTTTTGCTGTCGCGAAGACAGCCCAACACTGGAACTGGAAGATATTAGGGGTAAAGAGCGATGGTCCCGCTCGACCCCCTCTTCTCGAGGTCACTTCTCTGGTCAAGAATATTGGCGCGCGCTTTAGGAACACTCCACTTATGTAAATCGGCTCGCCGTCTGCACCAATCGGCACCGCGTATTTTGTTCCCTATACTGTCTAACGCTGCTAAGTTTAAGTGAACAGACTTATATGTCTTCAACGATATTCGGATAAGGAACCGGACATCGAGGTATGTGAAATTTATACGACATAGAACCAACATAAAACATTTTCCAACAAAAACTAGGCTCTAAAATATAAATTTTCGAACAAGAACCAGGGTTCCAATAAGAACCAGGAGACCCAAGTCTCGTAAAGTGCTTTTCTAACAAACATATTCATGTGTTGTAGTAAATGCCAAACAAGAGTCTATTGCCGTTGAAATATGACATATTGGACGTACCTGAAATAATATGCCAATGTATAAACAACTAAATCATTGTTTGCAATGGAATATAAATAAACAATCTGGGAATCGTGATATCATGCAGCGCAAAAACATCGCATATCTGTGGGAACCCTCAATTGGCTCGCGTAAAGTACGAAGGTTTCAATATAAATAATGTATTCGAACAAAGAAGTCCATATATTAAGACGGTCTAAGGAATGTCATTGGTTCGCATCCCTGAATGTACAGAAAGTGTTCTGCATATCGCCAATGGACGTAAATAATAAAACATAATTTATTTTTCTAAATAATAATACATTTTTTTGTAAAAGTAATTCTGATAATTACAGGAAATTAAAAAGATTAATATGGCTAAGGCTCACGATAAGTGTTTATAATTTTCCAACAACTATCGTGTTCTTTTCTAAAAAAAAAGAGAGAAACCCTCAAGTTTCAAAATGCTATTTACCAGTGAAAGTCCCGTCAAAATCGGTCTAGGCGTTACGCAGATTAGCCGGAACAAACAAACAGACAGGCAGACAAAAAATTATAAAAAATGGTTTTTGTTATAAGTACCCTATCTACTATCACTGCATTTAGTAAAAAGCCGTTACAAACAGACACTTCAATTTTATTTATATGTATATTGATAAAGAATATTTTGCAGAAATAACGTTATATTCTAAACTTATTTTGTGAAAATGTTGCCACGTACATCTACTTACCTTTAAACTATATACTCGAATTCGAGAATCAAATATCAAACATATATTGCTATGCGCCAGAAAAGTAAAACTTGTGCTTTTTTATGTTAGTGATGCAACCTCATTATTTATTTTGCTTAATCTTGTATACGTTCTGCTACATGGATGCCTATTATTTTAATATCTACCTGCCATAATGGTTGACTTCCTAACTTCGTGGCTATATATAAATATCAATGCTGCAGATATTTCTAGGGCATTATCAATTTGCTGCGCAATACGAAGCACGATCAATTTAAATTGTTTTTCTCGCCTTGCATGACCGCAGTTGTGTCAGGAGAATAGGCCCTTATGATTGTATCCATCAATGCAGATAATGATTACCAGAGACTAGAAGATGCTTTAAACTTTTGTGAAACATCTAAAATAGTTAGGTTATTTACTTAACAACAGATACAATTATTATTTTACTCGTAGAAGACTTTCACGTTGGCGTGAATTCAGTTTATGTAATAGTAGCAGCATCTTTATTACTACCACCGATAATTGTAAACTTATTTATATCATAATAAAGGGAATTAAACATTATTACTCCTTGAAGTACATCCAATAGCGATTTAGTGGGCAATAAAAGTTTGCCTAAGTTAGCTCAGCTCTTATTAAAAATAAAAATAAAATTCCCGTGGACGCCACTGACCTTACAATTAAATATAAGTAAGTGCAATGCTCTAACATTTTCTAAGAAACTGCACCTTATCGAATTTAATTACACTTTAAAAGAGTCACCTTACCCGCCCACCAACATTTCGTGACCTCGGTAAAACATATGACAGTAAACTGTCTTTCAATTATCATATAAACACAATTACCAGCCAAAGCTTTAGGACACTCGGATTTATAATTAGGTGTTCTCATGACTTTAACAACATGCACACTCTAATACTGTTACACCAATCTTTTTTTAGATCCAAATTGGAATATTGTTCAGTTATTTGGTATCCTCATTATAATATTCACATACAGAATTTAGAGAGAATTCAGAGATGTTTCTTAAAGACATTGTCTTATAAGGAAGATGATGTCTATCCTGCTATTGGCTTTCCTCAAAGTGAACTTTTAAATAGATCCTCGCTGTCGAGTCTCGAGTCTCGAAGAATTATATCAGAGAAAATATTCCTTTACAATTTAATAAACAATATAACAGACTGTGGTACTATTTTAAGTTTATTGAATTTTCGGTTACCATGGCTGGGTTCTAGAGAAAACTCATTATTTTATTTACCCACCCCTAGAACCAACATTCAAAAATCCTCACCCCTATATAAGATGCGTGAAAATTATAATAATCTTCAAGATCAGTTTGATATATTGCACTGCAATGTAGCTGCGATAAAAATTTAACTCCCTAGACGTAAATTATAAATTATAATTTTGTTTTGTTTTGGGTTTATTTACAGTACTATATTTTTATTTGATTTAACACATTTATTATATTGATATATCTGTATATTGTATCTGTATATTGTATCTTACATACTTATATCTCCTGCCCAGTAATTGATATTTCTGTTGGGTAGTGTATTGCTAAATAAAATAAAATAAATAAATAAATAAAAATATATAAACAGCTTACACAGAAAAACGGTTTAAATGTCAACGTGCACGATAACCTTTCCGCAATCAATATACATACAAATAGTAAGGCAATGCCTACCCAAATATATTGATTAACCAGCGAGAGTAACTAGGCGAATACCTATAGACACTTGGTCAAGCGTTTTTTAAAATATGCTTGAAACTGGCTTATCTGTGATATGCAACAACTCATCCAGTAAGATGGCTGTGACCGCCCTGTACCGGTGTCGATGGACTTCAGCAAGCTGGTCCTAACGGTGGTTCCAAAGGTAGTCCAAAAGAAATGTGGAGAAAAGGTAGTGTAAAACGTGGTGAAAAAGGTGGTCTAAAAGATGGTCTAAAAGATGGTGTGACCCACTCGCCGAAAGAAAATGACGCCATGTAACACGGTAAGTTAGTGTTGTTAAAAGTAAAAAAGTTAGGTTAACTGACTCTATATCTGGTAAAACTTACTTAACTAGTTGGAAAACTAGGGAGTTCAACGCAACGCAGGCTCTAGAGAACACAAAGTAGGCAAAATAAAATATAAACACGCGATTTCAAGAAATGAAATGGCTTACCAACGTTATTTAACCAAGAAAATCAATTTAACTTTTTAACGCAATGATAAACCAACCACTAAGCCATCTACGCTTTCGGGTCAGAAAAGAAGCGAAAAGACCAACACCCTCTGGAATTAGACCATAGATCTATCTGGTGACCTAGGTTAGCATCATAGGACTGCCAATGTTCAACTCACAAAACAATAAATCGACACAGATATTTGTGGTGAATATATGACAAAGTATCTAATAAATGCGCTATGGCAATATTGATTTAATGGACTAATAAAAGTAATATGCCCACTGAATTTCTAAATACATGCAAAAGGGAAGTATAGTCACTGTTGAAAATCAATGTTATCCGTCAAATATACCTGCAATAAATTTCGGATACTCAAATTGTTAACTACTAAAAGTAAACGTAACTACATTCGAATAACAATAACACCATTCATAATATTCGTTCTGTTTAAAAGGAAATACAACACAACGGGAATATTTTGCAACAAATCAAGTCTCACAACGATTTTCACCCATTTCCTAATTTCATATCTAGAGTGTGTTCTCAGCCTTAAGCAAAAGCGAGAGGAGTAAGGTCCGGTGACCGAGGAGGCCATCGAATCGGTCATCAGTCGAAATTAACTGCTGTCCAAAATTTCGCTGCAAATAGTTTGTTACCACATAGGCATTGTAGGGTGGGGCATCGTCCCGTTGAAAATAAAGGCGTCTATTTTCTTCCCGCGGCATGCCTTTCAAAAATTCCTAGATTGGAATTTCTAAAAATTCTAGATATCGCTCACCCGTATTATTATTGTTACGCATAGACCAATTACAGTACTCCAATCCTCGGTCGAAATCTCCGACATGCAAATGTTGGTGTAATCGGTATTTGAACGAGCGATACCCGTGTTTTTTCGATGCGGCCTAGCTGATTCGTGAATACAAAAAGGATAGAACTATTCCAGACAGCATAAATAACACCAACATTTTTGCCCAGTTTCCAAAACATAATTATCACAGGGTTTGCTTTTTGCGTTGGTAGTAAATCAGCCATAAATTTTAGACACGATACTAGTAGCGTGTCTCTGGAGCAACATATTAAATGCAAATGAACCACTGCACGTCCAAGAAAATACGTGTAAATCAGACTTAATGTTACGATAAATATCAAACCGAAATAGCTCGCTGAAGTTCTTATTTATGTAAATTTCTTAAATTTTGCCCCTAGTTCCTTTGAATGTAGCTACCACTTATCCAATTTTCACTTTGCAGAACCATTTAATTTAAATTTTATCTCAGAAGGCATAACTACCTCGAGTCCTGGACCGTTTACAATATTTTAGTTTTTTATTTTATTTGCAGTTATTTACCTGAAATTTAAATAACATCGTATCTATACTTGAGGCTATATATAATTAAAACGTGAATAAAATTGGAACACTTTTTTTTCATATATATTTAAAACAAGTTTATGTTTTTAGGTAAATTGGGCAGTATACAAAATCAGTTTTTAAACATTCCCCAACTGTTGCATCCATCTTAAAGATCCATCGATTCTTTTCCTAAAATGTAGTTATAAAAAGTTTGTACAGTGCCGTTCAATTGAAAGTAAACGATTTTTTTAATTAATGTGAAACAGGCTTTCAAGTAATCAAAACTTGATTGTCAATTTTATTTGTCAGTTTACTAATAATTATTCTATATTTTGAAGTTTTCCTTATAATTATTATTATTATTATGCCGCGCTTAACTGAGCCGCAAAAAATGAGAGCTGTGATGTTACTGCAGAACGGATGGTCAATGCAAGCAGTTGCAGATACTTTGAATGTGAGTAAAGGTTGCATTTACAAAATTAAGCAAAAATGGAATGCAGAAGGAACTGTTGAGTACGTCCATAGAGGGGGGCCGTCAGATATTCAGAACTATGGAGGAAGACGAACTCGTCCTTGACCACCTCCGACAGAATCCTTTTGATACAGCAGTGACTGCCTGCTTCTTAACAAATTTTCCTGCTTCGGTGGAAACCGCAAGACGACGTATCAGAGCATCTGAGCTGAAGAATTTTTCGGCTGCAAATAAAGTTGCTCTGTTGCCACGGCATAAGGAGCAGAGGTTAAACTTTGCCAACCAATTTGTCGGTGTGCCACAGGACTTTTGGGACAACGCAATTTTTTAAGGCGAAAATCCTACAGCTCGTAGTGGTCGCTTCTCTATCAACGTGTGGGCATGGATATGTTGCCAAGGAGCAGGTGTTACTTGGAGAATCAGAGAGCGTCATACTGGTCAAAGCTACGCTCGCATTTTGGAATATGTTATGTTACGTTCCGTTTCCATTTTATATCCCGAGAACTTCACTTTCCAGCAGGAAAATATTTTTATTTCCTCTTTCCTTTTTCCATATTTCAATTCAATTTATATTTCAGGATAATTCCTCTATTCACAAATCACGAGTTGTTACTGAATGGCTGAATACAAACCATATTAACACTGTGCCTCGGCCCTCTAAGTCGCCGGATTTAAATCCGATAGAAAATGTATGGGCACAAATGGAAAGAGACATGTATAGATGAAATTTCCGACCAGCGAACGTATAAGAACTGTGGTTGGCGATTGAAAATGCCTGGGAAAATATTGGCGAGGATTACACCAGGACACTAATATTGTATGGGAAATAGGCTTCAAAAAGTTATAAACCCGAATGGTGCTTGGACCAAATATTAATTCATAGTAATTTTCTTAAGTTCTCAGTTAGTTTGTTAATTTAATGGATTTTTTTACAAGAGACGTCCTTACCATATAGATTTTCCTTAATAAATACTGTATATAAAATGCTGTCACCCTATAACTGACAGATACTTCAACCTATAATAATTTTGAATGTGATCTGTTTACAAAAGCCTGCTTCACAATGGGAAAATTTCCAAAATTTCTCATAAGAGTCGTCGATTACTTTCAATTGAACGGCACTGTACCTGTAGTAGGTATCATTTAAAACGTATCCTGTCCATTTTCATTTGCTCTTTTTCTTCATCTAATATTACAATTTCTGAAAACTCTTTTAATATGTAAAAAATTGTTTTACTTATTAAAAATAGCCCCATATCCTCGTCGTGTCAGTGTAATTGAGGAGGTCCATTCCAAAACTCGGCTCATCCATGTTAGTTGATTTTGCGCCAAAGTCCAAAAAACCTTCTACAATCATACTACTCGATATCTGGCCACCAGTAATATATTAAAAGAAAGATAATATCATAAGCGTGACATCCAGCTAGCTTAGTTAAAAATAAGATGGTCTCAATTTAAATAATGCAATAGTGAAAAATGGAGAAGAACAGCCGTTTTGGAATGGCTATATGGAAAAAACGGGTTTTGGAATGATGGGTTTAAAATAATCCAGTTAATAAACCGGCAAAATTATATTTTATTCTTCAAATTTAAAAATAAACATCTGAAGCATTATAAAAATGAATAATTAAATTTTTATTGAACTTTAAATTCTAAAAGAAACCTCCTCTTCCTGTCCTCCTTCGCAATATTGTTCATTTTCCTCTTCTTCGTCGTCATTAATACTATGTATATTACCAGAATATCGTTCTTGTTCATCAAAAAAGTTCTTAAAAAACTGTAATTCTTCTTCGTCTGACCAGTTTTCGCCGTAATGCGCAATCAATAGTTTTTTAACATCTTCCACTTTCTTTGACTTTACGGGTACTCCTTTTTCTATGTCAAAAACTTGCATCTGTGTACATCGTTGGCCACGCTTGAAAATAGACTTGGCCTCTCCTAAATTCACTGTATAATTTTCTTCACCAGTTACCGATATGACTTTATTTCTTGACGTCAGTTCTCTTTTAATGAAGAATATCTTAGCTGTGGAAAATTTAAAGTGCCAGTCGCTAACACGCTTCAAATACGTTTTAGCAGCTTCTTTCCAATTCTTCACTCCACAGTTTAATCGGGTTACAGTTCCATGCTCACGAAAGAGTCCAATATAGTCTTCAGGATTAGTTATAACGGGAAGTTTTTTTAATTTTTTTTCAATATTCCCAAAGACCCTATCGGAGGGTAAAAATGAATGCCCTCTTATAGGGAATACTAATTCAATTTCGATAATATTCGGAGAAACACAATTTGCCAAAAAGTAGATATACACATGCAGATCATGGTGGAATTGCGATTTTGCCCTCCACAACCATCAGCACAAAGCCTTATTTTGGTGTAAGGAGAAAAATCAGTTGAGGATAACACATGAAAAACAGCAGAGGAAATCTCATCTGACCCCTTTTCATATTCGTGCTCCATCCAAGTATAAATAAATACATTTTCTTTCGTTAGATTTGTATGAGATGAACCCTTTACCACTGTAAAATTATATGTATAAAGCTGACGGCTGTAATATGCAATTTGATCTTGAACTTTTGGGTTTACTAGATTTTTTGGCAATCAAATGAAAACGTTATCATCTCTGGAACTTCTTCACGTAATTTGTTAAAGAATGCCTTACTTTTTAGCTTACGTACCCTCTTTTCTGTTTGAAGTGTTGCAAGCTTGACCTTATCTTTTTCCCGCTTATTGCCTCGGTTAGAGAACTACATCTGGAGCATGTATCTGTTGCTGGTGCACCAAAACCAATGTTATAATCTAACCAAAAAATATTTCTGAAGAAGGTTCTCTTTACTTTTAACGATTCATCTGTGACTTGATCGTTATACATTACCCACAGTTTCTTGATAGATAAGTCGCATGGTAGATATTGTCGTGTGCTTTTTTCCCTGCAGTAGTGTACCTCGGAACATTTCAGCTTCTCAAGAAAGATTTTAACTGCGCTTCTTTTTTCTATATATGCTTTACTTGGTTTAGCCCCACCACGTCTTTCCTTAGGAAACAACCCTGTATGTAAGAAATTGCGCCCAATCCTTTGAATCCTGTCTTTTGAAATATTGAGAATATTCACAAATGCCTTCTGGCAAACTTGAACCTTAAAATTTTTTGTGTCTTTTATTTTCACATAATAACTTATAGTGACCCCTTTTCGAGACGATGCGGATTTTATTGCCCTTTCTCTTCTAGGCACTTGTACAGTAATAAATTTAACAATAAATTTGTCCTGTTCTATTTTGTTAATCGAGGAGTAAAAATTTGCGTGAAAATCTTGGATGTCACACATCTTAAGTGTAGAACAACGATAGGTTTTATTGCCACTGTGCTTACAATCGGGATATTGTTGACTTGCTTTATGCCTAAAAGAAACAGTAATGTTTAGATAGTTATTAGTTTTTTAAATTAACAACTACCAGCACAACATTAATATAAATAAAAAATGAACAATATTATTGATACCTACCTCTTCTCTTTGGCCATTGTTTTCTTCCAGGATTTCGGATCACTTAATTTATTTCTTCCTTTCCCTCGTTCTACAGGTTTAATAGACTGTTCTGCACTATCCATTTTTAATAAAAGAGCCGGTACTTAAACAATTCAGGAGCCAATAATAATACTAAAGTGTTATAAGTCTACAGTTGTTTTGATTTAGACGAGTAGGTCGGTTATGTGCGATCATACGATTAAGTCACGTTGGATGCGCCTAATTCTATACTCGAATTTAAAAAAATGAGGCTGATAGCTTACGTAGATCTGGAGATATAACGATGTAAATGTAAAAAAACGGTTTTTAAAAATCTGCATTTTTTACATTTTTTCGATATAAAAAAGTCCTGTACCACAAAAAAATGTCGTAAACACCAATTCCAACTTGCAAATAACCTACTTCAAATAACACATGTGGCAGAACGAAACGTCGGTAGTGCTCTAGCTGATACGTATTATACCTAGTAGCTAGACCAACCGTGTGCGTACGGTTTAACTTATTTGCGTTTATTCTTTCCTGCCGGCCAAAAAACCACGGCCTACGGAAAAAGTGTCGAGAGAAAGAAACACATCAGATAAGGTAGTTAATAGCATTGTATCCAAACTATTATACCTACGCAAGCTAAAGTAAGAAGCTGAAAGAGCCCTGTGGTAAAAGGCAAACGAACAGAGTTCTCTCTGATAGTTATTCTGCCAGGTCTTTTAGGTAAGAGCGACCCTTTGTTCAAATAATGTGATGTATGTTAATTGTATTTTTTTTTTAGCTTTTTAGTATTTTTGTTGTGGTTATCGTACCATTTTGCGTGGGGCATATCTATTTAACACCAATTAAAGTATATATAAATATTATACCAGGAGAGATTAATTTTCCTAGCCAGATCCCGCACCATTAAAACCCTGAGATTAAGACTGCTAAATTCGATTTCGCTCTACTAAATTGAATAAAAGATGACCGTAAATTACAACAACTTTTCCAGTTTTTTTGTAGCTGTGAGTTTGCTATTATCAGACGCACTTAAATTATTAATTTAGGGTGAAAAAAAGAATCTATTTGTTTAAAAATGTACTGTTTAATATCCTTTAAGTCAATGTAAGGCTCAATTTATATAAGTGAATCATAGCAGTCGTTGAATAATCAATAATCATAATATCAGGACCTATTCAGGCATTTTATAATAATTGAGTTGTACCCTCTGAATTTAAAATACTTCCCTTCGGGATATTTGGCTCAGATATGCCATCCAAGATCCAAGACACGTGTTTTCTTTCCGCAGAATTACTGCAATCAGATAAAACAAAAGCCAGCTACTCTAAATTCTAATTAAACTGAAAGTATGGCGTAAAATGAGACCCGCGTCGTCTCACTCGTGTGTAAAATCAGATCTTAACAGCTGCTACAAAACGGCGCCGTTCTATATTAGTAAAGCAATATTTGAAGATGGAGCAGTTGGTACAATAATATGGTTTAATTAAAATGTAGGATATTAAAAGAAAGGCCTTTATTAGGTGTATGCAGGAAGTAGACATTCTGTTGATGTGCTGCGGAAATTTGAAAACAAAACGAGTGTTTGTTAATACCATTTGATAATAACCCAATCGTATATTTCCAAAGGGTTGTATACTGGATCCATTATACTGGGTTCCCCATAATAGACTACCCATTTTATATTATTAATAAATTCCCTATGAGATAACTAAATAGGTTGTTCTCTGTGGGATTATCTTCTGTAGTCTTTGAGATTTAAGTAAATTATTAATCAAGTAGGCTCCTGTCACAAATAAATTTTAAATTAATAATCATTTTTCTACGAGAAGTTTGTTAGTTTTCATCAATAATTATTGAACTTTCATGGATTACTCAGTCCAACGTGTGTATTGTGTAAAAACTTACATAAGAAGCAATTCGATAGAAGAAGTTCCGTACATTTCGGCGTCAGTTTAATATCAACAATAGGGGTCACGCGCCAAATCGTAAAACTGTTAGGTTATGGGTTGGTCATTGGCGTGAAAATGGTTTTGTAAAAAATTTGAAGAAGCCTGAACGTCGAAGAACAGTTCGTACACCAGAAAATATTGAACGAGTTAGAATTGCGTTTACGAGAAGTCCTGTAAGGTCTGCTAATCGACAAACCCTTATTCTAGGAATATCGAAGGGAAGCTTAGATCGAATTCTTCATAGGGATTTAAAATTTCATCCCTATAAATACCAAATGGCACAGCACCTTAGCAATCAAAATAAATAAGCAAGGTTAGCAAGAATTTTTGGATTTACATTAAGGAGCAATTCACAGTCTCCTAATGACCGACGAAGCAAATTTTTATTTGAACGGCATGGTCAATAAACAAAATTTTAGATACTGGGCAAATGAAAATCCTCGTGAAATCTTTACACAGAACCTCCATAATCCAAAAGGTGTTGTGTAGTGTGGAGTAGGAACTTTTGGTATTATTGGCCCTTATTTTTTGAGGATGAAAATAACATCCGAGCGCTACGTTAATATGCTAGAGACATTTCTCATTCCAGAATTACATAGACGAGGATTACTAAACAATGCCTTACTATTCCAGCAAGATGGGACAACAGGTCATACTGCCAGAAACTCAATGAGGGTCCTGCGAGAAATGTTTAATGGCCGACTCATTTCTCGATTCGGAGATTTGCCTTGGCCCTCGAGGTCCCCCGACTTAACGGCACCCGATTTTTTCCTGTGGGGATATTTAAAAGCCAAAGTGTTTGCGAGTCGTCCATGTACAATCGAGGAACTGAAAGTCAAAATTCGTGAAGAAGTTGAAGGAATAGACGAAGGTTTGCTACACCGTGTAATGAACAACTTTTTATCCAATATTAAAAAATGTGTTGAAGTTGGTGGAGGTCATTTAGACGTGATTTTTAAAAGTTAGAATTAAATTAGCCAAATATTTATAAGTTATCATAAATCCCAAAGAGTTAGCTGTAATTTAGTAAAATAAAAAGTTTGTTTTGTTAACTAAAAAAATTTTAATTCAAATATTAAAATGGGCAGTCTATTATGGGGAACCCAGTATAATAGTATTGAATTATAATTATTATGCCACAGTTTACATTTTAATTAGACATGTTGTCATGGCGAAAAGCAAGGTGGCATATATATCATTGGCTGTCATTAAGGTCTTTGTTATTGGTACTGCCATACCTTGGCCTTCGATATTTTTGGTAATTTACTTTACCAATTACATAGGTGAAAATACTTGCCCCGTCACCTATCTCAAGGATAAAACCCAAATCAACAGGAAGTTAAGTTATCGAAAATAGACATACATGCTGGATGGAATTATTCCGGGGTGATTGGACGCCACCAGTGGTGAAGGCCACTGGATCGGGACTCACTTACCTATTTAAAGAAAAATGCCAATTGGTTTTCAATGCTACAAGAATGGTACAATCCGTCCAGTAATAACAGCTTTAGAGGCCAATTGTAGCAGAACGAGAAAAAGAATCATCTGATTACCAACAACCATCTGTATTGCAGTGGCGTTAGGTCAATTCTAACTGAACCTAACCTAAATAAATTAAATTCAACTGTCAAGAAAGAAAGAGAACTGGATCAAATAAACTATTAACGGAAACATGACGAAAGTTGACTAATTAGGCGCAACAACACACACTTAGCAAATGGAGGAACGCAACAGTACACAATCATATGAAAGATGAGAATCACCCCCTTCTCATAAATATAAACCAAGCTCTCATTTCAGCGGTTTCGGCGTGTATCTTTTTATTATGCGACAGAGACGTGGGACGTCTTGAGCAGTGCTTAAAAATGACATCATATAATCGTACGATGATGTAGATCAGGTATGGGCAAATGTTTTCACAGGATGAGAATGAAAACAATACCTGTATGAGGGATAAAAATCGAAGAAAAAGCTATATTCGATGGCCATATTTCGGTCAATTTATGACCCAAAACATTAATTTGTCGATTCAGAATTTTAGAAGAAATTTTGTCAATTTTTTTTTACCTATCTGGCCCAAAAAAGGTTAGACGCTTTTTTCTTAATTTTATTTCAACACTTAATTTCAATTATTTACGAAAAATTTCATATAAAGTATATCGAGATTTTGACTCGATTGCGTAATATATTGCAAAAACTGAAAAGGGTGCATTTTTACCCCTATCTCTTCTTAAACGACCCATTGACCGATTCCTGCAATAGAATCCCGTGAGTGTCTTAGTTCCTTATTGCCCTATTTTTTAAGACATAATAACAGCCTCTAAGTCCGATGGATTAAGAGAAAGGAGGTTTAGGCCTGTTTTAAAATTGTTTTTTTTTTGTTTCAGGTATGTCTACTTCAAGCTAGTTGCCAGTAAAAAAATCGGTATGTACTTCCATGTTTCCAATTTCGTTGGAGGTTCCTTGTCAGTGTTCCTTGTAAGTGTTCTTTGTGTTGTTTTGTAAAATTTTATTTCAGAAAAAAATATTTCCCTCTTTTTTTCATTTAAAATAAAAAAAATCATAAAGTAACTCAATTGCCTGAATTGTTAATACACCAATTAGAAGTTTACAAGTTATGTTGTCTTTCATTTCCATAGTCTACGTTGTGAATCATTTTCTTCCAAGAAAAAAAATCATCAAAATTGGAAGAAGCCAGAAAACCGTATTTCATTATCTCAACTAGTTCCAAAATTGGGGCAGCGAATATAATATAATAATTTTTTTTCTTGTTTTTGCATGTAAAGTGAGACTTTTCAAAACTCTTTGACGATAGATAACGTCTTACTTTTCACAACCAGTTACGAAAAGTAAAATGTTACGCAACTAGTTATGTAAAGTTCATTACATAGTAGGTTATTTAGACCTGACAAGCTGTGAAAGTGATGATATTTTAGATCAGCCATATGCTCTTTAATCCTGATGTTAATTGATCTTCTCGTTTGTCCAACATATTTTCGATCACAGTCATTTTATTCTTTGGATTGTGTAGGAGTTGTAATTTTGAATGACCACTGAATCTGAACTGACCACTGAATGACTATTGGATCTCCGACTTACCACTTATCAAAATGGTTGGCTAAGGGATTTGAAAGTTTGCCCATTCCACAGCCTAATTTTTCAGTTAAAAATTCGAATGATTTAATTGATAAGGTCAAGAATATCCAATTGCAAAAGGGTGAAATTTTGATTTCCTTTGATGTTTGTTCATTATTTACGAGTGTACCGATTCCACAGACCTCATGAGTCGATTTAAAGCAAAAGAGGAAGTCGAGTATTTTCCTAGGATTTGGCTGAGATATGTGGATGACATTTTTACCGTGTTTGATACTAATATTGCGGATGTAGACAACTTCATTTCCAAATTAAACAGTCGTTTCACTTCTGTAAAGTTTACATATTATTATGAACTAGAAAATAATGGAAAACATCCATTTTTAGATGTATTAGTAATTAAAAATAGTGACAATAGGTTAGATAATGACCCATCACTGCTACCAACACAAAATGGCGAGAATTCATTCGTCGAGTAATAAATTACAACAACTCTTACACAATCCAAAGGATAAAATTGTCCCAATTGAAAGGTATGGGATTTACGAAATTAGTTGTATCGACTGTGATCGAAAATATGTTGGACAAACGAGACGATCAATTAACGCCAGGTTTAAAGAGCATATGGCTCATCTAAAATATGGAAGAACAGATAAGTCTAGTATTGCACAACATACTTTTGACAACGATCATAGAATAGATATTAGTAATTTAAGATTAGAGAGAAATGTGACCAATAATAGACAGTTGGATGCATTTGAGAGCATAGAAATTATGAAATGTAAAAATGGTATGAATATCGACAAGGGACCTATACCGTATAGTCCGCTTTAGTCGTTGCTTAGCAACTGATCATTGAAACGTGGGTAATGACGTCACCATGAAAATAGTATAAATAGGGTAGATTTTTTACTTTAAGATTAGTTTTAATCGTCTCCGGATGATGCCACAACTTGGTATGGCGAAACGCGCGTCGAGCAAAGTAAAAGTGTTTTGGTGTTAGTGGCAACTACTTCGAGTGTTAATTTTAATGTGTTATAAAATATGATATATGAAGTGATATCTGTTTTTATCCGAATATAATTTTTAATTTTTAATATTTTAATTGAGTATCGTTAGTAAATCAGCATGCAGGCTGATCTAATGCAATGTCTACTATTACTAGTATACAAGTAACATGGCAGTAATTGGCAGACTTCCCACTTTGACATTTTACAAACGTATAAATCCTGTCCGACTAGACATTGCAGACTTTACCAAACGGTAATGGATTTATGATACGAATCCCAGCATTTGTATTCATTTATTTAAATTTGGGTTTATTTATTCAACGGGTGTATTTTAACAAAATCCTACGCTGGGAGAGAATAAAGCTTGACCTGCATTTATATCTGTTATATAAAAGAGACGTTACCGCTTTAGAGATAAAGTGATAACTTGACATCGATGTATGGCCAAGATAATATTATAGTTTGTTTTTCGTTTTATCCTGTCGGGTATATAATCGGTCAGATATTTGATTAGTGTTTCTTCTTGCCCACAATATAAATGGCAGAATTTTATTACAGCGAAGACTATACACGTTTGTGGACTAGGTAGGTATGATAATATCGCTTCAATCTCAACCTCATTTCCATTTTAAAAGTTAAGTAAATCAGTTCACGTTCTTTTGGAATAGTGAAACTTATAACCGTTAACCTCTTGCCGCAGAGTGTACCATTTTATTAAACATTTTGGAAAGAACAAGCCATTATTCGAACGGTAAAGTGCGGCCGAACAAAATTGCAAACCACCTTCAAAGTTGAATTGGAATGCGTAACTCGGTTCGCTTCTTGTCAAGCCGCTTGACGGGTATTGTGCAATTGTAATACTAAAAGAGAACGGTACCGGCAGACGAGTCACTTGGGTATTCTGCATTGTCGTCTGACCTTACCGCTCTGGTTCGAGTACCGTTTCCGCTATTTTCCTCATTTTTGATTTAATTGTAGATGACGCGCTGCAGTCATATGTTCCCAGATACTAGAGATGTTTCTTGTCTTGTCCGCTTAGTTTTCGAGAAAAAAAATCTTGTGTAGAACCAAACCGAACTTGGTGCGATTCACTAATTAGGGGAATATGTACACGAAACCACGATATACATGTTTTGGTGGTCAGGACTTTTTTATTTCGAAAAAACTAGAGAAAATTGTTTTTGTGAAATGTTTTTTAACGTCTTCACTGTCATATCTCTAAACATAATTGTGCTATCGAGCTGATTTTCCATTTAAATTAAAGTAGACACAATAGCGCTTTTAAACATCTACAACTCGAATATACCATCCGCCCATTTCGTAAATTCCCTAATGAATCTGTAGTTGCAAATTGAAATTTTCTCTTTATACTCTGGCAACTTTCCCATATTTAGCGGTGGCTCTTCCCCCCGAGATCTCATTCCTGACAAACCTTTTAGCGAATGGTGGACCATCGTAATATCTACAAATCGTTTTTGCTCTGTACCTTCTACATCTTTAAATATCACTCCCACCTACAGCAAAAATAAGTCATATTCTCTCTGGCTGCTATAACAGCTTCCATACGCCTAGGCATGCTTTCAATCAAATTTGTGATAGTGATTTGAGGGATATTGTCCCATTCTTCTGTAAGAGCAATCCTCAATTCATTCAGATTCTCTGCGTTACGTCTACTAACACGTCCCAATTCATCCCATAAATGCTGAATGGGATTCCTATCAGTGCTTTTAGCGGGCCACGGCATACGATTAATTCCGACATCGTTTAAAAATTGTATTATCATCACTGCTGTATGCGGTCGTGCATTATCTTGCATTAAGAGGAATTTTTCGCCAATGTAAGGTGCAAATGGGACAACATGTTCATTCAAGATCTCTATGTATCTAACTGCATTTAGAGATTGCCGTGGTGGAAACACAAATAATTCTGTACTGGCATCGCTAGTAATTCCACCCCATACCATTAGTGAACCACCGCCAAAACTCTCCCTTTCACTGAACATACCATCCTCGTATCTTTCCCCACGCCTTCTCCAAACCCTCCGACGCCCGTCTACTGATCTCAACATGAATCTTGATTCGTCAGTGAATAAAACTTGAGACCATTGCAACTCATTCCAAACAAGAAGAATTCGAGCAAAATCCAAACGAGCTACTCGATGTCTTCGAAGTAATCGCATTCCAATAGCAGGTCTTCTTGCAATAAAACCGAGACTCCTGAATATCCGACAAACCTTTCGATCTGCCACAACTGTTCCTCGTGCGTTTCTTAAATTTCGGATTGTGATCACAGCTGTTTGATAGGGATCCCTCGATATTTGCAGACCAATAAATCGATCGTCAATATTTTGCATAATCCTGGAACTACCCGAACCTGGACGTCTGCTGTATTGGCCCGTTTCTCGGTAGCGCTGGATCGTTCCTCGGACAGTTGTTTCTGGTAGACCAACAATACGAGCTGCATATCTTTGACTCCTTCCATCTTCTACCAAAGCCACAACTCCAGTTACTTGAATTGGACTAATTTGCACTGGCATTTTCTTTTAGAACGTTAACTGATTTTTTTTTCACGAGAATTTCAACTGAATCTTTTAACGTTTCAGTGTTCAGGCTAGAAAGGTGATTCAAAAAAAAGAATATTGAAAAAAGAATGGTAAATACCGTTATGAACCTAAGAATTCAATACAAATAAAATTTCACTCCACAGCGACATTCAAATTTCGTGTCAAAATCGTAATCGGTTTTTAAAGGCTGTACATATTAAAAAATACATTTTTTTATGGAAAACCAATTACAAAATAGTCATCCGCAAGAATCGCCCTTCAAACAAAAAAAATGTCCTTTTTATGTCCGATAGTTTATATAGAGTCATCAAAGAGATAGTTTGTTGCAAGGTTGGAATAATGTCGTTTGTTACCAGCCCTTCTAATGCCTTTAAATCGCCGTCGGACAATTTTTTTTGAAACTACCTAGTAATAGATCGAGTATTAATTATATTATTACATGGAAAGAGACTTGGAATGTGCATTTTACTTTATCATTACCTTTAAAGCCTTCTTGGATCCCATTACGAAGTCGGGTAGATTAAATTCTCGATCCAAGTAGGGCTTAATAATAAAAGTAGCTAATATGAAATTCCTAATAGACTTTATCAACGAAGGCCATACGAGTTCGCTCACTTTTTTCTTCGGAAACCCATTTCTTTTGAAGCAGAAAAAGAAAATTTTGGTTCCTATTATCCGTCAGGATACCCTGTTTTTAATGTGTTTAAAAAATAGCAAACTTAGTCTTGTTATTTTCATTAATGTATTTTTGATCAATCGAGAATTTTTTTATCATAAGTAAGTGTTTTTTTATCATAAGTAATATTCTGTTTTACTCTTAAAAACCTCTGTATATTGTATATCAGCCCACTAGCAGCTTATTTTGAAACGTTTGAGCTCAATAAATGTGATATAATGTAGGTATTCCAGAAATAATTCTCTATTCTCATCGCATTCCACAATGTCATTAAGAATTCAAACGGCATATCCGTGTCATATAACTTTGTATAACATATTACGCAGACATACATCAACAGGCGTTTATCTAATGTTTATTGTACTCCTCCTGCAATGACCACTACTGACCCCGTTTTCATACTTATTATTGTGTTCCCAAAATAGATGCTAGGGGAATTCTTGAATGGCAATATTCCTTATTCGTCCGCTATGGGAAATTTAACTGACAATCGCTATACCTCTGTTAGAGCTCGGTTCATTATTCTGTTTCTCAAGCAGCGCCCTAACTGTAGTCATATATCTTTGTGAGGTACAGAACAATACGATTTCAAGTTAAGTCTAGGTACCTAAGTGTCTTCAGGTGAATAACATCAATTATTAGAATAGGATTGTATCTATGCCCTGAGCATCAGTAGCAGATGGTAACGATATTAGTTTATTTAGAATGAATGTAAAGTAATAATTAAAGTTGGGAATTCTGAAGAGATAATCACGTTCCTGAAAAATAGTCCAGTCTAAGAGCAGGAGTTATTTTTTGCAGACGGTCGAATTCGATTTTTTTTGTTGTATCATATTCTATGAACATATACACTGGCGGACAAAATTAACAGTACACATTATTTTTTGAACCCGTCGCCTAGTCATTTTACCTTTTCACATTTTTTCTACCTTTTTTTTTCATATTAATTTCTAGTAGAAAAAATAGAAACAAGAACACTTGCTGCATTTACTGAATAAATCACATACGTTTACATGTGAATCGCATACATAGTATTATTAGTAATCATTAAAGTAATTTGTAAAAGCACAATTTCCATAGGTTTAATATCATTATTCATCATCAACATCAAATTATATATTAGGCTCTAGAGTCCAATCCGTTACAAGCCTTTATACAACACCATGACTATTATATATTTCATATATGATTTAGTGTATCATAAATTGAGATTTAAAACAAAATGACCTGGCAACTGATCCGAACACGAAATTAACAATCCTGTTTTGTGTGAAATATAGCTATATTATTAAGAGATATAAAAATATGATCTGGGTTAGTAGGTATGAACATATCACGATTTAAGTTGAGTAAAACACGCAACCTTTGACTGGTTATTTTTGCTATGACCGTAGCTTTAGAAGTACCGTTTACCGCCAGGAATCTAATGTTTTAAATTAGCTAAATGTGGTATGGAAAATGTAACAGTTGGTATATTATTTTCGATTATATTTTAATTGCAGAACTTAGACCACTCTATGCTCTTACGCTGTGCCAAAAATTAAATTTAGATATGACATGTGAAAAAAGTTATCAAGCTCCTTCCAGACCTTTCCATCTGTCACTTTTTTCTTAAAATGATAAATATCTCCGAAACCTGAGGGTTTAGCCCAGGGTGCGATACATGTTTTTGACTCAAAAGTTTGTCCACTTTCCGAATTTCAAAAAATATATAGGGTGTTCCATTTAAAATAAGAAAATTAGTTGCTGTCCAAGAGATATGGAACACCCTGTACATTCACGGATATTTTTAAAAGACGCCAAAAAAGGATACCAACAACCTGGGATAATACACATTTCTCTCTGATGAATAGCAAAGGTGCTACAGGATACTTACTATCCTGAAGATTCTCTTGTAAATGGGCGCCAGTTAACATGAACAATCATGTCAGAGGGAGTTCAAAATAAGCTGAATCCTTTGAATTTTGTTTTCTTAAAATTTGAATATGTTATGTAAGACTTGAGAATCAATTGTTGTTATTGTGAAAAATTATCTATTCGGCATATGGATTTTAAAATTATTTTAGTATTAAGGAAGAAAAAAATCAGTTATCAAAGAATTAGACATCAATTTATTTACAATTTTATGGAAATATTATTGTTTATCAACTTGCAATAGTCTTAAACTTGCCTACACTATCCAATCATAACTTAATATTTAAGTACATGGGATATAAAATACTTATCCACACAGTGCTCCTTATGTCTAAGTCATTTCTTATATTATTTCAAGTCGACGTATTAATATTGATGTTTTATTACCTTGATATAACTATTCCAAAACACTCGAAATTTTAAACACTCCCGCACTGGTTTCTGTACCTCTAGCGGCACAGCCAGGAAGCTGGATTGCAATGTTGTATCTTACGGGCCACTGCTATCAGCTGTGGCTGCTTTCATGCACGTGATTTTTATTCCACTTTAAACATTTTTTAAAACAAAGTTTAATTAGGATGTAGATCTCTAGGAAACTGCCAAAATTCTGCCCTCGATGCACTATTTGTAAATTAAATTACATTTTAAATATTATACAAAATAACAAGTTAAATTACACAGAAGGTGTTTGAAAACACATCCAATATGGTTTGATGCAAATTTGTCGATAACTTCACTTTGGTTAAAATTTTACTGGATATTGTTCAGAGACAATATCCGTGTGGCGACCTTTTTGGTGCCATAAGTTAACTGTTCTGCGTTGTTATTCTCTTCTACGGACATCAGAAACAAAGAAACAAATACACTTCCTTAGCTGCATGTGTTTTCAGTTGCTCTGAACATATGACAACCAAGCACAAATTCTATTTCTTATAACACTTATCTATATTTTCTATTTTTGAAATTCCTTAAAGACGTTGTTAAAGTCATCCGGCAATTTATTGTAAAGTTTGGAAACGTTGTAAGAAAAGGATCGTTCCTAAAAACTGGTTTTATTAAACATGGTATTTAAAAATGCTTATTCCTAATGTTTATATTGTGTATATCAGTACGAAAACGAATTTTGTATGATAAGTTTGCAATTTCAAACGATTATTTTGATCGATTATTCTCTACTGTGGTCTACTATGATTATACTTAAAGTCACTGGAAATGATGATTACACAAAACAGTGATAGAATTTCCAGAAACAAGTGCATCTGATGCAATTTGTGTATAAAATAATGTATGACGCTTAACTTTTAATTTCACCGCAACAAACTATATTTTCTCGGAGGCTTATAACAATTTATTTACGACATTAAATACGACTGTAACTCAGCTACCCTTATAATTATATTTTGTGCAGTAATATATGATAGCCTTCAGCGGGGTCTCCCAGAAATTGTGTACTAGGTCCCATTACGCCTTATCTACAACGTGAAACACTGCGGACAGGGCTCAGCTGGAAGCTGGGCTGATAATTTAAATCGTTAGTCATACCCCTCCTGCTCGCAATATAGTTAAGAGAATAGGATGCATCTAGGAAAATCTCTAAATATCTAACGATAAATTTAATGACCCGATTATTCTTCAATCTTATCATTGTCGCATATCCGACAGAATTTCTTCTCTGAACGATAGGTATAACATTAAGTCAGTTACCTCGATATATCTATTTTATTTGCTCAGTTAGGCGGATTCTTAGGTAAAGGTATGTTCATAAATATGTAAGTCGGCTTCGTGTATGAGCCGACTTAATTTATTATCTACCGTGAAATTGTGGCACGTACGGCGTGAATACATTCGACTTCTGGAACTATCTATATTCTAATTTTATCGGCAAACTTTATCCTATAGCTCCGAAGTTATCGCAGAGTTGACTTTGCTATTCAATAAATGCGTGCCTGCCTCACGACACTACAATAACTATCGTATTATATTTCCATAATAAGCTATATCCCTCGTGTAAACAACATAATTTTATGGTAATATCCTCATCTTCTCTTCCCCAGTTTCTAGCCTGCATACACTCTTTTGTGAAAAGTTGCTAAAATGTTCAAATCTAGCTGATAAATCACGTGTGTTTATGGGTATAAAGATGTGTCAGATGGTACATGTCTACCATAGAATACCGATGGTGTGACCTCATGACACTGTCATAAGATGGTGAAAACTATTACCAAGTCAACAGAGGAGAATACAGAGAATTCAATATATATTCTATATTGAAAAATGGTGCAAGGAGAACAAAGAGTGCAAGGAGAACAAAGAGTACAAAGACCTGTTAGGCAAGGTCTCCAATGACGAGGAGAAGATAATGCTTTAGTCGAATTTGTCCATCAGAATCCTTTCGAAACCGCTGTGAAAGCACTAGAAGAAACATTATTTCCGGGGTATCTCTGAGCAGCATAAGCACGTCTAAAACAATCTGGTCTGAAAGACTACTCACACCGTATTGCTAAAGTATTCCTGTTGCTAACCGCCAAGTATCAACAGATGAGAGTCCAGCTTGCAAATGAACTGTTACATCAAGGAAATACATTCTTGGACAACGTAGTGTTGTCCGTAGTGTCTCTGATGAGAAGACGCCCAATCTTCTATTAGTGGAAGGCTGCGTATTTATCAGTCTAAGATTTCAAGATTCGAGGCTTATCAGTCAATGTTTGGGCGTGGATAAGCGTTCATGGTTCTGGAATGTGTTGGAAAATTGAAAAGCGATTAGCTGTAGCAGTAGCTGAGTACAGTAGCTGTAACAGTAGCTGAGAAATAGGCATCTCTTTTACACAACTTCTTTGCATGTATTAGTCATTCGTGGAACAACATAACCTGACAGAACAGAACAACTAAACTAACTAAGAGAACAGCAACACAGGATCGTTCACTCTCAGTTATACTAACTACATTTTTCCATACATGATACCAACTTAATGTGAACTTAAATGTTCTCAACAATATTTATGCCATCATAGACCAGGGTCGATAATTTTTGAAACCAAAAAAAGGAAGTGAGGGGGTGAGATTTTAAGGGTAAAAAACGGTTTATCTCGATTTCCGGCAAAACTACAAGTCCTATGGAAAAAAGTGAGTTTTTTTTAAACCAGCGATTTATTCCATTCTAGAGCAACCATTGTCCAGTCGCGACCCAAGACAACAGCGTCATTATCGCTTTCTCCTTTAACCTCATTAGTAAAATTTAAGCTTATCGTAAATATTTATCCGTTGTTGCGTTGAATATCAAAACACCGCGCCGTAGGTAGAGGCATAGATACTCATTGTGAACGTGACACATGTCCACACTAAATTGCGGTTATGTAGTCACAGAGTGACGGGCAACAGTGGCATCGCTGCAGGCCTAGGGTCATTGCGTGGCCTGCTCTGATGGTATCTGACGAACTAACGGTACGGCACACTATTCCATCTTCTCCATATAATATCAAAAACATTTGCAGGCATTTAATATTTATGTTTCACATCGTCAAACAGTCAATGAATTAAACGTTACGCGTCCAGACTGTGGTTCTGTGAAATAAATACCTAAATCTTCAATTACATTTTACCTTCATCTCCAAAACGTAAACCAAATTCAATATTCGGTTTGTTAATATGTAATGTAGAAATAGAACAGCGAAATTGGGATGTAAAGTCGCTTAGTTTTAGAGAAAAAAAAGGTGCGATTCATTAATTAGGTGATTGTGGACACGAAACCACGATTTACAAAATTTTTTGGTCGCCAGGACTTTTTTATTTCGAAAAAACTAGAAAAAAAAGAAGTTTTCGTGAAATGTGTTTTTTAACGTCTTCACTGTAATATCTCTGAACATAATTGTGCTATCGAGCTGATTTTTTTTAATTAAAGTAGTCACAATAGCGCTTCTAAACATGTCCAACTCGATTATACCATATGTTTTTTTAATATGTTTAAAAAATAACAAATTTAGGCTTGTTATTTTCGTTAATGTATTTTTGTGCAATCGAGAAAAATTTTTATTTATGGAAATTTGTCTATGCATGCTGCAAAGCAAATGAAGCCAATAAATGAAAAAAGTTTTTAAAATCATAATTTTTCATGGGCGAATGATAGTATGTCGTCCGTGATTTTTTTAAAGCGGCCCAAAGCCATATCCTGGCGCGCCCGCGTTCACACACTACTTACCGCCTCGACTTCCGAATATTAACCTTGTAGAGGAGCGAAATTCGTGCCGGGATGCTCATACATGCCAAACTTTTTAAAGGTATAACCTAAATAGTTAATTAGGTAAAATATTAATGAATTAATATTACACATAGTTTGTTTTAAAAGTTAATGCAAACCTTAATTCAATTTTGGAAAAATATAACACAAAATTATTATATTTTAACTAGGTTGGGCTACTATTTTCTAGTAATCTTTGTGGCATGCATATTAGCTCATTCATAGTGTAATTACCTATATAGAAACATTCATAAACTCGCTGCATTATTAAAAATCACCTTAAAACATATATTTTTTGTTTTATTAAACGTGTAAACACTATACATATTATATTGGTAGTAACTAAAAACTTTCCACACCATCAGCGCTTTCGGCTATAATACTTTATATACAATTATTGCATAATTTGCATTTGCACTCATCACAACATTTAAGTCCTTCTTTTATGCAGGTACATTTTTTATTATCACAATTTTTGTCGGAACAAAACAGACTTAAACATTGTCGTATATCTTCCGGAAGAGGTTTTTGTGCCGAAAAAATTGGATTCCAATGATCAACAACCACCCGTAGCATCCAACGTCATCAAGCTGCATTTTTTCGATATTACTGCTGTGCCATATTCGTAACAGAAGGATACATCTGAAATAATAATATACTGTTGATCTTAGTACCACCATTATTAAAAATAAATATAATTATTATCGTGGTGATTAATTATAGAAACTACATATTATAATAAAAAATAATACATAAGTACATAAATTATGTATACTGTATCCAACGAGAGAATGGACTTGCATTCGAGCGAAAATTCGTCTGTTTTGGTCAGATCTCCGCCCCTTAGAACATTAGTTCAACGCCCTGACGTCTTAATTGGCTCAGCAGGTAGCCAGGGCCGGCGCCTGTGTCCGATACCTACCTGGCACCTAATTATATAAAGTACCTATTCACCAGTAACCGTGGTCAATGATTTATTTTTGTTTTTAATTTTGGGTCGTGCATCAAAGTCAAAAAATAATTATAATAAATTTATATAAGAAATTAAAGGAAGACAATCCGCAAATGTCGTACGAAGAGACAGTTTTAATTCGTTCCTGGTGGTTTGTTGTTTTTAGTCCAAAAAGAATACAACAGACTACCATGACGAAATGAACGGAAATACATTTCTCGACTGGTTTAAAAAGGTTTTACCGATATTGGATGATAATTGCGTAATTGTCCTGGACAATGCTCCGTATCATTCGGTAAAAATGGAAAAAATACCGAATAGTTCTTGGAGAAAAAACGACATAATCCAGTGGCTACAAAGTAAAGGAAAAGAAATCGATAATACAATGGTGAAAGCTGAACTACTGCGTATCGTTGGGCTAGAAAAGGAGAAATATAACAAATATATAATCCATGAAACGGCCAAAGAACAGAATAAGATTGTACTCAGACTTCCACCGTATTATTGTGAACTGAACCCTATTGAAATGGTTTGGTCGATGGTCAAGGGGTACGTGAAAACTAACAATAAATCTTTCAAACGATTGCTTGAAGAAGGCATTGCACGAGTAACATCTGAACATTGGAAGAATTTCATTCGTCACATTATAGAGGAAGAACATAGGTTTTGGGAACTTGACCATATTGTTGACAGTTTAATCGATGAAATCCCACCACTAATAATTCACGTAAATGGTCAAAGTGATTCTGATAGCAGCGATACAGACTAATTTAAATTTATAATTATATGAAACAATGTACTATTGTTGTAGCTAAATATTTAAAAAAATTTAAAAAAATAAAAATATCATAAATGTCTATTTTAGGAATATTTAGGGTTTATATTACTTTCATAACGCTCATACATTTATAATAAATTTATGTTAAATAAATAAAATGTTTTCATGTTTTCAAAATAAAATTTATTTCACCTACTTACGAATTTATTTCATCGAATGACGGTCCTGCGTAGCTCGTTACAGAGCCCCTCCTCTTTAGTCGCCGATGCGCAAAGCAAGTCCATTCTCTCGTTGGATAGAGTATAGTCAGATGTTTTATTTGTCAGGGTGTTTTATTTAGGTCCTGCTACGAATGAGAACCCCAAAACAATTAAGACTTTGAAAAATCAATTGAAAAAACTTTCAGGGTGAGAAGAAACATTTTTTAATTAACAAGAAAACAAAGGAAAACAAAGAAATAAAATTATGTGAGCTGATCCCTAGTAGGTTGTGTTGCCACCTCTAGCTCGGATTACAGCCTGAATTCGCCGTGGCATACTTCTAATGAGGTTTTGAATGACGGGTTGAGGAATATTATCCCACTCATGAAGAGTAACCTGTTCCAGCTGTTGAAGGTTCTGTTGGGCTGGTAGACGTCGTCTCACTACTCTCTTAATGATGTCCTATAGGTGTTCGATGGGATTTAAATCCGGGCTTCGTGCTGGCCAGTTCATAACATCAATATGGACTTCATTCAAGTACTCAACACAAATTCTTGCTACATGTGGTCTTGCATTATCTTGCATGAATATGAAATCAAGACCAATAAACGGAGCATAGGGCATTACATGCTCCTGGAGAATGTTCTCTACGTAGTATTCCGCATTCATTGCCCTTGCATGAAGGACTAGGGACTAACTCCGTACGGCCATCGAAAGAAATACCCGCCCAAAACATTTTGGAGCCACGACCAAAGGGTTCGTTTAGAACGATATTGAAGGCAGCTTTCCTTTCCCCTTGTCTTCTATACACATGTTGCCGCCCATCACAAGATTTTAGGCTTATTCTTGTTTCATCGGAGAATAGGACTTTCCTCCAGTCATCGATAGTCCAATTTTCATGTGCTCGTGCAAATCGTAATCGAGCTACCTTCTGAGCCCTGGTAAGTTCTGGTGCCTTTATGGGCCTTCTACTCAAACCTGCCTCCCGTAGTCTTCTCCTTACAGTAAGAGCACAGAAACTTGAAAATTTCTAACCATCTCAAGTTCACTCTTCAATTGCGAACTTGTTACTGTCCGATTTCTTAAAGCATTTTGGCGGAGAAAATGGTCATCCCTAACATTCGGCGCCCTTTTTCTACCCTGCCCATATCTCCTGGAGTGAGAACCAGTTGCCCTGTGACGTTCTAACATTCGACTTATTGTCGAATGGTTAAGGCCCAGAATTAGAGAGACATATCGCATACTTCTACCCTCTTCAACCAAAGTTTGCGCTCTTACACATTCCAATGCTGTCAAATGTCTCACACGATTCATTATTTTAAATTGCTGACTATTCCTCAACACCGTATTATTTTTAAAAATGTGTCAAAATGAGATTGCATACACCCAATCATTGTTTTTTGGTTGACATACGCCGCCTACGTTTTACATATCAACAGCAGAGTAAATTAACAGTAAACTGTTGGTGACAAATTCATTTTGCTCTTAAAAATGAACCAATGTATCTAAAGGCGTGGACCAAAAAGACAAAATGTAGGAAAGGAATGGTGCTTAACAAAAATTGGTATTTTTAAAGAATTTGGTTACGAAATTATTCCACCGAGTGTTTTAAAATTAAGATTATATAACAACCTTTTAGTTAGCGCTGTATAATACCTAAACCGTCCTCAGTTAACAAAAGGCTGGATATGCAAGTTGAAATTAGTCGTTTTATCTAGAGTATTCTAAAAAAAATATCAAAATTGGACTAAAAGTAAAAAAGTTATGAGACCTCAAATTTTAGCAAATATTAACGTGGTGCGATAATTTTGATTAGCAGTTTATTAATGTTTATTTTAGGTATAGTAATATAATGGCTCTCTAATTTCCTAAAAAAACTAGAAAAATGCTTTATTAATATTTGTGAAAGAGACTATCCATATATTTCTATAAATTAGCGTACAATAAGAAGTCATCCATTATTATTACAAAATTGCATTGGCAATTTTGACGTAATCCATTGAATTAATAATTTTAATCGTAAAAAAAGGCACAGTATCTATTTCTTAATTGCTATTACAGATGATTTGCAACTGCCTATGATATTCGCTATCATTTAACATGACCTTATGTGCGGCAAGTTAACGATATCGAGTAGTTAATTATAATAATAATAACGAGCAAGCTAACGAGCTATCTATGCCTATTGTCTGTATACCAAGTTATCGTGCTAAACCCTCTAAAATAGAAAAATACAATAAATAAACAATAATTATAATCACAATATATTGGAAAGAATATGACTGCGAACCCATTCCAGTCTCCAAAATAGTCTCGTCCCGGTACTTCATAGATGACTTGATGTAAAATAGTGTAAAAATAATAATATGAAAAAATTATATGAAAAATTCCTATAAACTTGTATGATTTGCAGCTTCGTTTTCGAGATATAGGGTGTTGAAGTTTTACCAGAAAAATGGAAATTAATTAATATTTTTAAAATGACTTGCAATAATTGCAAGGGACCTCTTTTTCTAACTCGAACAAGAAACTGAAAAATATTTTTTTAATTTGAAAGAAACCAAGAAACCAGAATGAAACCAGTTGCAGTTCATGCAATAAAAGCCCGTGAACGTCTGAGTTTCTTATTGCCATGCTTTTTAAGACATAATCAATAGCCTAATTTCTTAAAAACGAGGCTTTCAGACATACAAGTTTTTATGAACTTTTCGTATTATTTATACACCTACATTTTGGACAAGCAAATCATGTTGGCGAAATAATATACTATATATACTGCGGCCATGCTTAGCAGCCGTAATTAGTGCCTGAACATATAAATTCGATAGTTCCTGAAAATAAATAAACTCATTTCTTCTCACATTAGTACGCCACCCATTGTAATATCTTGCCTCGTCATACACACACCTATTATTATTAAGCCATTACTCCAGCCTTAAGTAAAACATTAATGTTGCAACACCAGAATATTTTTTAACAGCTGATCTTCATCTTCCATCTACTATACCGGTGGAAGAATAAATACATTAATTTAATTACCCCTGTAATTAATATTTATTGCCTCATCTCACTTTCAAATTCTAGATTTAATAGCCGCGAAACTTGGATGTTCGCCTGTAATTTCAACACAAAGCCTACATATTTATATCAATTTTAAGTACGGCAATTACGCGGATGGTAATTATCTTTTGTTGCTGAATATTTACAGTTTCTTGGAACAGAAGAATATTAGCATCATCAATCGGGAAATAAATTGAAACACCTTTTTGGGAAATCAAAATGAAAGGTCTACGAAATTAGCTGCAAGGGCAAGGGTAATCAAATGTATGTTGGACGAACAAAACGCTCAATTTAATCTAGGCTCAAATAGCATATTGTGCTCTCTGCGTGGTGAGGGGAAAAAACTCGATTTCTTTGGGCTTTCTGAGTTTTCGGGCTATACCCGATAAAATTTCCTTCATTTAGAGACGAAGTACAGATTTGTACCACCAACAGATTTTGATATACAGGATTTCAAAAACTTATTTTTTTTCTTTTCATGTGATATTGAATGCAAGTTTCCATTACACTCATGAAGTATTGCTTTCAGCGCGTTACCATTTTTTAGTGGGTGGTTCGCCAGTAGCCATATTTCCCACAAATAACAAAAATAAATATGTACAAAACAGCTAAGTAGTCGAGAAAAATTAACTTTAAAACGGAAAAATAAAATAAATATACTTGCGATTGAAATACAATCATTATGGTGTAAGTAGGTCTGATCTACCAAATCAGCCTGATCTACCAAATCGTTAACACTCAACAAAAGACAAAGATTATTAACAGACAAGCTTTGACAAAGATCAGAGCTTGTTTGTTAATAGGTACCTACATAACTAAACCGAGACTAAATTCAACACATTTTTAAAAATCATTACAAATGCAATACATACCTACCTACCAGCTTCTCATCGCAAAGCGATTTCCAATACACACACTTTTTACAACCAATCAAAATTAGAAACTGACCTTGAGGTATTTCACAGTCATTGAAAATTTTCCTTTCTTTTGTGGGTAGGTAGGTACACGGTTATAATTTTATAAACAGTCTATAGAACTTTTAATTTTGCCCACTGATGTAAATTATTAATTTGTGATCTAGGTACCTATAGGTACCTACTTATGTAATAAACCAGAGAGCATTTTTAGTTTTGTAAATCCCAATAAAAAACCTAACATATCGGTGCATTTAGCATTTATAACCTAGCGGCCTCAAGCACTGGAATATTTTTTGGATAAAATTATTTGAGAAATGTCTTAAGTGGAGGATGTAATAGGTACCTACCTACCTCAGTATACGTCAGTACCTACTTCGAGCAGCCCATAAGTCAACTTTTTTTTGTTAAAGTCGACTCTGCTCTAACACCCACTTTTTGCCGTCAAATAATATTTTCCTTAAATTTTTTTTACATGCCTATCCTATCTCGTAAATAAAGCGAGGTCTGGTGGAAATCTACGTTTTTCAGGTTTCATACGAAACGAACAAACATGTTTGCTAACCGCCATACTCTTTTATTTCAACTCTCGTAGCGATGTATACCTACATAGGTAGGTATATAAATAATATATTAGCAATTCCCGCGAACACGCCACTAAGATATGCGAACCTGATCCTATTCGATCCGAGAATCCGATCCCGATCCGAGAGATACGATTCCAATAAGTTAAAAAGAGATATACTGCTCGAATATTCGTTATTGGAAAGGTCGTGCATCGGCGTTGCCGCTTTTAACTATAAAAATAGATGTTTACGTAATTGTCATATTTAAAGTAGACGAAAATAAATGTAAAAACGTAACATCTTGGCCTATAATATATTATTGTGTGCACAATTATTATTTAATAACATTCATAAATAATATATACAACTTTAATATAGCATTGTGAAATTTGATATTTTAATTGAATACTGAGAAAATTGAGAATTACATGTGGCAACTGCGCGGTATCTTATATGGGGTCAGTTAACTATACATATATATTGAATGAACTGTAAGTAGCCGTGAAAAATAAACTTTAAAACGGAGAAATAAAATAAATATATATTTCTAAATAAAGCAAACAATTCTCAACAAAAAATAAAAACAATAAAATAAATGTATATTCCAATATAGAGCAAAAAATTCTCAACAAAAATAATATATAATATATTATTAATATATCGACCATTAATAACTTTGACATATTTTTTTATATACTTTTTGTAGTTTTAAAATAATAATAAATCGTTATAATTGTTAAAATAGTAAGAATTGAAAAGGCTCCGATAATAAAAATAGCAATAACATGCAGACGGAGTGGGATTCTATGGTGTCCACCTAGTATAATGGGATAGCCCAGAAGGTGCAATGCCCTATTGTCATGGGCGTCGTGAAGATGTAACAATAACACTTATGGTACTGATATTGACGCTATAATCTACACAATGCAGTCAACGAGTAACTCCACCATCAAATTACCCGCGTCACCGGGTAATTAAATGATGGGACGAATATATTTCATCAGCGAGCTTTGGTATGAAAGCGAGATTTTCTCATCATTGCTATTTTTCGTATCATGTGTTTGCAAGTAATGTTAAAAGCATATAATTATATCCGCAAAATCATCTGTTAGGAACGGCACAATTGTTTTATAAAATGAACATATTTATTTGCTCTTATTGGATTGTTTTTTTTATTTACGCAGAGTTTCATATAGAACGATACCCTTTCTTCATATATTTTGGAGACGCCCCTGGCAGATAGCAATTTTCTATGCAGTCACCTCTGACCACATGCGCTATCAAGACGTGCCTTAACCGAAGGTACTTGGATTAACTAACGTCGGTTAAGTGGTATAGACATTTATTTAAATTCCCATTTCATATACGACTTATTTAAATCACCCTTAGTTATTATCCTGCAAACGAGAAACTGACACTGTAATTTAGCAATACAAATTTATCTGCTGGAGTGTTTAAAATAGTGTACCAGTTGGAAAATATGTTCTACTCACAACACCCAAGGCATGGGGCATTGATAACGTTGTCAAATTCCAACGCGCAGAAGTTGGAATTATAAAATAATGTACCACAGCAGAGGATAGCTAATTTAACACTCGGAGTAGTTTCCACAAACGCCAAAACACTTTCACTTCGCTCGACGCGCGTTTCGCCAACCAAGTTGGCATCATCCGGAGACGATTAAAAACTAATCTTACACTAAAAATTTACCCTATTTATACTATTTATGGTGAAATCATTAGTCACGCTTCAATGATTAGTTGCTAAGCAACGCGTAAAGCGGGCTATACGGTATAGGTGTCCCTTGTCGCTATTCATACTACTTTTACATTTTACAATTTCTATGCTCTCAAATGCATCCAACTGTCTATTATTGGTCACATTTCTAAGTAATCTTAAATTACTAATATCTATTCTATGATTGTTGTCAAAAGCATGTTGTGCAACACTAGACTTATCTGTTCTTCCATATTTTAGATGAGCCATATGCTCTTTAAATTTGGTGTCAATTGATGGTCTCGTTTGTCCAACATATTTTCGATCACAATCATTACAACTAATTTCGTAAATCCCAGACCTTTCATTTGGAACAATTTTATCCTTTGGATTGCCTAAAAGTTGTTGTAATTTATTACTCGACGAATGAATCGCTGTTATACCCACGTTTTTGAAGACCTTACTCAAACCACGAGTAAACCTGGGTTCGTACGGGATGGATACATATTTTGGAGTCTCTATATCCTTTTGAAAGGTCGTAGAATTACGAAGTGTGGCCTTAAATTTACGCTTCCTAATTCGTTTTTCAACTATATTTCTAGGATAACCATTAGTCACAGCTATATCTTTAATTAATACTTTTTCTTTTTCAAATCTCTCATTACTGAGTGAAACTTAGTAAACGATGGACAATAAAATTAAAACTTGCCATTTTATGTTGATAGCAGTGGTGAGAGTCATTAGGGATATATTTGATCGTACTGGTATCTTTTCTATATATCAAATTCTAACCTATTGTCACTATTTTTAACTACTAATACATCTAAAAATGGAAGTTTTCCATTATTTCCTAGTTCATATGTAAACTTTACAGAAGTGAAACGACTATTTAATTTGGAAATGAGGTTTTCTACATCCGCAATCTTAGTGTCAAACACGGCAAAAATGTCATCCACATACCTTAGCCAAATCCTAGGAAAATACTCGAATTCTTCATCAGCAATGACATCAGAAGACATCAGCAATGAAAGGCGATAAACAGTTACCCATTGCGGTTCCTTCATGTTGTTCATAAAACTTGTCATTGAAACGGAAGCAATTTTGTTTCACACAAAGTTTTGTAAGGTTTATATATTCTTCTATTACTTCTTTTCTATAGTTGTTTAATTCGAGTAAATCCTCAAGATAGTCCAAGGTCTGTAGAATTGGTACACTCGGAAATAATGAACAAACATCAAAGGAAATGAAAATTTCACCCTCTTGCAATTGAATATTCTTGACCTTATCAATGAAATCATTCGAATTTTTAACTGAAAAACTAGGCTGTGCAATGGGCAAACTTTCAAATTCCTTAGTTAACCATTTTGATAAGTGGTAAGTCGGGGATCCAATAGACGATACTATTGGACGCACCGACTTCCCTGGCTTATGAATTTTTGGTAGACAATACAATCTAGGTACGGTAGGGTTAGATACATGTAACCTGTTCTTAACAGGTGGAGTAATAAGGTTGTTACATGATTTGAGGACATTTTTTATTTCAGTGGTCATTCTTGGTAAAGTGTTTCTAGTAAGTTCTTTATAAGGACCATTACTAATTAGGTTGTTTACCCGTTCATAATAGTCCCTTTATTACCTTTATCTGCTTTTAAATAAAAGCAGTCTTTTATTTAAACGCGCGTCGAGCGAAGGGAAAGTGTTTTGGTATTTGTGGAAACTACTCCGAGTGTTATAATTACATCAAAGGTTCCAGCCCTATCCAGTAGATAGCTAATTTAATTTCCAATAGAAAAACCAATTAAAATTACATATTATTATTATTATTATGCCACGCAGATTAGAAGAGAAAGGTCCCATAATTATATAACAATTTGGTGTTGTCTAAAAATGAAAGAACTTTTTCGGAAACTTGAGCATATATTTATAAAACGTTTATATAATCCTTACAGGCTCAAAATGGGCACAATGTATACAAACTATTGGTTGTATTAAAGTGTGTTCGCTTGACATACAAACTAGAACAAAAAAATTGTGCGGAATTTTACAAAGAAAACCCAATATACACACCATAGAAGTTAGCACTGTAAACGGCATCTATCAGGTAGTAGCTGAATTAATTTAGTAGGTAGGTACACTGTGCATGTTAATTAGTGAGAGCCATCGTGGAATAATAATTAGGGAGTGCCATCCTGAATACTAATTAGTAGGCGTGGCTAAGCTCCCATTGGTCGGCATCTTGAACGTAATTTGATCATTGGACGCCATCTTGAATGAAGGCGGATTCATACACCTCTGGCGTCACTACAGAAAGTAGTGGTGGTGGGGGGAATTAGAATCCGCTTTGTATACCTACTGACGCCCGCAAAAATAAAAGTGCCGAGCGCGTCTAAAGAAGTTTCCACATCAAAAATAATGAACAATAATCGAACAGTGCCTTCCTTTGTCGCATAATCTCTTGTCTGTGGACAATTATTGGGAGAAATGATCCCACACGTTCCATTGAGTAGGTACCTACCTTGCTATCTAGATACATTTCAAGAAGAATATAATAAATCACGGTATATCAAAGAAACGCTATATCCAATATAAAATTTACCAATCCGTGCCCGGTACACAAAGAAAAATGAGTTTTTCGGCATTTCTTTTTATTAGGTTTTGTAGCATTATCTTAAAACATGAAATATCTGAAATTTCTAATAAAAAAGTTACTGCCTTTCAACCACCCAGTACTCGGAAAAACGAATATGGCCATGACATTTATTTTATTAGGCCTATGAAGCATTCTACTAAAATATAAAACGCCGCGATTTGTAATAAAAAATAAACTCCATTCCAGACCACTCTAGGCGTCCCGAGCAAAGCCGATTTTCCGTTTTTCTAAAGCGTAACACAACAAACCAGATAACCGCGAGTAATAATATCATTAAAATAAAAAACTGTTTATTGCTAGGAGGAACATTCTCTTCGCAATCGAAATTACAGCGGTGTGATTATTTTTATACTCACTCATTACAGGGTATTAGGATTTTAATATAATGTGCCGAGGAACAGGCAGGTGGTGTTACGGTACACTTCGAGATACGAAAATAATTGCGATCCATTAGTAGCTTAGTTAGCGGCCAGGCACTCAAGGAACCATTTAATTACACCCGAATAAACGTTGCTCCTTTTAATTGACTCTGACAGGATAATTTGTGGGTATTCCTCTTGCATTGTTACTTATTAATTTAGATAATTTGTTTGGTGCAATCTCTTCCCGTTTTTTTCACATGAATCGGAATCGATTTATTTTTAGAATAATATTTACAATAATTCATTTGGATTTTGACAAGTGAATGATGTATTCTAGCGCCATGAAAATAATAATAAAATAGTAACACTCCCGTGAGAATAACAAATATAGGTGAATATTTTATTGATGTAGTTTGTATAAGTAGAGAGGTTGTAGTAAATAAATGTGAAACTTTAGATACATGTATAATATAACTGACCATTATATGTTGATCGGTTCTGAAGTATAATGTAGTATAAGGACTATTCAGAGTCCGTGGGACTACATCGAATGAAAACACACCAGCAACAATCATTAACACACCAGCTTACAATAAGTCGGATGAATGATTAACACTTGATTGATGATTAACAACAGGTACTAGATGGATAACTGATTATTGATAACTGCTCTAGTTACCGCATTATATAACGTTGTCTGGATCAGTATGTATACATCCACAATAGTTGCGTTAAGTCGGCCTTGGTCCAATGAATGTCTTAGTCGGCATTTTACTGAATATGTTTATACGCGCGAACTAGTTTACTTTAAAATAATAACTAAGACATATTGATATTGAATAACAAATAAGATATTGAGAGCTCGTGTGGCCGTTATGGCACTACACTGGTAAGAAATACTATAGGAATCTCAACAATATAGATTATTATTCTTTCATAAGGGATGCAGTAAGACTAAACTGGGATAGAATTTATGATACAGAAGATTTAAATTTAAATATTGAGTTACTTAATCAGAATATTATTGATTTATATGATACACATATGATACACATATGATTTATATGATGCACCGTTAATGCGGATTATGCATACTAAAAAATCAACCCCTATATATTACCTATACTATAAAATAGATTATAAAGTTATCGGACGAAGCTCACCAAAAATATTTGAAAACAAAGAATAATAATGATCAGATGAAAACTGCATATACGCAATATACATTAATTAAAAATAACACAAAATATATGTGACGAGATTCAAATAATTGGGATATTAAGAGTAACAAAAAGCGAAATAGTTGCAATTTACTACATTATATAAACAATATTTTTATAAATATTGCCAGAGGTACTGATGTAAATACTAATACTCTGGATTATTACAAAAACCGTAACTATAATAACAGTTTTAATTTAAAGTTTTTGGATTCTAAACTGGAATCTTCACCTAGAAAGAAGGATAAATATGGCCTACATATCATATGCGCAGTGTCGCAGAACCGTCGGAAAAACCTGGGGAATGAAACCCAGGGTGGTCCTGCAGTGTATATCTGCGTGACTGTATAGTGTATATGTGTAGGAGCAGTATATATCCAACACTGCTATCACAAGACCAATGATGGCCTGCGGAGCTGTTGTTTGGTGGCCCAAGAGTCAACAAATAACAGCAAAACTCAAGCTATGCCAGATACAGAGAGTTGCCTGAGTGTGAGAGCAATGGAGGTAATGCTGTATCTTCCACCGCTAGATCTACATCTATATTGTATCCAACGAGAGAATGGACTTACACTCGAGCGAAAATTCGTCTGTTTTGGTCAGATCTTATAGAAGAAGTGGCTTTGACTACAATGATACTATCAAACGCAAGCTGTGGCCAAACCACGAGCCGCCTGTGGGCTGAGGCTGTCAAAACAGGCATGTATGTGCAGATGGTATTCCGCCTCCGCTTGTCTTTGATAAACCTTACACCATACAAACTACTGGTGAAGATAAGACCGGCGTTGAAGGTATCAACTATGTCTTCACAGACGGATCAAAGATAAAGGAAGGAGCAGACTGTGGTATATATTCCAGAAATCTGCGACTCCGATGCAAGTGGACTAGGGATAAAAATGCCGGTGTAGTACAAACATAACTCGCAGGTATAACCATAGCCGCGCAAGAGATTGCTCGCAGAGAAATAACGGGTTAGACAATCAGAATCTGCACAGATAGTAGACTATCTATTTGTAAAGATCACTATTTGCCCTGAAAAACTACAAAATAATCAAAGGGTGAACATGGGAATGTCACCAAGCACTTGTGAGAGCCTGTCAGATGAATAACATCTGCCTATATTGTGTCAAAGGACACTCATAATGAAACGGCTATAAAGAAGCCGACAAACTGACCAAGCAGGCAGCCAGCCTGAGAATCCTTGGACCTGGTTCGTCAAGCAAGATTGCAGCGAAACTCCAAATAATAAAGGAAAACCCCCATAAGAAATTTAAGATGTTGTGAGATGAAACAAGTAGCTGTCAGCTGGCCAGAAATCTCCCAGAGATATCCCAGCGAACAGACGGCGAGGAATTATCTGGCAATGTCTAAGGGAAAACTACTATTCTCCCAGATATCCCAGATCTCCTAGAGATATCCCAACGAAGAGACGGCGAGGAATTATCTGGCAATGTCTAGGGGAAAACTACGATTTGTAACAGGTTAGAAATTATAGGGTTTGACGAGTTACCTCTTAAATATAGTAATTAATTTTCTGAATTTAAACAAACCGAAAGTGCAGTGCCGCAGGGTAACACACTAGGCCCATTATTGTTTTCAATATTTATTTTCGATATAATCGGTAGTTTAAAATTTAGTCTTTGCCACTGGTACGCTGATGATATACAATTATATATGTCTATTAAAATAAACAATATCGATAATGCAGTGGAAAATATAAATATTGATCTAAACAATTTTTCAAATCGGTGCAAAAAATGGACTAAAAATGTGTTGCCAGTGAGCAAAAAAGGCAACAAATAAATATCAATGCTATAGCATTATTACTGGATGGTAAAATTAAGAACTTCGTCAAATCATCTAGCAGTTTGGGATTAGTTATTGATGAATCAATTGATTGATGATTACAATTCAGAATCAATTGATTGATGATTAGAATAAAGAAATAATTAAAGTATTTCCGTTAATGACTTCATGATTACACGAGTAGGTAAGTGTTTTTAAATGAATAAATACTGAATTATTAAAAAAATATATTAATTATAAAGTAATAGCTGAAAAGAATGCAAATTATTTAGAATTATATATTTATCAATAATTTATAAACTTTATACAGTATTTTTAATCGGGATTGCAGGTTGACCTCGAATGATAAATAGTTAAACACTGCGCGCGCTCTGCCCTCTATCTCGAAAATGGTTCTAGATATAAAAAAATGTTTAAACAAAAATTGTAGAGAATTTAATCCTCTACAATATTTATAATAAATATAAATAGCATAAAACCCATAGGAAACGAGATATTTGCAATAAACGTGTAAAAAATTGATTTTTTTACCTTTGATCTTGGGATATCTTTAGACGCGGACCCCCTACGACAGGTAGATTTTGATACAAGTTTTAGGGTACCAAAATAAAGGTTTATACAAGTTTATAGCCGACTATCTCTCATTCCGAGGTGAAATCCTAATATGTCTGGACTATTAACGGAAGCCAATAAAAATAAAGTACAAAGAATTCAAAATGCTGGAATGGGATTCGTATACAATATACAGTTCAGATCCCATGTGACTTATACGATTCAAGTGTCCACAATATTTATTAAATACATTAGTAGTAAGATGTGAAATACATGATGTAAATATAAGAACAAATAATCATTACACACTACCACACAATTCTACATCGACGCTGGAAAATTCATTTGTATTCACAGCACCTAAAATGCTAAATTTGATATTGACTTTGTTATCAGAATTGTCTGAATTGAAGTTGTTGTTAGCAGAGCTAATTTAATTTTTTTATTATTATTTTTCAGGTAATATTGATTATTATATTTTTATATATTATTATTTGTTAGTTCTTAGTTTGTACCATTTTTAGCAAGGAGGTGGAAGATCGCGCTAGCGAACCTCGTACTTTTGTGTGTAAAATAATTTTGTATTTATTATTATTACACAATAAACCATATGCCAAAAAGACCATTTCAACTCCGTGATTGCTTTCCAGATATGTCTTTTAGGAAGGTTTGGCTCGTCATTCCTCACCAGCTTCACCAGAAAAGGTAACTGATCTATTGTAGCCGCTTTATCAGAGTTTTGAACATACATGATTTCTTCTTTCACATTAAAAAAAATAAGTCAGATTATCTTTAAAAAAATGTGTAACAAGTTATAATTAGTCACTGGTTCCAAATGAGCCTTTCTTAATCCCAGGTAGATTTTATTGCATGTCGCGAGCCATGAGAATTTGTTTGTTTGAGGCATAGCATCTAGCGCAATATTGTTGGGAGTAAACTCGTGTTGGAATTTTTATGGCAAAATTCCAATAACAGTATTCCTCATTTTTACGCGCGCCCGTGTTTACCCCTAAAAATTGCATAACAGCATAGCTAACCTTATATAAAGGCAGAGCATTTCAAACTTCTTTATCACGTTTCGAAGCATTCGTGATGTCCTTTGTCATGGGAACAAGTTTTTGAATCGAATTGATTGACTATTTCATCGGATCTTGTATACGTACAATACATTCCACGTTGTATTTTTCTCGTTGTCGTAACTCTTTCGTCATTATCTTGAGCAGGCTTGATACTAAATAGGTATTAACAATGACCAATTATATATTAATTGCATGATTAATATATTTTGTGAAATTTAAAACTATTACAAATGAAATTCATTTGTATAGTTTTAAATGTTTCAATTACTTTTGTGATCGTTATCAGCAGTTTCTTTGCTTCAAGCACCTTTGAAGTATTTGAAGCTATTAACGTGTTCGTTGTTTGAATTTGAGCCAAGCACTTTCCAAAGAGCTTTGTAATTTTAAGAAATTATTTCAAAAATTCTTTTCCTCAATGCTATTTTGTGCTTTATGTTTCAATTACTTTTCTAGAGTGTTTTACCCAGCTCTGGTATATACTTTTATATTTATTGTATATTATAAATAAGGGAAAGTATAATCTTATATAAAATTACTGTATAAATAACTATAAAATTGGGTGAACTTAAATTAAAGAGCACATTATTATTTCGGATGATTGGTCATGCACCTGTAAAACCTTCAGTTCAAGGCCTTAACGGTTGCTAACAAAGTTTGTACTCATTTTACGCTTTAGTCGAATGCATTGTAATCTAAAACACAAATAAATCAATAAAAACATTAAAATCCCCCCAGACTAGTTACACTCTGGTTACTGCATCTAACAGGAATTCTCGTACTTAGGTATATGTTTCGTAACATTTCTATGATCATAAAAGTAACGGGCTGGGCTCGCAATTATAATTTAAATGATCAAATCCACATATTTGGTTCAATTTTAGATCTAAAAAAATAATAATAGATTGTGTTATTGTAGAAAATAATAATCAATTGAAAACGCGTATTTTTGATATTCTAATAACACATTATCAAACCGTTAAACATATATACACTCAGCGGCACAAAATTCGATCCATCTAAAATTTACCCAAAATTAATTTGAAAATATTGTCAACTCATTATCAAATATTGTCAAATATTGTCACTTGTGAAAAAAAAACAAACGAAGATGCTAAAGCAACTTTGCAAAAACCCATTGACAATTGCATTGAAAATTACCATGACACATAGTCATTATTTTAATTAATCATATCTTCCCTATTAATAGAGATATTGACATGAATTAAAAAATGAATTGTTATGAAAAGACTACGCTAAAGTTCTGTACTAAAATTCTCATCTTTTTATTGCGTGCACTTACCACAGAGTGTTGCAAACTTTATGCAAAAATCCAATGTAATTGATACACCTTGTATCTGAATTTTTGGTACATTTTAGAATGATCGATTTTGTGCCTCTAAGTATATATATATATATATATATATATATATATATATATATATATATATATATATATATATATATATATATATATATATATATATATATATATCTATATGGGATTTATGTGAGTGGAAGAGGGATAGCGACCGATATTGTAAGCCGTAAACACTATAGTCTAGTGCTGTTAGATGCATATAGACCTCAATGGAAGAGTAGAAGGAAAACGACGAAAAGCGAAAATTAGTGCTGCAGTAGCGATTCGATAAATAATATCTAGGAATAATTTACATGACAGTAAAATTGTATTGCGCTACACTTTAATTTGCAAATTTCGCTAAAGATAATTATTCCCTACTAACGGCGCTTGGTCTTTACCATTTCCAAGAAGGTAATATTTGGTGCATGCAACACGTAAGAGCAATTAGACGGGATAGTTAACCGTTCCATTAACTGTTGTCGCCATAAAAGTGATTCTTACCGTATAAAGTTATGTTATTTCATAAGCGACTGCTCTTTCAGCGGCGAACTTTCTTCTTTAGTCTATTGATTTCATGGTCTTGCAAGAAAATTAATAGTTCTTGTAGTATCCGGGAAGTTCCCAGACGGATTTAATAGTGCCTGCCCTCAAAGGATGTCTTAAACATGTACGTAGATAATTATAGGATTGCGTAATGTAAATGTTTTTCACCGGTTTTACTATTCGCTTGGAGCATATCGAAATGGATAATTCACTTTTAAACGGTTCGGATTACGATTATACTAGGCATAATATATATCTTTCGATTGGTTCTCAAGGAATCCCGTAAATCTATTAAACTTCTTGCCCCCCTAGTACATATAATATATATATATATATATATATATATATATATATATATATATATATATATATATATATATATATATATATATATATATATATATATATATATATATATATATATATATATATATATATATATATATATATACACTCCCCGGCACGAAATTCCGTCACCCTAAAATTTTGCCCAATTTTGATGTTTTATAACTTTTTTTATTTTTCATCTGATTTTCATAAATTTTTTACCAATCTGTAGATCAGTTCATTGTGTGTCTTTTTAATTATTGTAATAAGTCATATTTTTCGTCCAGGCAATATTATACAGGGGTAAATCAAAGTGTTGTTTTTTGTCGTAAACTCAAAACACCCTGTGGAAAAATTGAGGCGAATAATTTAGTTTACAAACTGTTTGCTGCCATCTTAGACGTATTGTAAACATTTTGTTTTTTGATTCATCTCATTATCTCATTTCTTCTGCGAGCAGCAGAATTTTAAATGAAACGCTGATTTCAAGCTTATTTTTATTAACAAAAACATCCACTAGGTATATCACAAAATTAATTAACAAAGACAAATTTTAATAACGTGTATGTCCTTCTCTCGCAGCAATGACAGCTTGCATTCTTCGTGGCATCGAATTAATAAGATCACTTATTCTGTCTTGAGGAATAGCCTGATATTCTTCTGTCAGCGCCAGCCGTAAGTCTTGCAAGGTTAGTGGTTGCACAGGACGGCGACGGAGTGCTCTTTTAAGAACATCCCAAAGATGTTCGATTGGGTTGAGATCCGGGCTACATGCGGGCCAGTCCAATCTTGGAAGTCCAACCTCATCCAGATATTCGCTCACTACCCGTGCAACGTGAGGTCTAGCATTATCATGCATTAATGTAAATTGGTTCCCAATGAAGGGAGCAAATGGAACAACAATTTCTTGGAGGATTTCCTCAATGTAACGGTGGGCGGTTAGTGCTCCATTTTCAACAAATACAAGGTCAGTACGTGCATCGGTAGAAATACCCGCCCAAACCATGACTGAACCACCGTAATATTGCAGTGGCTCAGATATGATGCAGTCTGCATATCTTTCATTTCTACGTCTGTATACCCGTTCACGACCATCCGGCGACCTTAAACAAACCCTGGATTCATCTGTGAATAGTACGTTTCCCCACTGTTCTACAGTCCAGTCAGCATGCGCTCTCGCAAATCTCAGTCGGTGTTGTCGATGCCGAGGAAGCAATTTTGGACATACTGCTGGCCTTCGTGAATGCAATCCTGCTTCTAACAATCTTCTACGTATCGTTCTTTCACTTACACTTACTCGACGTACCATTTGCAAGTCATTTTTTAGATACACAGCAGTAGCTCTTCGATCTCTTAAAGAACTCATAATGACAAAGTGATCATCAGCTTGAGTGGTCATTCTCCTTCTGCAATAGCCTTGCCGCCTAATAAAGTTTCCCGTCTGTAGATACCTATTCCAAACATCACAAACTGTAGACCGCGCAATTCCCAGAGTACGGGAGACATAACTTTATTGCGGCCATCCTCTATTAAGGCAACAATTCTACCTACGTCTGCTGTAGTTACCATGATGACAACACACTAAATTAACTGTACTGTCAAATATTCTGTCACAATAACCGCGTATTTAGCCAACGTCGATGTTTTTTAATTAAAAATGATAAAATTAACAGCGTTTCATTTAAAATTTTGCTGCTCGCAGAAGAAATGAGATAATGGGATGAATCAAAAAACAAAATGTTTACAATACGTCTAAGATGGCAGCAAACAGTTGGTAAACAAAATTATTCGCCTCAATTTTTCCACAGGGTGTTTTGAGTTTACGACAAAAAACAACACTTTGATTTACCCCTGTATAATATTGCCTGGACGAAAAATATGACTTATTACAATAATTAAAAAGACACACAATGAACTGATCTACAGACTGGTAAAAAATTTATGAAAATCAGATGAAAAATAAAAAAGTTATAAAACATCAAATTTGGGCAAAATTTTAGGGTGACGGAATTTTGTGCCGGGGAGTGTATATATATATATATATATATATATATATATATATATATATATATATATATATATATATATATATATATATATATATATATATATATATATATATATATATATATATATTATATATATATATATATATATATATATATATATATATATATATATATATATATATATATATATATACTATTATGTAGTGTAACGTTTTTTTTTAAATTGATGTATTTCATAAACCAGATAGGTAGCTTCAGTGGTATTTTTTAAAGGAGCGCGATGATTCAACGAACGGTTAAAAACTGATTAAAATTGTTATTTATAATTTCTCATTATTCATAATTTAAAACTAATGTTGTCATATTGGTAGTAGTTAAAAGTAGAGATACCTAATAGCTATACTTTTGTTTTTGTAAGTCGGTTAAGGAAAATAAATAAATACATCGTAGGTAAATTTATAAGGTTTAAATTTTAAGAGAAATTGGTGAAAAAATTTTAAGAAAAGTTAAGTCCAATTATGACAAAACATTGTCAATATTGTAACTGAAAACTGCCTTTTTGATTTGGCTTCCTATGCTATTCTTTAAGAAAGTTTTTGTTTTTAGCTAAAAATAGTGATGGCTTTGTCAAAAATTTGTGTTGTATATACCTGGTGGCTAAGAATTACAAAATCTTAAAATTTGGTAAGAGTAATTTTTGTCGACATTACTTTAGGCAAACAAAAACTTTTATAAATAATAGCGTTTCCTTGAAAACTAATTTTTTTTCAGATTTTGTAACTTGTGACCACCCCGTATAAAAAATATGATTTTTGTCGAAGAGTAAACTTTGTAATTTTTGATCACCCCGTATAAAAACATAATTGTGGCAAAATCATCATTAGTTTTTTATCTGTGGTGAGTACAAACTTCACTCTTACCGAATTTTAAGATTTTGTAATTTTTGACCACCCCGTATAATAAACATAATTTTTGTCGACATTACTTTAGGCAAGCAAAAACTTTTATAAATAATAGCGTTTTCCTGAAAACTAAATTTCTTTTCAGATTTTGTAATTTGTGACCATCCCGTATAAAAAATATGATTTTTATCGAAGAGTAAACTTTGTGATTTTTGATCACCCGGTAACATAATTGTGGCAAAATCATCATTAGTTTTTTATACGTGGTGAATAAAAAGTACAAACTTTACTCTTACTGAATTTTAAGATTTTGTAACTTTTGACGACCCCGTTTAATAAACATAAATTTTATAAATAATAGCGTTTTCCCGAAAACTAAACATTTTTTGAGAGTTTATAATTTGTGATCACCCCTTATAAAAAATATGATTTTTGTCGACGTCATTACTATTTTTTGAGCAAGTAAAAACTTTTATAAACAATAGCATTTTCTTTTTATAATTTTTGACCACCCCGTATAATAAACATATTTTTTGTCGACATTACTTTAGGCAAGCAAAAACTTTTTTAATAATAACGTTTTCCCGAAAAATAAAAATTTTTTGAGATTTTATAATTTGTGATCACCCCTTATAAAAAATATGATTTTTGTCGACGTCATTACTATTTTTTGAGCAAGTAAGAACTTTTATAAATAATAGCATTTTCTTTTTATAATTTTTGACCACCCCGTATAATAAACATAATTTTTGTCGACATTACTTTAGGCAAGAAAAACTTTTTTAATAATAGCGTTTTCCCGAAAACTAATAATTTTCTGAGATTTTCTAATTTGTGACCATCCCGTATAAAAAATGTGATTTTTGTCGACGTCATTACTATTTTTTGGGCAAGAAAAAACTTTTATAAATAATAACATTTTCTATTTGTAACTTTTGACCACCCCGTATAATAAACATAATTTCTGTCGACATTACTTTAGGCAAGCAAAAACTTTTATAAATAATAGCATTTTCCCGAAAACTAAACATTTTTTGAGATTTTGTAATTTGTGACCACCCCGTATAAAAAAATATGATTTTTGTCGACGTCATTACTATTTTTTGGGCAAGTAAAAACTTAATATAAAATAATAACATTTTCTCGACTATTAAAATTTGTACCCATTTCAACTATTGTAAACTACATCCGCGGACGTACTATATATAAACATGTTACCACAACTTTTAAAAGTGCAACGTAATAAATGCAACTTATTTATACAATAAAAGAGAACAAATATTTATGGAAAATATGAAACCTCCTATGTCAAGACTCCTATGTCAAGGAGACATGGTAAATTTACCGATAATATGCAGGCCAATCTTCTCTAAATGATTCATCACAAATCATTTATCACAAGTACTGGGACGTTTGTTTATCCGACGTGTTAGAATTATAAGCACCCACATATAGTGTCTTCAACGCTAAACGAACCAGCATTAATAGTTATCACGACACTAAACCACAAAGTTCGCATACAAACGCTGGATAACTAAAACAGATGAAATAAAATAATAACAGTCCATATAACCTCAAAAAATGTAGGCACCCCAGCACATAAAAATGTGGGCATACGCAAATATGCGAATACTCGAAAATGGGATTTCTCTTCACACATTTACGATGATTTTCTATAGTTGAATGGTCAAAAATGAACCCCCTGCTGACTTATTTTTCTACAAACTGAATTGGAAATGCATCATATCCCTTACAAGATAATTACTTTTCTCCACTAAGTGCAATTATAAAATTATATCGTTATACAGGCCAAATATGATATTCTATTTCAGCTTCTCTGCTTTTAGCAAACAAAACAGATTCCTTAACAATTCCGTTTACGTCTCATTTAGCTGCTACGGCCGTATTCTGGCACGTCGTTGCCTCTTGCGTGTTGTTCTGGCAGTTTCCTATGTCTATCTCCTTCTTTTCCACTTGGATATTTTTATTATGCAATTTATTTACGATGCGAGCTGCAATAGGCAAATGCATAGATGCATGGCTTGGAATTCCTTCAGGTTTCGTGTTATGGTGGCTATTAATAATGGAAAATGCTTGGGAATGTCTGAATGGCTAGTTATACATTAATATAAACTACGTGAAAGTACGCTAAATAGGTGTATGATTGTTAGCGATATCAAAGAAATAAAAAATCTTTATTAGCAGTATTGTTATGATATTTTACGTTTTGCGAAAATTTGTAGAGCCCAGAGTTGTTGGCGCTTGTCGCTGACTTTAAATAGCATTTATAAACAAAATTAAGGCGGAGAGAAAATATAACATAAATACGTATAATAGTAATATCTGAGATAAACATCCAAGTAATTTTGTATACCTTGATAAAACGTGAGTGAGTGCCAAAGGGGTTTGGAACGATCGGGGCAAGATGAGATGTAAAGCGCATTACTTGACCGACCCGCATGATTATAGTGAGAGGCTTACTTAACTAACCCACTTAACTTAATTTGAGGTCATCGCCACAGATTTGGAAATTTGATAAGCAACCTCGGTATTATATTGGATAACCATATAAGATGGGAAAGGCTGAATATTGTCCGTTTATTAGAAAAAAATACTAGCGGGCACGACAAACGTTGTCCGGTTCAAACGTTTGAAGATAAAAATATGTAAAAAAAAATAATTTTTAAATATACTTTTATATACACTCAGTTCCAAAAAAAGTGACCTAATTTTGGTAGCAACTTTGAAACGTTGTTATTTCTGAACGATTGGACCGATTTTTAGTTTCTTTTTTTTGGTTGGTAGGTAATTATCTTGTCTTTCAAAGAAAAATAAAGAGGTGAAAATTTTTTCAAAACCTGCTAGATGATAGTGGGAAACCTCCCACTAACCACCCTGTGTGTTAATCAAGTAATGGTATCGAAAATGGTTACACTCTATATGAAAGGCGTTTCTTGTACGAGCATTTTGTTTTTTTATTCACTGATCTATCTCTAAAATTGTCCAAATTACAGCTTTTTTACCGAAATCATGCATAGTTACCAAATTTCTGAACTTATCCTGAAACAATTTTCTAGTGCAATGAATACAAATTTTAAGAAAGACATTTTTATTAAATACAAAATTATAAACTGGGTTAACTGCTTGATACCGTGTATTGCCACCCCTGGCAACTCTGAGAGCTTCTAGTCTCCGCGGCATATTGGAAAAAGGTTTCTTATCGTTTCCATTGGTATACGATCCCATTTTCGACTAATGCACGTGCCATTTCAGCAAGACTTTCCAGAGGCATCACGCTAGAACGTACCCTTTTCCCTAATTCATCCCATAAATGTTCTATAGGGTTCATATGGGGGCTTCTCGCAGGCCATTTACATTACAATGGCCTGCGAGAAGCCTCGTAGTCTAGTGATACCCGTATATTCTAATTTTTCGGTTTCTTATTTTTTCTCCCGTAACTAATAATTCAATTTACATGAAATTTTGTGAAACTATCATTTTTTGTTCATATAATAAGAATAAAAAAACACCAGTAAAGTTTAAAGTGGAAAAATTTAGGTGTTTTTCGAAAAATGTATATCGGAAACTACGTATTTCCCAGATTTCAAAAAAAAATGCTTATTCAATGCAAAAGGATAGTTACGCAAAATTTCATGTAAATTGAATTATTTTACGAAAAAATGGCGAAAAGCAGATTTTGTTTTTTTTTGCGAAAAATATACATCGGAAACTACGTATTTCCCAGATTCAAAAAAAAAATTGCTTATTCAATGCAAAGGGATAATTTCGCAAAATTTGATGTATATGGAATTATTTTACAAAAAAATGGCGAAACAGATTTTTCGGTTTTTTATTTTTTCTCATAAAAATAAATCATTTTACATAAAATTTTGTGAAAAACACCAGAAAGGTTTTTCGTGAAAGAATCTTTTTTTTTTTTCGAAAAATGTAAATATATTGGAAACTACTCATTTCTTAGATTAAAAAAAAATGTGCTTATTCAATGCAACAAAAGCATATTTTCACAAAATATCATGTAAATTGATTATTTTCCGAGAAAATGGGAAAAAAACGTTCTTTCGATTTTTTTTTCTCTTAAAAATATTCTTTTTACATGAAATTTTGTGAAACTATCCTTTCTTTCATTACATAAGAATAATAAAAAAACCAATAACATTTTTCGTTAAAGAAATGTTTTTTTTTCAGAAAAATGTAAATGTATCGGAAACTACTTATTTTCCAGATTCCCAAAAAAAGTGCTTTTTCAATTCAAAAAAGGTAGATTTTCACAAAATTCATGTACAATTTTGAACAATTTTTACGAAAAAAAAACAGCAATCGGTTTTCCTCCATTTTTTCGGAAAATTTGAGGTTATATGAAAATATAACCCCATATATAAAGTATATAGAAAATATATAAATAGCCAAAAACCACTCTCAACCCCTAAATATCACCCCCATTTGACATTATCTCGTGTTTACATTTTATTTTTCTTTTTCTTATAACCTTTACTACATTTCTCGGTCTTACCAGTTCTTTTTTTTCAAAACGGTATTGGCATCACCCTATTCTAAAATACAACGACTATAGACAAATACAACGACCCGAAACTATAAGTTCCATTAGCTATTTGCTTTACATGCCAAAATATTAATTAACTAATTAGGACATTTGCCTATCCAATAGGGAGCGCCTTATCAGCGCCCGAAGCTTCTGAATTCGAAATGTAAATCTAGTCAATTTGCACTATACAAACACTACTAAATACACTTAGTTGTTCGCAGATGAATATTCTATTCTCAGAGTCATTACTGAAAGCCGAGTAGGATTTGATAACTATCTCGAATGAGATCAGACATGTTTGTGATATGAGGAACAGTAGGTATAATATTACTGCATACATAGATGAACGCAGTGGGAAGAGAATTATTAGCAAGTATGTTTAAGTATGGAGATTTCAGATAGTTATCCTCCATGCCTACAAATCAAATGAATCCAATCACTTGTGGCTAGAATAAATCGTTTCAGTAGCATGGAGAATCTCATTTCATGTAACTTTTTTGTAAAAACTTGTACCCAACCATTTCACAGCAATTTAATAGTTATTATACGATGAATATTGAACACTAACGCAATCAGGTGTACTCATGACAATGTTTTAACACTTTTCTTTTCTTTTGCAGATGACGCACCACAGCAGCCTTGTGATAGGTGTTTTTCTAGTCTTATTTAATTTACATGGCAGCCTAGGTAAGAAATAGTTTTATAATATTATAATATGCAATTTATTTAGAGTACATATTATACGGTTTTAAATTGATCCCCCTGCATTTTAACACATTTGGTTTCAAGACAACATTCTATGTATACCTTGAGACTTTGAGGCGAATTGTTGAGTTTTGTAAGCATTTTAAGACGTTCTAGAGTGCATTAAAGGGGATGTGAAGCAAAAAAGCTACTCAAATTTAAAAAATCCCGTAACTGATGAACACTCCCGTAACTGATGTTCAGTTTGGCAACGATTTCCCATAGAGTTATGCGCCGATTCTGGGCCAGCGAGCGTGGCTTTCATTCTCAAACTTTTCGCGGCCTCCAGAAAATTCTTTGTGCCACGCAAATACACGGGTTCTTGACAGAGTGTTGTCCCCAAACCGCCTCAAGATATCAGTCGGAATCACCCCCTCCTTAGCCAAAAACTTAATGATTTTCCGTTGCTCCACGGAGATATGCACTTCCGTCTCACTCATGGTTTTGTTTCATGCTAAAACGAATCGAGCGAATTGTAGTTAGTTCTCCCATCTCCCTAACAGTACAGGCCAGTAGCGTATCAATTCCTTTTAGGTCTTCAACCCCTTAGTAATTAAAAAAAAATCCCGTTTATAATTGATACACCCTAGTAGTAACTGCTTATTCTTACTTGTAGGTATCATGGCAGCTCTAGATAGTAAATTTAAACTAATCGGGGCTAATTATTAAGTTAATGTACAACATACAGTTAGGAATCATAAAATTACCAGTACACTGATAAGGAATAATTAAACTGACATACATAAGTAAAATGCTTAATCAACTAATTAATATTCTACTTGATGCTCTCAATTTTTACCAGCCCAGTCGTTTGTATACGAAGAAGTTGATTACTTTTAACGATTCACTGTATGCCAAATAAATATCAGGGGATGCGAGTGTATCTTTGATATAAATAATCAGGGATGCGGAGGGATCTGAGGCTGGGAAGTGGAGAGGGTGAGTTTTTAAGGGTAAAAAACGGTTTATCTCGATTTCCCGCGAAACTACAAATCCTATGGAACAAAATTAAATGGCAAAGTTGTAGATAATAAAAAGATCTACAACATTTGTATTTCCACTTTTTTCACATACCCTCAAAATGTATGTGAAAAATTCGTATAATTATGTTTTTGGTTTATTTCTTTTACAAAAAAAATTTTTAAGAAATTTTGAAATCAGTTACTGTGACTGTGTTTTTTGAAATTGAAATATCAGTTACTGTGACAACAGTACCAGCAGCTAATTCAACTAAAAGAGGAGAACTTAGTCGTAGAAATACCTCAGACAATATCCCACAGTTCAATTATCAAAACCATACAAAAATACCATTTTTGCAAGAAAAAATTTTATCTAACGAGAAAAACAAGTACAAAATAATAAAAACGTTAATGAAACGATTACAGTCACAAGGATTTTCCTGTAAACAAGCACAAGAAGATGCTGATGCTGACATAATTAAGACCTCGATAGAAATTTCCAGGGATACTAATGAAACCGTCATGGTTGTGGGCAAGATATTGATCTTTTGGTCCTTTTGAATCAAATAAATTCAGCCCTGGTCTATAAATAATCGTAACAATACAGATCCCTGAGAGACACCAATATCAATCGATAAATTATGTGTATGTTTTTTAGTACACGGAAATTAGTCAAATCTATATACGGAATAGAAGAAAAAAATTATAATAAGCTAAAATTTCTAGGATAATTAGCTTATGTGTGTAAGAATACACATCAAAAAAGTTCCCACCCCTAAGGTAAGCTTCATCCCTATCTCACACTTTCTTTCTCATGCATTTATTGGTGACACAACGTCTGCATTTTTTGGTAAAGCCAGAATCCAAACTATTAATTTATTAAAATCAGAAAGAAATCTACAAGAAGTTGTTAAAACCTTTAACAAACCAAATGCTACAAAACAGGATATTACTGAGGCCGGACATGTTTTATGCATACATAAAACCGGACATATAGTACATTTTTAATAGAAAATTTAAATCTGAATATTTTTTAGTACCTCTATTTTTGTCGTAGAATATTACATTTTCAAGATATTATTAAAAAACCAGCGCGGCGTTATTATAAGGGTGAAAAAGAGATGAAGCTCACCAGTTAGGGATGGGAACTTTTCGATCCTGTATTGCTACCCCTATCAACTGTCGATTCAGAAAGTATTTGTTAATTTTTGCTAATTTCCGTGTACTATTTTAGGGGCGAGCATTAACAGAATGCCTTAACAGAACCCCCCTTAACAGAAAAAAATAAAAATCTATTTTGGATTCATACAAAAGTACTTCTAATGCCATAAGGCCATTTTCAGCTGTTCCAATCTATGTACACGCAAGGAAAATCCCGCATTTCACATCTTAACCACGTAATTTATCTTTTCAGGAAGGATAGCTTTCGAAAAGCTAACAGACTTCGACTACAGAGGCAACACATATTACACCGTCAAGAACCTCAGCTTGTACGAATGCCAGGGATGGTGTCGGGAGGAGCCCGATTGCCAGGCTGCCGCTTTCAGTTTCGTCCTGAATCCGCTAATACCAGTGCAGGAAACCCTGTGCCAGTTGCAAAATGAAACGTCATCGAATAACCCCTCGGCGACGCCGCAGAGGTCGGTTAACATGTACTATATGACTAAGCTGCAATTGAGGTCGGAGAACATTTGCCTGAGGCCGTGGGCATTTGAAAGAGTGCCCAATAAGATGATCAGAGGACTAGACAACGCTTTGATCTATACGTCCACAAAGGAGGCCTGTCTCGCTGCCTGCTTAAACGAGGTACTTATACGAATTTAACACACAATTTAATTTGCAAAGTGACTACCTGGCCACTAAGAAGTAGATTTAGAAATAATATGTCGGTATTATCTAGTCCTGACTTTGCAGTATGCACTATGCAGTTATATTATTATAAGTGTAGCTTCCAATGTAGGATCGTAACTCCTCCCATGTTAACAGAAAAATTATTCTCTGAGTACTTTTTCGACAGATTATATAGGAATTATTTTCATTTGAATTTGACTTGGTTTGTAAGAACTTTGAAATGTATTTGCTATAAATCAGGTATAGAATAACAAGCACTAATTTAAGTATGTATAACATTACAGTCCATATGGATGTTTTTGAAACATAAACAAGTATATTAAGTTTATTTATTTAATTTTTTTAAGTCTTGTTGATCTTTCCTCACATTTATCATTTAAAAGAACTCTTCATATTTATAACATTTGTATAAGCACGTATATTAAAGGTAAGTTTACATCATTTATGTAAGCTTTCATACTTTTTAGTTCAGATAATAATTCATTTGACTCTATAATTGAATTATGTAGAGTATTAACAAAAGAAATGGCTACTTCTATTTTATCAAGTACAGTATAAATTGTTTGATATCTGAAATCTTTAATTTCTGATACATGTGATTAAATTAAGTGGTGTGAAATATTATGAGCAAATTAATTAAAAACGTTTACAGAGGAATTTAGCAAGGATTATATTATACTTGATTTTATAAAACAATTTTTATAAAAATTGGTATGTTGGTTGAGGTTTCTTAAGCTTTTTAAGATGTATTTTCTCAGTATTAGTAGTTTTACTACTTCTTATTTTTGTTTTATTGTGTTCGAGTAACTCTGTTAATATATATGGTCCTTTATATCTATTTTTATGTTTGGAACGTTCTTCTAGTCTCTTATAGACAGTTCGGTTAATTTTAAAGTGGCACTGATTTTCGTCTTCTTTATGAATTCTATCAATAGTTTTTTATTTATTTAAATCTTGATCTGCTGCAAGTTCTTTATACAGAGACGTTTATCTTTATAACTTGTAATATAGTCAGAGTAAAATGTTATATGAATCTTTAGTTAGTATGTCCAAACGTTAATTCGAAAGTAGTATATTTTATTGCAGAATGTATTGTATTATTATAGGCAATTAGTACGTAGTGCATTAACTATATAGGGTTGAGTCATTATGAGTTTGTTTTAAGATTCTCAGTTGTTCGATTAATGTTGAGTGAAATATTTCAAGAGGAGAGTTTGATTAATGGTGTTTAGGCGTAGCGAAATGAGTTTTGATTTTTTTGTACCTTTAAGAGTTATTTTATTGTTTCATTTTTAAATTCTGTACCGTTGTCTACGATTATAGTTTCGGGGATTCCGTAGAAAGAGAAAAACTTAACTAGATTTTCTTGTACTGATATGGCGTCTTTAGTACTTGGGAATATGCAGTTCCAATTCCATTTTATGACGTTTTGAATTACATTTGCAAGGATTGCTTCTTGTATATTTGCCCTATTACTGGATTGAATCAGAACAACCATAGAAAGTGGACTTATCCTGATTTAGTCTTTGCAAGACGCTCGGTCCCTCACTCAGAGGAAGTGCTGATCCCACCGTTTCGCCAGCTACCAGAGCTCTGAGAGTACAATTGTTATCCCTCTTCTGATCACGCTTATAGTACTAATGAAGGTGATAGTTATTATGAGTTATTATGTTTCAAAATACATTCAAGAATGTCACGGAAAAGAAGCTTCCGAAGTGTTCAGTGACTAGTTGGTTTCATCGATGATTTTTTCTTCTATCTTTGTGTAATATTTCTATAATGTAATAATAAAAATTCCGTGTTTATTTTTTTTATTTGATCCATGGACTTAACTTAAAATAGTTTAACATATATTGCGTTAAAATGTTATATCTTAAGAAATTGAGCTCCTAAGCAAAAACTAATTCCATATTTGAATTCAGGGCATCAAATGTATATGAAAACAGCTCCAAATACTCCGTTTTCGAGTTTTTTTTGAAGTTTTCGAGGCCGTTTTTTAAATTTAAATTATAATTAATTTAAATCATATTTGTCATATTTTCGTAATAAATATTAATATATATTTTTATATTATACCCTTGGAGTTCAAGAAAATTAATTTCCTATTTTTATAAAATATGAATTTTCAAGTTCATTATATTACCTAAAAAAAATTATTTTTTAATATTCAAAGTAAAAAAATGTTTTTTCTATTTCTTACATATCTGAGATGTATTTTAGTTGAAAATGACGGCTTTTAAGTATGTCATGATCCAAAATCAAAAATTAAAGTGACTTTATAAGAAGTCCCGCTGTTGATTCACCTTAATTATTTCTAACACGACCTCACCCCAATATAGTTTGATTGACGTATGAGCGACACCCTCGGCAAATATTTGTGTACTTTTAATTAATTTTCGATCACCCTAATTGATATCTCGTCAGAAGTTAATCAAACAGTTACGCGTAGTCGTGAAGGCGAGATTAAATTGTAAATTCCCTTCTTAATTTTCAGTTAATAGTCGGTGTGCAGTTTTTGAAAACAAAACTAATGGCTCCTTAATTAATTCATAGCCAGTTTTCGTTACATTAAATATTTTAGTAATTTTAAAAATTTTATGTTTCAAATTTTCTTGGACTAAACTTGAACTTTCTGGAAATAGATACTAATAAATGTGACATAATATAATATTAATATTGTATACTTTTTTATACTAAATGTAAAAGTTTTTGAGTGTCGTTGTCCTAAGAAAATAAATTGAAAAAGCCTCAGGCCTGAGTAAAGATAAGTATTAGTAAAACTGAGAAGGAAGCGTTCGCATTTATTTTTGGAATCTTGAAGTTACATGCATTTTTATTGGGAATGTGCAACATAGACTAGTTATAAATAGTAAATAATATTGCAGCATAATAGAGCTCGCCATTTTAAAAGTATATGAACACTTTTTGTCACATACTGTTAGTGATTGTTTTTGTAGAGATTTAACACTTTCACGTTTGACGGCTAATAATTCATGGATCACAGCATTTAACTGACTTAATATAGATAGTCAGTAAACTAACTTAAAACTGTATTTACATGTCTTAGCCTATTTTACTTCAACTAGCCACACGATCCGCTCTATAGCCACCATATTTTCCCGTTCGTGTCCCATTCGATCTAGCTAATCCCTCGACTTAGCACTTTATTGTGCACACCATCTTCGTAGTGCTAATTGCGGGCTAATTAAGCGCGATCCCACAAAAAGCTAAATCAAAGCCAACTCTGTTGTATCGCTACGTGAAATCTAATCCCTTTCAATCTATCTTCTTTCAGCATCGATTCACGTGCCGCTCCGTTGAATACAACTATGTGACTCTCCAGTGCCAGCTGAGTGACAGCGACCGCAGGTCTGCCGGTCAATTCGTCCAGTTCGTGGACGCACAGGGCGTGGACTACTTCGAGAACCTCTGTCTGAAAGGAAACCAGGCTTGCAAAGGTAGGTCGGCGTTTGTTTGCGCCTTAGTGGCCGGCTCAATAGTACAAATGTTGGTTGCGTGATACACCAAATATAATGTCTACATTGATCTAGCGAAGTTGGCTTCATATTTATAAGACTTTATCATGATTTGTTTTGCGTTATTGAAGAGATTGTGATGCAAGTCATTTATAATAATTCATTTTTTTTTGCTACGGTATTGGGGAATTCTCAACCAATACGTTCATTCGTAAATTATTCACAAAAAGATACATTTATTATTTTGCGTATCAAACCCATTTTCTGAGGAACAATAATTTTAGTTACATTTCACTGATATTCGGTTTATAGTTAGAGAGCCGCAATTGAAAATCATTGCGGTATTTTCCACCATGTTATAAATAGTTATTTTATTATATCCAACATAGGGAACAAGAAGATGGCCATAAGAAATTTCCCTCCGGGTATCTTTGCAGATGGCACTCCAACAAAGTAATTTATTTAAATACTTTTTAAAATATGCATTGTTTCTTATTCACCAAAACATGTTGCCTATATGAACATATTATGTATTATGTAATTCACGTAAAGAGACCTATAACTTACGCATTCATCGCGTACTTATCTAAAAGTGAAGATAAGTATAGTGAAACTGAGAAGGAGGCGTTCGCGTTTGTTTTTGGTCCGCTTTTGTTTCGTTCTTAAAATTCTTCCCAAAAAAAATGTAGATACTTGAAATTTTTTTTGCGTATCAAAACATTTTGTGAGGATCAATAATTTTAGTTACTTTGACAGTTGTTTTAGAAATGTTATATTGAAGAGAAATGTAACCGGTTCAGCAACCTTTTCCTCTCGTTTTTTTATACTTTGAAATAATTTATTTAAATGCAACATAAAAGATTATTCACCGATACAATTAATGTATCATGTAAATGGCGCAACTAGAAGTATGGTTTACGCATCGCGTACGTAAAGATATAAAAGTAAAGATAAGTATTAGTCAAACTGAGAAGGAAGCGTTCGCATTTGTTTTTGGAATCTTGAAGCAACATACATTTTTATTTGGAAGATGCAAATTAGACTAAATAGTAAATAATATTGCAGCATAATAGACTTCGCCAGTATAAGAAAATCTGACCGCTTCTAAAAATCTAAAAGTGAAGATAAGTATAGTGAAACTGAGAAGAGGCGTTCGCGTTTGTTTTTGGTCCGCCTTTGTTTCGTTCTTAAAATTCTTCCCAAAAAAAATGTAGATACTTGAAATTTTTTTTGCGTATCGAAACATTTTGTGAGGATCAATAATTTTAGTTACTTTGACAGTTGTTTTAGAAATGTTATATTGAAGAGAAATGTAACCGGTTCAGCAACCTTTTCCTCTCGTTTTTTTATACTTTGAAATAATTTATTTAAATGCAACATAAAAGATTATTCACCGATACAATTAATGTATCATGTAAATGGCGCAACTAGAAGTATGGTTTACGCATCGCGTACGTAAAGATATAAAAGTAAAGATAAGTATTAGTCAAACTGAGAAGGAAGCGTTCGCATTTGTTTTTGGAATCTTGAAGCAACATACATTTTTATTTGGAAGATGCAAATTAGACTAAATAGTAAATAATATTGCAGCATAATAGACTTCGCCAGTATAAGAAAATCTGACCGCTTCTAAAAATCTAAAAGTGAAGATAAGTATAGTGAAACTGAGAAGGAGGCGTTCGCGTTTGTTTTTGGTCCGCCTTTGTTTCGTTCTTAAAATTCTTCCCAAAAAAAATGTAGGTACTTGAAATTTTTTTTGCGTATCAAAACATTTTGTGAGGATCAATAATTTTAGTTACTTTGACAGTTGTTTTAGAAATGTTATATTGAAGAGAAATGTAACCGGTTCAGCAACCTTTTCCTCTCGTTTTTTTATACTTTGAAATAATTTATTTAAATGCAACATAAAAGATTATTCACCGATACAATTAATGTATCATGTAAATGGCGCAACTAGAAGTATGGTTTACGCATCGCGTACGTAAAGATATAAAAGTAAAGATAAGTATTAGTCAAACTGAGAAGGAAGCGTTCGCATTTGTTTTTGGAATCTTGAAGCAACATACATTTTTATTTGGAAGATGCAAATTAGACTAAATAGTAAATAATATTGCAGCATAATAGACTTCGCCAGTATAAGAAAATCTGACCGCTTCTAAAAATCTAAAAGTGAAGATAAGTATAGTGAAACTGAGAAGGAGGCGTTCGCGTTTGTTTTTGGTCCGCCTTTGTTTCGTTCTTAAAATTCTTCCCAAAAAAAATGTAGATACTTGAAATTTTTTTTGCGTATCGAAACATTTTGTGAGGATCAATAATTTTAGTTACTTTGACAGTTGTTTTAGAAATGTTATATTGAAGAGAAATGTAACCGGTTCAGCAACCTTTTCCTCTCGTTTTTTTATACTTTGAAATAATTTATTTAAATGCAACATAAAAGATTATTCACCGATACAATTAATGTATCATGTAAATGGCGCAACTAGAAGTATGGTTTACGCATCGCGTACGTAAAGATATAAAAGTAAAGATAAGTATTAGTCAAACTGAGAAGGAAGCGTTCGCATTTGTTTTTGGAATCTTGAAGCAACATACATTTTTATTTGGAAGATGCAAATTAGACTAAATAGTAAATAATATTGCAGCATAATAGACTTCGCCAGTATAAGAAAATCTGACCGCTTCTAAAAATCTAAAAGTGAAGATAAGTATAGTGAAACTGAGAAGGAGGCGTTCGCGTTTGTTTTTGGTCCGCCTTTGTTTCGTTCTTAAAATTCTTCCCAAAAAAAATGTAGATACTTGAAATTTTTTTTGCGTATCGAAACATTTTGTGAGGATCAATAATTTTAGTTACTTTGACAGTTGTTTTAGAAATGTTATATTGAAGAGAAATGTAACCGGTTCAGCAACCTTTTCCTCTCGTTTTTTTATACTTTGAAATAATTTATTTAAATGCAACATAAAAGATTATTCACCGATACAATTAATGTATCATGTAAATGGCGCAACTAGAAGTATGGTTTACGCATCGCGTACGTAAAGATATAAAAGTAAAGATAAGTATTAGTCAAACTGAGAAGGAAGCGTTCGCATTTGTTTTTGGAATCTTGAAGCAACATACATTTTTATTTGGAAGATGCAAATTAGACTAAATAGTAAATAATATTGCAGCATAATAGACTTCGCCAGTATAAGAAAATCTGACCGCTTCTAAAAATCTAAAAGTGAAGATAAGTATAGTGAAACTGAGAAGGAGGCGTTCGCGTTTGTTTTTGGTCCGCCTTTGTTTCGTTCTTAAAATTCTTCCCAAAAAAAATGTAGGTACTTGAAATTTTTTTTGCGTATCGAAACATTTTGTGAGGATCAATAATTTTAGTTACTTTGACAGTTGTTTTAGAAATGTTATATTGAAGAGAAATGTAACCGGTTCAGCAACCTTTTCCTCTCGTTTTTTTATACTTTGAAATAATTTATTTAAATGCAACATAAAAGATTATTCACCGATACAATTAATGTATCATGTAAATGGCGCAACTAGAAGTATGGTTTACGCATCGCGTACGTAAAGATATAAAAGTAAAGATAAGTATTAGTCAAACTGAGAAGGAAGCGTTCGCATTTGTTTTTGGAATCTTGAAGCAACATACATTTTTATTTGGAAGATGCAAATTAGACTAAATAGTAAATAATATTGCAGCATAATAGACTTCGCCAGTATAAGAAAATCTGACCGCTTCTAAAAATCTAAAAGTGAAGATAAGTATAGTGAAACTGAGAAGGAGGCGTTCGCGTTTGTTTTTGGTCCGCCTTTGTTTCGTTCTTAAAATTCTTCCCAAAAAAAATGTAGGTACTTGAAATTTTTTTTGCGTATCGAAACATTTTGTGAGGATCAATAATTTTAGTTACTTTGATAGTTGTTTTAGAAATGTTATATTGAAGAGAAATGTAACCGGTTCAGCAACCTTTTCCTCTCGTTTTTTTATACTTTGAAATAATTTATTTAAATGCAACATAAAAGATTATTCACCGATACAATTAATGTATCATGTAAATGGCGCAACTAGAAGTATGGTTTACGCATCGCGTACGTAAAGATATAAAAGTAAAGATAAGTATTAGTCAAACTGAGAAGGAAGCGTTCGCATTTGTTTTTGGAATCTTGAAGCAACATACATTTTTATTTGGAAGATGCAAATTAGACTAAATAGTAAATAATATTGCAGCATAATAGACTTCGCCAGTATAAGAAAATCTGACCGCTTCTAAAAATCTAAAAGTGAAGATAAGTATAGTGAAACTGAGAAGGAGGCGTTCGCGTTTGTTTTTGGTCCGCCTTTGTTTCGTTCTTAAAATTCTTCCCAAAAAAAATGTAGGTACTTGAAATTTTTTTTGCGTATCGAAACATTTTGTGAGGATCAATAATTTTAGTTACTTTGACAGTTGTTTTAGAAATGTTATATTGAAGAGAAATGTAACCGGTTCAGCAACCTTTTCCTCTCGTTTTTTTATACTTTGAAATAATTTATTTAAATGCAACATAAAAGATTATTCACCGATACAATTAATGTATCATGTAAATGGCGCAACTAGAAGTATGGTTTACGCATCGCGTACGTAAAGATATAAAAGTAAAGATAAGTATTAGTCAAACTGAGAAGGAAGCGTTCGCATTTGTTTTTGGAATCTTGAAGCAACATACATTTTTATTTGGAAGGTGCAAATTAGACTAAATAGTAAATAATATTGCAGCATAATAGACTTCGCCAGTATAAGAAAATCTGACCGCTTCTAAAAATCTAAAAGTGAAGATAAGTATAGTGAAACTGAGAAGGAGGCGTTCGCGTTTGTTTTTGGTCCGCCTTTGTTTCGTTCTTAAAATTCTTCCCAAAAAAAATGTAGGTACTTGAAATTTTTTTTGCGTATCGAAACATTTTGTGAGGATCAATAATTTTAGTTACTTTGACAGTTGTTTTAGAAATGTTATATTGAAGAGAAATGTAACCGGTTCAGCAACCTTTTCCTCTCGTTTTTTTATACTTTGAAATAATTTATTTAAATGCAACATAAAAGATTATTCACCGACACAATTAATGTATCATGTAAATGGCGCAACTAGAAGTATGGTTTACGCATCGCGTACGTAAAGATATAAAAGTAAAGATAAGTATTAGTCAAACTGAGAAGGAAGCGTTCGCATTTGTTTTTGGAATCTTGAAGCAACATACATTTTTATTTGGAAGGTGCAAATTAGACTAAATAGTAAATAATATTGCAGCATAATAGACTTCGCCAGTATAAGAAAATCTGACCGCTTTGTTCTATTTCTAGGAAACCGAGTGTTCCAGACCCCGCGAATAGGAGTAGCTGATGATAAGGTCGCTCAATATGCCACCCTTCATTATTACACCGACAAGGAACTGCAAGTTACCAGCGAGACCGCTTGTCGTTTGGCATGCGAGATTGAAAACGAATTCCTTTGCCGGTCCTTCTTGTACAAAGGTACCCCTCAAGGTACCCAGTACAACTGTCAGCTGTTCCACCTAGACCACAAGACGCTTCCCGATGGACCCAGTACTTACCTGAATGCTGAGAGACCACTCATCGATAACGGAGATAGGATTGGAACGTATTTTGAAAATAGTTGCGAGAGTGAGTAATCTTATTTTATTTTAAGACATTATTTAATTAACATATTATGAAATATTGTGAAATATCAGGGGAATGTCAATAGATCTTTTTTCACAACAATCTTGAAAATGTAATAAAGTTAATATAAGAATAAATGTAATGAATCGCGTACTATATCTGAAAGTAAAGATAAGTATTAGTCAAATTGAGAAGGAGGCGTTCACATTTGTTTTTTAAATCTTGAAATTGCATACGTTTTTATTTGGAAGTTGCACATTAAACTAACCATAAATAGTATATAGTATTACAGCACAATAGAAATGGCCATTTTAAAATTATAATATGAATACTTTATGTTACATACTGTTAGTAAAACACAAAACATACAAAAATTATGAAGCAAGATTTATTTATTTGAAAAATAAATAAGTATTTATTTATTTATTTGGAACTTAATATATGCTTGAAATCTGGAGGTGTCCTTAATAATGGCACTGGTCTCAGAGCTGGAATTTGAATGGTTTTTACATAAAAATACAAATATTATTACAATATACAAGATTATATATAATAATAATCTGGTTATTATAATAAGATATAATAAGATATGATATAATAACCTATCAAGCAAGACCTTAACGAGGTAGGAAAATAAATTACGTATCTGACACAAAGATGAAAATAGCCACAGTAAAATTATTATTTTTCCTGTTTATGAGTTTACACATACGATATGCTAGCTGACGCATGTAAAGAAATTACGTACAAATATTTACCTATCATAAATGAGTGCATTATACTGACCTAATAATTCTCTACACATAGTAGAGAAATATCTGGTACAAATAAGACAAATTTAATGTAACTAATCTAATTGAATTAATTAGAAATAATGGAGATAATTTAAACTCACGCTAGACTGGTGCCCAATGTCTGTCTATAGATACACGAATCATTTATTTTCTTAATTATAACATTAATTCTTTTACGCGTAATTACGAGAACGATCTTTTTCCTTTACATATTACTGTAACTTCCATGGTATTCGAGTTCAATGTCAATAAATAAAATAAATAAAAGCGATATATAATGTTTATATATATATCCTACTAATATTATAAGTGTAAAAGTTTGTATGTTTGGATGTTTGTTGCTCAATCACGCCAAAACGGCGGAACGGATTTCGTTGAAATTTGGCACACAGATAGTTTAATACCTGAATTAACATATAGATTATTGATATTGACGCAGGCCAAAGTTACGAAAATTCTGATGTGTTCTGATGAAAACGCGAGCATCTGGAATTATTCTAGTTTGATAGCGTGTATGATATTCACGAAATGCCGCTTCTGCATTTCCATCACAAATCCGTAGCAAAAATGAATATCTGCGTATTCGTTAGAAAAAAGCATTTTTCAGATTAATACTTACACAACAGTTTCATAACAATGTTAACAATAACTCGAAATTAAATTACCTGCCACAATTCAATTAACTGTCAATATAAAATGTAAAAACACGGACAGTAGTAGTCTTTTTTGTTTCATGGCCTACTACGACAGATTAAAATTTGTTGGAATTCCGGTTGCTTAAAGAATTTTAATTTTTACTGGCAAACGGAAACGAAAAAAAAGTAAGGAGCCTTTTTCTGTTGTAAATTGAACAAAGATTCTAGAAATAATTTTTTTTCTAAAAAAACATTGGCATACCATTTTCTTCATTAAAATTTCTGTCCGTACGCACGACACTGGTGGAAGAAAAATAATATTTTTCACGTAAAAATATGTATCTGGATTACCTATTCAAAGGTTCCAAATTTCATTGAAATATCTAAAGTAGTTTTAAAAATATTAATAAATTTGGAACTTTTGATACAAATTTTGACACCCTATATCTTTGTAACGAAGCATTTTTCGAATATAGTTTATAATACAAACTGATATTATTTTGTGGTTCTCTGTCTGCCTCTAAAGTGGACCACCCTGTATATATATTCTCACAGGCTTCAAGTAAATTATCCACTTAAAAGCCATAATAATATAAATCTCCTATTTACGCCTATTATTTCAATTGCAGTGCATTGAGACAATATAACGCTGCATGTTATTTACTACATGCATTTTTCATAAGAGTTCCAATCTTGAAGTAGACTAAAGCAAATTATAATGTACGCCGCGTTTCAAAAACCATCCTGGTATTATTTAACTAATGCCATACATTATAAACCTCCTCAGCCATAAACATACTTATTGTAAAAAATATCGCATTTCTCGGAAAGATAGTAATGCATAATGCAACTTGAGCACATAATGAATACGTTTGCATTTACAGAAGCAACAGCTACATCCGGCGGGTCTGCTGAGAATACCCTTCCTGTAGTATTCGAGACAACTGAAGATTCCACTCTGACAAATCTTACAAGGAGCGACGTCAACTGCGACAAGACCGGAACCTGCTATGACGGTAAGTTAACACTAATAGAATGATGCGGATAATACAGGATAGTGTCCAGAAAAATGCTGATATTTGTCAGCGTTCATCGGTCTTTAGATGGTATGACAAGACTTGCTGGAAAAGATTTGCAATTATTGTAACTCGTAGCGCCTCGAATTAGTTCCGAGGAAACATCAATTGAAAAAGTGAAATTCATTCAGACTGGTTCAATTGATACAGTACGAGTTAATTCATTAAAAGTTTCCAGACTAATAAAATCAGTGGAAGTGGATCTATTTCCAAACAGTTAGTTTTCTAAACGTTGGCAATCATATTAAATGCCTACGCCCATGAGGAGCACTTTGTAGGTCAGATTTGCCGGTCCTTCAACTTTCCATACTTCTTAGAACCACTGTAATCACAAAAATACCGACATCGCCTAGTGCGCAGAACAATAGAAATGAAAGATCAAAGAACAAAAGTAGCACAAATAATATGCGCTAATAAATCGTTAACAATCTGTGACAATAACATAATGACAATCGATAATGCAATTGCTAATGCCGCAAAGAGAGAAACCTGTAATATTCAGACTTGAGTTCTAATCACGAATGATAGTCGCTTTTCACAATATACCTACTCAGAGAATGTGTACCTACAACAAACTTCTGATTACCTAAATTGTCAACTAGTGAAAAGTGAACGTAACAATATCTTCAATTAGCAATTGTTACAAAACTACACTTACCTTGGAGTAATATTGACAGGCTGAATTGAAATAGGTGCAGGTTTAGAAAAATTTAACTAGTAGCACTTTATAGGTCAAATTTGCTGGTCCTTCGACTTTCCAGACTTCTTAGAACCACTGTATTCATAAAACTACCGACATCACCTAGTGCGTAGAACAATAGAAAATAAAGATCAAAGGCTAAAGTGGCACAAATATGCGCTAAGAAATCGTCAACAATCTGCGACAATAACATAATTAAAGGCATTTACAGTTGAAGATCATTAATTTCCTACTTATCTCTATTATAAATAATTATATCTTGAACAACACCATAAAAATTAAAATAATTTTTGTTCAGAAGGGATCGCTTTAAATAACGAATCATTAAAATTAAAAACGGACCCAATAAAGTAATTCGGAAATATTTTTTCAACAAATAGTAACAAATAGTGAGCTGATAAAATTCTTTTAATTTAATAAACAGTTATCACACCATCACACCTTCATAGAAGGATTTTATATCGCGGTATTTAAATTATATAATTTAAAATTCAAGTTCAATACTTTTGCAGTTGCGTCATAATGATCCATATCGAGTTTGACTAGTTTCAAAGATTTCTTTTGTTTAGTTCGCATTTCATTACTTTCATTTCCATGATTTCTCTTCATTTAGTAACTTGTCCAGGGCGAGACATTTTAACATTTATGATTTAGAGGTCTAGAATAGTTTCAAAATATTAAATACGACGTCCTGTAACTATAAGAATTGTGAGTGTTTCTAAATGGATGAAATAGATTCGAAGAGGTGAATTTTCGACAAAAAAATACTTTCAGTTTTTTCCCCTCCAAGTTAAACAGCCCTCAAAAGTTGGAGTAAAAAAATATTTTTATTTATTTTCTCAACTATATGGAAGTATTTAGATACTTTCGGACAACTTTCGCGGACATACGGCGGACAACTTTCGCCGAGACCTCCAATCCCAGTAAATGCTAAACTCGCGTCAATACAAATTGAATACAAATGTATTTTTAATTCATAATGAATAAAACACTTGTTTTATGAGATTTTTACATTTTTTTGCTTTAGTAAATTGTCACTTATAATCACCACAAGAGCTTAAATTATTTCCGGATATTTTTTTGGTGTTGCGAATATTTTAAAAATTACCCCGAGTCCCGCTGTTGCGAGGGAACTAATGCTGTTGGAAGTGCCTAATTCTATACTCGAATTTTAAAAAAAATGAGGCTGATAGCTTACGTAGATATGACGAAGTAAACGTAAAAAACACGGTTTTTAAAAATCTGTGATTTTTTACATTTTTTCGATATAAAAAAGTCCTGTACCACAAAAAAATATAAACACCAATTCTAACTTCCAAATAACCGACTTCAAATAACACATAACTTGTCGTCTGGTTCTACGTCAAAAGAAAACTTCATAATTTTCTCTCGATTTCGCTCTAATATTATCATAATGTCTGTTATCCAGACTGTTAGTCGCTGTGTCGATGTCGTCGCTAGTCGATATCTCCTCATAAATCCCATAAAAGGTCCCTCGCTTAATATAATTCTACATTATCTTCCTTCCAGTCTCGGTAAACTGCAAAGACACCAAGATCGCCGTCCAAGTAAGAACTAATAAGCCTTTCAATGGGAGGATTTATGCCCTCGGTAGATCCGAGACTTGCAATGTAGACGTTCTCAACAGCGATCTCTTCAGATTGGACCTGACCATGACTGGGCAGGACTGTAATACTCAGTCTGTGGTAAGTACACAACAATGTTGTTTCGTTCTCACGAAAATATTAAGTCGGTCTTTATATTTTGTAACTGGAGATCGAGAGTCGGTATTCCATCGCGACTGACAGGACAGGGGCGGACTGAACTGGCTTTAAGATGTCGACAATAAACTTTTAAAATTACCTTGAACTATTACAATGTTATGTCCATGCAAAAGTGCAAAAAAAAATATTTTAAGTCCAATTTTCATGCTTTTTTTAGGAAACTGCCTGCGTGTTAGTCATTATACGGGGTTAATTAAAAGTCTAATGTCTTGTATTGTTAAGTTCTACCGCAAAAAATACATATTTCAATTTAATAATAAAAATATCAATGAAAACAGTAACAGTATTAATAATAATTGGATGAATGATGAGAGTTCAGAGTAAGATCATCGGACTAATTAATGTTTTATTAAATTAGAATCCTTTACAAACATTTTGTCATAAAACGATTTAAATCATTTCACACAACGATTTAAATCACTAGATGATTTAAATCATTAGAGAACATTTAAATAATTACATTATTTAAATCTTTATCAGTGATTTCAATCAACAAAAAATGATTTAAATCTCTTTAAATTCTGAATGGATTTACAGGTAACAACTACTCACAGAGCTAATACTCCTTCCTGTATTAAATTACACCTGCAAATCCGATAAGATAGTTTCCAGACCAAAACTATCAAAACAGTCAAGCAGGAAGGAGTATTAGCTCTCTGAGTAGTTGTTACCTGTAAATCCATTCGGTATGTAGTTTAGCCTACTTGTGGCTAGGGTCGCTGCTCTAGGTGCCTGCATTGCAGGACGCTGCATGTCACAAGACATGACTTAGTAATGTCTGATGAGTAGTAGCAACTGATCGCTAGAGGGGTCTGGTTATCCCTCGCTTGCACTCTCTTTAAATTATTTAAATACATTCTAAAAATATTTAAATCACAAAAAAAAATTAAATCTCAAAATGATTTATTATCTAAATACATTCTTATTGACAAAAGGATCTTTGATTTAAATCATTTGTACAAATGAAATTCATCTTTGATCTTTGATTTAAATCGTTTTTAAACGCTTTGTGACAGCTGTGTCTGTTTCTCGACATCGACTCGACATCAGTTCCTTCTTCCCATGATTATAAAGTAACCGGATAAATTATCCCGATCCCAATTAACTGCTTGTCCATTAATTGCCCATAAATTAACCCGCTCAGCGGAATCGCACGGTCCGTGCCCTTTTAAAAGATAAGCATTCACGGATAATTTCCCGCTAATTTAATTCAATCCCGATGCGTGCGATATCCCGGCGGGATAAAGCCCAAGACGCATGGAAAAACGACAAATTTACCGCTAACCGTTCTCTGTTTCAGATTGGCGTTTACAGCAACACGGTCGTCTTGCAGCACCACAGCGTCGTCATGACCAAGGCAGATAAGATCTACAAAGTCAAGTGTACATACGATATGTCCTCGAAGAACATCACCTTTGGAATGATGCCAATTAGGTATGCACATATAACCTGCGCGTTATCATTATCATCTGCGGGGCATCGGTTTTTTTTAACTGGAACGCCCAGATGTAGATAGCGACGCGCGACGCTTGGAAGCCGTACTCGACTTAATGGATGCCTCTTGCTCGTATCGCGAGAAATATATCGGGTTTGGGAAAAAAACGTTTTAATCTTCACTCGCGTCTGCCTCAGTGCCTTTCGTAGCAGAGAGAAATGCACAAACCGCAAGCGTGGCGTTTTTGCTGTGCACCGATGTAATTACTAATTAACTGCACTGATTATACGTTAGGACTGACGACTGACGACCGCAAAGTTGCTTTTTTGAGGAGCGTCCGAATTATTGCGTGGACAGCTCGAGTGAAATGCGGAGTAATATTTCTTTGCTCGGGCGATGGCAAGGTCGGTGGCGTTTAGCACATCAGTATGTACGCCGTGTGATCTCGATGCACTGAATTATAGTATCCTCTTCGAACAGGCCTTTTAAGTCATCTCATTAATTTCTTATAAATAAATCAATAATACACGCAATCCAAAAAAAAGTGGCTCGCCAGTTTTTTTGGTTCAGATCAAGGTCCTCTATAACTTTCATACTAGTAAATCGATTTAAAAAAGTTCTGTTATCAACAGGCCAGTACCTTACCGCCAGTAAATTCAAATATCCATTCATAGATTGCTACGATTATCTGCTATGCTGCGCGCTTGTCTCATTTTGTTTATCTTTCGTTAGCTTTAATAACTTGAGCAGTTATTTTTCTAAATTCCAGTGGCTTTAAGTGACTGGAGCTTGTGAAAGGTACTGTGATTGGATTTATCCATAATACAAGTACATATATGTAGAACTGCTAACCCTGCCGTTCATGTACATGTACATGTATACCTCTTTATTTTTCTGTAATTAAATGAACGTTTAATTGTTGCATAATGTACCGTATTGTTCAAACCACAGTACCTTGATTTTCCAGGCGCGGTACACATCGAAAACACCACAAGGGCTTTTTTATCGGATACATTTCTCTTTGTAACGATATAATTTTGCCAATCAATGATTTGATAAGAGAAACTGACTTAAAAAAATCACGAAACCGAAGTGACGATAAGAGACCGCTAGATGATAATTTATGAAGATCCTAGGATGATAATTTTTCCAATAACCCTGGTTAAGACTACTTTTAATTAACTAATTTAATACAACTGTCTATAAAATGTCTATGCAATGCAGTTTTTATAATTTTAACTTGGTTATTTGGTCGTTATATAAACTTTGCGCCTTTGGGAGACTTATTACGACTCTCTTTGTGCTTTGTTGCCTCCAAAGGAACTTCTCTCCCAGTTAGTTTTGCATTTCCTTCATTCCGAATGTTTTTTACCGAGTAACAATAAATGTTGACCAATGATAGCAGGCTTTAACATAACAAAAATATTACGTTTTACGTTTATTTTAAATATAACTAGATTTAATTTTTCACTTTGATTGTTTACTTTAATAAAATTCAATACTATTCAACATGTCCATATTTGATTTGAGTTATAGCCTCGGACTCGGAGTAGTAATTTTAATTAGATATTCTTCTATAATATATTACTTGATTCTCATTGGTATTTTAGTTCATTTTTTCGCTAATTATTATTCATTTGAATGGTTGCTAAGCCCCATTGCAGCTTGTCAATTTTGTACCATTCGCTTTATCTCTGTTCTATATTATACATTTATATGCTTCAACTTGCTCATGCTCATGTAAGTTTATAAGTTGTTTGCTGTTTATATTTATCATATGAGAAGTAATCTGTAACGCGCTCACCCTTATAGGTCAAGGGTGGTCACCCCAAAGTCGTGTCTTGCTAAGATTTCGGCGACGTTGCCTGCCTAACGGGTTAGTTTTTGATAAAGAGATAGCGCTGCCACCAGGATAATATATGATTATAGTCTGATATTATCAACGGACTGCAGATCAATTTACTACCTCTAATTAAGACTTACCCAAAAATGTCTACTGGGCCCTTAAATTTAGTTGGTAACGTGGTAAATAGCGGTAAGAAGGAACGCAAATACGACAACGGCTTATATGCGTGAATTTTAGGAATGATTTTCTTAGGCGTAGCCCTGAAACTGAGTTAAGAGTCACTTTTTTTTATTTTTTAAATGATGTCAAAAAAAGATATGCAAATTCTTTTTGCTTGAAATAACTGCTACTGTTTTAGTACACTGAACAAATTCAAACAAGGCTATACTTTTTTTACATTTACAATAATTAGCGCGACATAAAGATTTCTGACACATTGTTTTTTAAACATTTTGTTGTGTTGTAGATCTCGGATGTGTTTCCTGGAAGCATATAATACCAGCAAATTTATTTCGTACATCTATTAGTCTATTATTATCTTATCTAGGTATAGCACTAGCATCGATTTGTCACGAATCATAAAAATAAAGCAATAAAATACTGAAGTAAGACGTACATACATAAAAAATCTATAATCTGAAAACTAATGGTACATATAAATCATTAATTAAATCAATTGAAATATATATTGGAACTTTTCATGGCGTGATTTATTTAATATTTAGCGCAATGTGTCTATTATTACGTAGTATTTATTGGTCGAAAAAGTAATAAAAAATCTTTAATCCTTGTTTTTCTGCTGGTATATTTCATTTCTTCATATTTTTTTCTGTAGCCTCATGGTTACCTTCGTTATTTCATTTAGCTGCTGCAGCGTCAAAATTGTTTTCGTCTGAAAGGTAATCGTTCAATAAATAGTCGAAATATATAAAAATGCAATATGAAGCACAAGAAAAATGAAAATATTATGTATATTCCTTCATCTATTTCACGCTACATTTCATATGGCAATCGTAAAATTCAATTACGCGAATTATGACATTGTGTACTTAATAAATTATATTTATTTTAACTTTGATTACACTTCGTAACATAATACTAATCGTTATGTTGCCTGCGTGCTAGAATGAAGACATACAAACACTAACGCAGCAAATGTTTATTCTGCATATCATCATAGCCACAAGTAATAAATATTTGACTCCAAGAGCATTTAGTTGCATCTGGTATCTTCAATACGCTTAAGATACTTGGGGAAGATGCAAGATCTGTGAATTTTTTATATAAGATTTAATTTATCGTGCTAAAAAGGTTGGAAATTCCCACCCTGGAAACCCAGGGTGGTCCTGTGGATTTACACTGCTATCATAAGACCAATGTTGGATTATGGAGCTGTTGTCTGGTGGCCCAAGAGTCAACAAATAACAGCAAAACTCAAGCTATGCCAGGTACAAAGAGTTGCCTGTCTGAGCATAACCGGAGCCATGCGAACAACACCAACGAGAGCAATGGAGATAATGCTGTGTCTTCCAGCGCTAGACCTACATCTAGAAGAAGTGGCTCTGACTATGACTCGCCTTAAATCCGTTGGCATACTACCAAACGCAAGCTGTGGCCAAATCAGCTGTGGACTGCGCCTGTGGACTGAGGCTGTGAGAAAGATACCCCTTTTACAGGCATGTGCAGATGGCATTCCGCCTCGGCTTGTCTTTGATAAACCTTACACCATACATATTACTGGTGAACTCGAGGCCGGCGTTGAAGGTGTAAACTATGTCTTCACGGTCGGATCAAAGAAAAAGGATGGAGCAGGCTGTGGTATATATTCCAGGAATCTGCGACCCCGATGCAGCTGGACTATGGATAAAAATGCCAGTGTAGTACAAACAGAACTCGCTGGTATAACCATAGCCGCACAAGAGATTGCTCGAAGAGAAATAACGGGCAAGACAATAAGAATCTGCACAGATAGTAGACAATCACTACTGGCCCTAACTAAAGGATCAACATGGGAATGTCACCAAGCACTTGTGAGAGCATGTCAGATGAATAACATCTGCCTGTGCTGGGTCAAAGGACACTCACAATGCAACGGCAATATAGAAGCTGACAAACTGGCCAATAAGGCAGCCAGCCTGAGTATCCTTGGCCCTGGTCCTTCAAGTACACTACCAGTAGCAGCGAAACGCCAATTAATAAAGGAAAACACCCACAAAAAATTTAAGACGTTATGGGATGAAACAAGTAGCTGTCAGCTGGCCAGAAATCTTTTGAGATTTCCCAGCGAAGAGACGGCGAGGAACTATCTGGCAATGTCCAGGGGTAAACTGCGATTTGTTACAGGAATCCTAACCGGACTACTACTTTGCGAATCCTACTTTGCGAATGTCCCGCCGTGTCATCGACCAGAGGATCCATATTGGGGGAACGTTGGCCTTCTATGGCCAATTTGAGGGAAATACCCCTGGGCAACATCATCACCTTTTGTACAACATTGGGCTGGTCGATGGCCTAGGGAGACATTTCCCTCACGGAGGAAGCACAATGGACCCAAGGGCCTTAGTGCAGCGGATCTCTGATCCGCACTTCGGACAAATTCCAGATTCCAGATTCCAGAAGGTTGGAAATTATTTTTTCCCATTCAGCATTGAATAAAAATTCTATACGATCCTGTTCAAATTGTTATTCTTAACGAACGTTTAGTTTTTTTCTCTTTGTGTACTCTTAAAAATTTATTAAATTAAAGCACATTTACTGGAATCGTATTTAGCAAAGAATTCACCTTTATTAAGGCAAGTATACATTTTTTTAGGCAAATCGAATGATGTTTTAAAATAATGTAATTTTCCAAAAATATATATCCTTAAAAAAAATTCGAAGGAAACAATGTAGTGACAAGGGCACCCATAATGCCCTGCACATTTATCGAAAAAACAAGCTAATCATGTTTATAACATACAAAAAAAACTTTTGAAAGCGCTTGCAAAATTAAGTAATAAATAAATTATCGCGAAAAAAATTAAATAAAAAAACATATTCTCCTCCTCAAATTTATTATGTTGTTACGCACGCCTATGGCGAGTGATGTCGCGAGTGCCCGTCGCCGGTCAAACTTTCCTCGTTGTTACTAGGCGTGTTAGAAGAGTGCCGTTGCATCAAAAAACGACTATTTCACCTATATAAGTACCAGCGGCGGAGAGATCAGTTTATGTTGAACGCGCGAATAGTAAACATCGATAAGAGACTCTAAAGTACTAAATTGCGTTTAATAGTTGCAATTATTGTTAAACAAAAGTAGTTACTCGATGTTTATTAGCAAGTTAATAAAGTTATGTTTAGTTACGAGGTGTTTAAATTATTGGATACGCAAAAAGTAGTGAGCCAGGCGCACATTTTGGCTGATCTGATTAGTAAAATATAAAAAAATATTACATAAATATATTACGTTATATCAAGCGAAAGTTCTACGTTATGGTTCAGTTACATGTTACATGTCGGCTTAATAACAATCCTTGATATTGAATTTTGTTGACAGGGACCCCGAGATGATAAGCATCACCTCCGCCCCTGAAGCGCCGCCGCCAAGGATCCGCATCTTGGACAGCCGTCAACGGGAAGTCGAGACCGTCCGCATCGGGGATAAACTCACATTCAGAATTGAAATCCCGGAGGACAGTAAGTAGACGTTTATTCGTTCCCATCAATCTTCGTCGGAAGTTTTTTCATAAACATCTGCGGTTGTTGCTAAAACAAGGTGCCGTTATATCGTAATTTATCGGAGGCAATTTCTAAATTAAAACGACGGCATCCTGTTCGTCCCATTACCTGCTATACGCGGCAAGCGAACGACATTTTTTTCGTTGGAATGTAATTCTATTATCTCTCGAATATAACTTTCCTACAATCAATCACGTTAACTAATGCGTCTGGTAAAGAATTGCTAGACGTAGTTGTAGGAACAAGGGTTCCTCTCCGGTGACTAACTCCCAACACGAATTATTTTGAGTGTCTATTTATCTTTAGTGCCTTTGTGTCTATTTACCTTTATTTTCCTGTATTATCCACGATATATTACATGTCATGTGGTTTACAATCATCAATGAAGACCCGTGATCTCAAAGTCAAAGATAGAGAAGTCGCAGGCCATGATGTTTACAAAGAAGTTTCGAGACAACCGCAAAATTACGCCTATCAAAATTAGGGGGGGAGTTAGTTCAGACTAAACATGTAAACCACGTAAAATACTTGGGGGTTATTTTGGACAAAGGACTGATATTCACGTCAAGCTATCTATACCCTTTGATGGCAAGGAATAGCAGACTAAATAGGCATAACAAGAAATTAATATACACATACATACTCCCAGGTAGCAAAGTGATGTCACTTGTCGTCTCATTCCCGTTGATTTGTAGTGTAACCCGTCATTCGTCAATTGTCCCCCAAAAAGAGACGTGTTTTAAACGTATTCTTTTAGACGTATTAACGACGTCATCTAGAAAACGTGAAATGTACGTTATATATGCGGATATTATGTAAAAAAACTGAAAAGTAGTATACAGAACTTTCATATATTGCAAAAAGTGCACTAGGACGACAGTTCTTGTACTAATAATTAATGGTAGATTTTACGACATAGATATTCTCCACATTTTTTTTACATTTCCTTAGCTCCGTATGGCATATTCGCTCGCAGCTGTGTCGCTATGGCCAAAGACTCCAAAAGTACCTTCCAGATCATCGACGACGAAGGATGCCCCGTGGACCCGACGATCTTCCCCGCTTTTACCCCAGACGGAAATGCACTGCAATCTATCTACGAGGCGTTTAGATTCACGGAATCCTACGGTGTCATATTTCAATGTAATGTGAAGTATTGCCTTGGACCCTGTGATCCTGTAAGTACCACTTTAATAATACTCTGTACTTAGCTGTGCTTTATTTCGAATCGGCTTAGAAACGGTAGAAAATGATAGAAATTCTTTTAGAGAATTGTATCGTCACTTGACGTCTCATTTCCGTTGATTTGTAGTGTAACCCGTCATTCGTCGATTGTCCCCCAAAAAGAGACGTGTTTTAAACGTTTTCTTTTACACGTATTAGCGACCTCATCTAGGAAACGTCTAATGTATGTCATATATGAGGCTATTATGTAAACAAAACGGAAAAGTAGTATAAGGAACTTTCATATAATGCAAAAAGTACACTTGCATAACATGTATTGTGGATTATTTTTTTGGAATAAAAACTGAAAAATGTTTCGAAAATTGACTATTTATTATGCAGGTGTACTACTTTTTATACATTTGGAAGGTTATAGAATCTATTTAAACAAGTTGTCTATATATTATCTAGATTAACGTGGAAATGACGTCTTTAGATGACATCATTTCGATGAGACATATTGTCGTCATTTTTCCCCTCTGGGTTCAGGGCCACAATTGTAGAATAGACTCAGGGTACCTCCTATCTGTCGTATGAGGCGACTAAGGTGTCTGAATGGGACCGCCTAGCCACTTAGACTTGCTTATTTTAGATTTTCGCATCTTTCCATATAACTTTTTTGTTGATGCGCTTAGGTCTAACAGGTCCAAAATTATGGTTTATAGTCCTTTAAAATCTTAGCTTTATATAATGAGTATATTTTTTAATTCTTTTGCATTAGGTACAAAAAAGTATTTAAAAAAAAATAATGCAAAAAAAAGCATCTTTTAAAAGAAATTCTAACAAAATAATAACGTTGTAACGACGTAAAAATGACGACAATATATCTCATCGAAAGGACGTCATCTAAAGACTTCCAAATGGGTTATTGGCAGGGTTAAAAGAAGTCGCTAAACAGTCTCAGATGTAAACGTGAGAAAATAATTTCTCACGTTTACAAATAATTTCTGTAAGAATCATCATTTTTTAAATGTTGTTTATCATAATTTTCAGGCTGTGTGTGAATGGGGACGCGACTCCATTGAATCCTGGGGTAGAAGGAAGAGGAGCATCAACAACCAAACGGACGAAGAAAAGGAAGAAGACATGACTCTTAGTCAGGAGATCCTCGTTTTGGATTTCGGCGACGAAAAGCAATCACAATTCTTGAAGAGCGAATTATCCAGCGCAGATTTTGGAAAAGGTAGAAAAGACAGCGATCGTATTGTGATGGAATTACAACATTTTTTTCTTTTCAGACAAGACAGTGACGATCGTCGAGCCATGTCCGACCAAGGCATCCGTCTTAGCTCTAGGAGTAACTTGTGCCTTATTAGTATTACTTTATATCAGCACATTGTTCTGCTACTACATGAAGAAATGGCTCAATCCGGGTAAACACATCGCCTGAGGACCACAACGCAATACATATATAGACACTTTGGTGCTTTAATGTAATACTATAAGTTAATTATACTGATCTTTCTGTTAAGTTAGCGCGTCAATTATCTATAATATACAAGTATTACCGAAAAGTTTTCCATAATAAACATTAGGAGTATTATGTAAGAACTTTTTAAGTAATACTTGTGCGTGGTTAACTTAAGAAGAGATGTCAACGAAACGGGATTTTCCCAACAAGACTCAACGTATGCAATAGTTAATTTTAAGTAACTTAATTTTCGGGTAGGTGGCGGTTTATGGTGGCGGGTCAGCTTTGAAAAATCTGTGACATATTAGGATTCACTAAAAATGCTTTTTACCGTTACAAAAATCTTACCTAGAAGTATTGATTGCTCTCTGTCCACGCGCCCCTCAGTTTTAGAGGGGATCTTTCTAGAACACTGCGTTTTGTTCCCGGAACAAATTTTGTGACGGTAAGATTTGAATTCTGTCTTTTAGTGATGTTCTTTTAGATTATTTATTTTATTTATTGTTTAAATGATAATTTTTGTATATATCTAAATTATAAGACAACCTTATTTATATATAATTTACGAGTTACGAGAACTTTTTTTACGGATTAATAAACAAATCTTAATATAACTGTTCTTTTTCTTCTTAAGTAAATACACAAATCGTTTTTTTTTGTATTTTTTTATTAATTTACAGACTACCAAAAAGAATATAGGTTGAAAAAAAATACGAAAAAATCGATAGCTAGGCAACCAGCAGAAATACCATGACAGGACACATGTACAACACAGTTTCAAAGACCATGTCCAAAATTATTCGACTTATTCAATCTTTTTTTTTTGTATTTTTATTTTCAAAACAAAAAAAATGCAGTTTCATAAAATAGAAAAACAAATACTTAGTTGACTTATTTAATCAAATTTTTATTTTTATTTACGGAATACAAAAAAAAATATTAGGCTAAAGAAATACAAAAAAAACAATCGATAGCTAGACAATCAGCAGAAATACCATGACAGGATATAGTTCTTAAAGAGCTTGGGTAATCCAAAACACAGAATAAAAAATTATACGACTAATTTAACCATTTTTTTAATTTTTATTTACAAAACAAAAAAAATAGCATAATATAGGTTCTAAAAAAATGAAAAAAATACAAATCTATAGCTAGACAACCAGCAGGAATACCATGACAGGATACAGTTCTTAAAGAGCTTGGATAATCCAAAATACAGGAGGAAAATTATTTTACTTATTAAATCATTATTTTTGTATTTTTTATTTACAAAATACAAAAAAGATAGCATAGACATAAAAAGAAACAAAAAAAACAAATCGATAGTTAGACCGACAACCAGCAGAAATACCATAACAGGATATAGTTCTTAAAGGCCTTGGGTAATCCGTAATCCAAAATACAGAATCAAAAAATTATTACATTTTTTTTTGTATTATTTATTTTTATTTACAAAATACAAAAAAATATATAATTGGTTTAAAAAAGTGAAAAAAATACAAATATTTAGCTATGTAATTATTTTTTTTATTTTTATTTACAAAACAAAAAATAGCATATAATAGGTTTTAAAAAATGAAAATAATACAAATCTATAGCTAGACAACCAGCGGGAATACCATGACAAGATACAGTTCTTAAAGGGCTTGGGTAATCTAAAATACAGAATCAAAAATTATTGGACTTTTTTTTGTATTTTTTATTTTTATTTACAAAATAAAAATAAAAAACTGAAAAAAATACAAATCTTTAGCTAGATAATCAGCAGGAATACCATGATATGATACAGTTCTTAAAGGGCTTGAGTAATCCAAAATGCAGAAAAAAAATTATTCAACTCATTTATTCATGCTTTTTGGTTTTATTTTTATTTACAAAACAGCAAAAAAAGCATAAGTATAATAGGTTTTACAAAATGCAAAAAAAAACAAATCAATAGCTAGACAACCAGCAGGAATATCATGACGGGATATAGTTCTTAAAGGGCTTGGGTAATCCTAATACAAAATAAAAAATTATTCGACTTATTTAATTTTTTTTTTATTTACAAAACAAAAAATAGCATATAACAGGTATTAAAAAAATTAAAATAATACAAATCTATAGCTACACAACCAGCAGGAATACAATCACAGGATACAGTTCTTAAAGGGCTTGGGTAATCCAAAATACAGAATCAAACATTATTGTACTAATTTTTTTTGCATTTTTTATTTTTATTTACAAAATACAAAAAAATAGCATATAATTGGTTTAAAAATATGAAAAAAATACAAATCTTTAGCTAGATAATCAGCAGGAATACCATGACATGATACAGTTCTTAAAAGGCTTGAGGAATCCAAAATACAATATAAAAAATTATTCAACTCAGTTAATCAGGTTTTGTTTTTTTCCACACAAGATATAAAAAAAAGCATAGGTATAATAGGTTCGTCAAAAATACAAAAAAAAATCAATAGCTAGACAACCAGCAGGAACACCGTGACAGGATACAGTTCTTAAAGAGCGTGGATAATCCAAAATACAGAATAAAAAATTATTCGACGTATTTAATAATTATTTGGATTTTTTATTTTTTTTACAAAATACAGAAAAGAGCATAGACATAAAAAGAAACAAAAAAAACAAATCCGATAGCTAGACCAACAACCAGCAGAAATACCATGACAGGATATAGTTCTTAATGGGCTTGGGTAATCCAAAATACAGAATAAAAAATTATTCCACTTATTTTTTTTTGTATTTTTGATTTTTTTTACATAATACAAAAAAGCAGATATAATAGGTTTTAAAAAAATGCAAAAAAAAACAAATCAATAGCTAGACAACCAGCAGGAGTACCATGACAAGATAGTTCTTAAAAGGCTTGGGTAATCCAAAATACAGAAAAAAAAACATATTTAATCTTACTTTTTATTTTTTATTTTTATTTACAAAATACAAAAAAAGGTATAGCTATAATTTTAAGAAAATACAAAAAAAAACAAATCAATAGCTAGATAACCAGCAGGAATACCATGACAGGATATAGTTCTTAAAGGGCTTGGGTAATCCAAAATACAGAAAAAAAATCAAACTCATTTAATCATGTTTTTTGTTTTTTATTTTTATTTACAAAATACAACAAAAATCATAGGTATAATAGGTTTTAAAAAAATTTAAAAAAATAAATCAATAGCTAGAGAACCAGACACTTTTATCTACTTTTTATTTTTACAAAATACATTAGATAGCATGGTTTCAAAAACAAATACAAAAAAAACAAATTTATATATAGACAACCAGCAGGAATACCTTAACAGGATACAGTTCTTAAAGGGCATTGGTAATCCAAAATATAAAATAAAAAATTAATCAACTTATTTTAATCAATTTCAAGCATACATAACCTCTGTTGTGTTAATAGTGAAACGTCTACCATAGCTTCGGGAACCAGTAACTCAGCTATGTTGTATTTAAGAGACTCCTCGTATGCATAGAGTATACTCGTATCATACAGCATCATCTTGCTTTGTGTTAAAGCTAAAATACAATTTCTAATTCTAGCGATTGTTTCTCGTTCTTGCCTCGGTACTACCTGTAAGAATAGAGACGCAATGACAATAATGAAAACCAGAATATATAGCATGCGATTAAGAAGGGGAACAGGAACAAAATTGAATTTAGGATAATTCCATGGTTGGTTAAAGGGAGAAATGTAAACTTTGGATAGAATTTTTGGATATATTTATGGAAAATAACCGTCTTGAGAAGGAATTAAAGTAGTTTTAAAGGGAAATTCGCAAGAACAAGAACAACAATTTCCCTAGATCTAGGGAAAATCTGCACAATCTGGCAACACCGCACCCGACGATGGGACAACAGAGACATGTTTTAACATTTTTTTTAACGTAGATTGTATTCAAAATCACTAGTTTCCTAGGTAGCATAGCTGAGGTAGGATAATTCCATGGTTGGTTAAAGGGAGAAATGTAAACTTTGGATAGAATTTTTGGATATATTTATGGAAAATAACTGTCTTGAGAAGTAATTAAAGTAGTTTTAAAGGGAAATTCGCTTTTATAACTGCAAGAACAACAATTTCCCTAGATCTAGGGAAAATATGCACAATCTGGCAACACCGCACCCGACGATGTGACAACAGAGACATGTTTTAACATTTTTTTATCGCAGCTCGTATTCAAAATCACTGGTTTCCTAGGTAGCATGACCGAAATGACATCAATTCCCAAAATAGCAGGCTTCATAGATTAGTAATTAAAAAAAAATTAAATATACCACAACATGTGGCTGAAGAGTTTGTCGTCACTGTCACCGACTTACTGAAAATTCCCCAGATCTAGGGAAAATCTGCACAATCTGGCAACACCGCACCGCTCAATATCATATAGAAACTGGTTTTTTGATGTATTTTGACACATTCTAACTTATTATTAATTTTGAGTCTCGTTTTGCGTTTTGCTTCAAAACATTCAAGTTCATCTTTATGCATCTACTTATATACCTAGTTACTTACTTCCTCTAAATTTTGTATAAATCCACCCACACTGTCTTCAGTGTTATTTATGGTGGGGCAGATCCAAATGAAGCCATTGTTTCCCAAGATAATACTAGCTCCTACGGGTAAGTTATGGAAATGTGTCTTACTCCTTTTAATTAGAGAAGGAAATACTTTGACGAGAACACCTTGAGATAGCTAAAAGTATTCAAAATAAACAAAAAAGGTATACCTATAAATCGTTAGCCCAGAACAAAACTGGCACAACTCAAAAAGTAAGATTTTTTTTCCAGGAGACAATTTAAAATTTTATTTTTTAAAATATTGATTATTTTATGTATTAAGTAAAATAGATATTTGTAATTTTGTTTATAGAAAAATAAAAAAAAAGCATTAACTTTATATTGCAGATGTTTTTATTATATTCTAACATAATTTTAACCCCTTTCTTTAATAAAATGATGCCTTAATTCACGATATGCCAGTATTATAGACAATGTAAAGCATATTTTTAAACTTGTATATGCCTCTCTTGTATAAATATTATGGCCACCACTTTGAATTGGGATACTATTGCACAAAAAAAATAAACAATCTCACTAGCATGGCCTGCTCTATACAAACACAAAAAAAATAAACAATCTCACTAGCATGGCCTGCTCTATACCGAATTATTCCATTCTTTACCAAAAACTTTTAGCATATAATGGAATGTGCCTTTAGGTACTCCATCTCGCCATCTTGAGGATTTTATATTGAGCTACACTTATAATAGTGTTACCACATAAAAATATGCCACTTTCTGAGTTGATTTAGGTATCTAAAAATATGAAAATGCCAGTTTTTGAGTTGTGCCAGTCTTGCTCCAGGCTGACGAAATGTTTATCTAAAGCAAAAATTCTTCTTTACTAATTCCGCTATAAACATTTATCGTGACAGTAATACCTTCCCATATCGCAGACTTCTCGTATGCAGTGAGAGTGACCCATCTGAATACACGCTTTGAACTTCTGCACTTATAAGATCACCCTCTTGCAGATATTGCCTCATCATGTGCTCGTCTTCGGCGGATCTGCGTCTCTAATAGGATACAAGTATGTTAAAATAGACAATATTTAATTGATCGTTACTATATATACCAATTCTCCGCCGGGTAGATTTACTGAGGACAATAAAAGCACCGAGTCTAACCTAGAATTAGTGTCGACTTTCCATCTTCTCTGCTGTACCTCTGTTATTCTACCAACGACTACATCACCAACTTCTCCGTTATATCTGCTTTTCAGTGGTCTGACGGAAATTAGGTTGTTCACTTGTTCCCTGACACCGGCTACAGAAGATTTCAACTGGCCATTTTCCTCATAGGTACCATGGCCTCTAAAATAATATAATGAGTAGATGGGTATATATCAAGGATTGTAAACGCGAATTTATTAAGAGCCAGTACTTTTCGTCTTTGTTAAAGCATGAATAAGTACGTAAGTGATACCCAGCTAGGCTGAGTTTACGTGAAAAATTAACCTGATTGGAAAAACCTAACCTCATAAATTCATTCTGGCTTGTTATTACCTCCCCTGGAGTAAATATTTTAGGATATCTTTGATTTACAGCTACTGAAGTATTAACACGATGAGAAGCCAGACGAATATATATTTTTTCTGACATTTTTGCACTGCATTAAGTTTTTAGGAAAGTAACTACTGTACTCAGCCTGTACTCTACCACAGTTCCACAGTATAAAAAAGAAACCTTGGCTCATGGTTGTAGTCTCTGGCTGTACATAGAATCATAGAATAAGTAGTACCACAAGTAGTACCAAGTACCACGACAACAGTTTCATAGCCTAAAGAAATTATGCATAAACTGTAGAGATGGGTAACTCGCGAGTCAGTCGACTCGAAAAGTTAACTCATTGAAGTGAGTTACTGAGTTAGATGACTCAATGAAAATTATCATGACTCTCGACTCTTTTCCGGAACACGAGCGCCCGTGGAGTGTAGAGCGTGGGCTAGTACAGGTCACTGCTCGCTGCTCGGCGTTCGCCGCTCAGCGCTCAGTCAACTCAACAGCTCAGTGCGCTCGGCCGCTCCACACTGAAAACTGAAGGTACACAATAAATATAATAAAAGTAACTACGGTGAGTCGGGTGTCGGGTGTCGGGGTCGGGGCCCGGACCACACCCCTTCGCGGCCTTTGCGTCGTCGTCGTTGGCCCACTTCATACGCAGGTCCTCGGCGGTGAGTTAACTCAGCAAAAAGAGTCATTTTGCCCATCTCTAATAAACTGTGGTCGTACCACAGTTGGTAGTACTATATGTTCTATGGTGCTGTACTACACAGTACACTTATCAACTTGACATACCACACCGGTAACTTAAGACGTTTCTAAAACTTTAAATGTTCCATTATTCGATTTATAATACCCTAACCTCTTCCGTATCACCACGGAGTTGGTAATTTATCTACTCTGCGGCTCAGTCGAGCAACCTTGTGACACAATTCCTATAACGATATAAACTAAAAATATTTTTGGGAAACCAACTGGTCCTCCTGGGCAGACCTATTACTATGTACACGTATTTTGAGGTATGTTCTGGAATGCTAAGCTTACGCTCGTTGCTCCTAGCAGCCGCGTTTTTATTGTCGCGAGACGCTCTTCAGATATTTCACTCCTATGTTCATTGTTTCATACTGCATAATAGATATAATCAAATATATTATAGTTGTAATCAAAGATACTACCAATATATTGTGACAATTTCTTCACTAAACAGACATATTAAAACAACTTTGTTCTGTGACAATAATAGAATTGGGATAGCACAAACATACTATGCATATATAGGGTCCGCCAATAAGCGCGCTCGATCTTTAAAATGAAATAAAGCAAGTTGTGTGAGAGGTATAAATGAAATTTATTTTTTGTTTGAAAGAGTATTCGAAGGCATTATGTATGGAAAATAATATCGGTCAAATGTCCACCTCGGCTTCGCTGGGTGGCGCGCATACGAGAAGTCCAATTTTCAATGACTCTGGCGCACAAATCGGGCTGTATTTCATCGATGGCGTGGCGTATGTTGACTTTGAGGGCATCAGTGTTTTGTGGTTGGTTTGCGTAGACCTGTGATTTAAGAAAACCCCACAAGAAATAGTCTAGTGGGGTTAAATCGCACGATCTCGGTGGCCAGTTGATGTCGCCTCCGCGCGAGATAACCATTCCTCCGAAGCGCTCGTGCAGAAGATCCATTGTGGCGCGCGCTGTGTGGCTCGTAGCGCCGTCCTGCTGAAACCACATATCCTCGACATCCATATTGTCGATTTCATGCCAGAAAAAGTTCGTTATCATGGATCTGTATCGTTCGCCGTTTACCGTGATGGACACACCATCGTCGTTCTCGAAGAAATACGGCCCGATGATGCCTCCGGCCCAAAATCCACACCAAACAGTTACCTTTGCTGGGTGCATTGCGACCTGGTGGACCTCCTGTGGATTGTTCTCGGCCCAATAACGGCAATTCTGCTTGTTGACATTCCCATTTAAGGACGATCAATTGCACAGTAAAATTGGCGGAGCGCGCGGAACGTTGCTCGAACCGATGAATGATTTTCGTAATAAGTTTTAACGATTTGCACATGTTACTCGCGGCTGAATTGGTTCATGGTGATTTGTGAAGATACACTGAATAATAACAACTACGTTTGCCAACTCTACCACAAACAACATGGCCGCCATGAGCTGTCAAAGATCGAGCGTCCCTATTGGCGGACCCTTTATATAGAAGGGCTAGGGTATTATAAATATAAATCGAATCCCGAGCAGTGGATAGCCATTTTGACTCCATATCATTCATACTCGCGGCAAAGCTTAAACATATTACTCTAGTATTTACCATTTGGAAATCTCTGAGACAATAGCTCAAGGAGAAGAGCTATTGTCTCAAAATACTATTTAACTGCGCCTATTTTCATAAATTATTATTGCGTTAATTATGGAGTAAATAATGACCGCCGCGCCGTGTTAGCAGTTGTCTGTTCAAACCATACTTCAAACGAATGCGGTACTCTGTCTATCCCATAGAGTCTATCCACTGCTTTCAGAGATCGAATCTTATCCATCTCCATCTTCTGTGGTTTTATAATGTGATAATTGTGACATGTGAATGCAACGATTATAGACTAACTCTATAATCGTTGATGTGAATGTATGTTTTGTGATGTGACATGTGAAATATTGACGTTTACATTTGATTAAAAAATGTGGGCTGTTCATGATTGAATTTGTTTCGTGATATTTACAATATTTGCATTTTACGATGGTTGACTCAAATAGTGTCATTCGTAATTAAATATTGATTCTCAAATTTGAATACCAGAAGATATTATATTATCCATTCCTTTAACATCTTAGCAAGGTACGAAATTAGAAAACTCGTTAATTATGCACGGAAACCCCATTAGTTATACCTAATTTCTTTTTAGAAAAATAATAAATTGAAACTATGGCTGGCTGTGTCCCCTGCTTTATAATTCCACTGCTTTTATTCCTATTCCACCGGTACATACAACCAATTATTTTAAAATTCTGGAACCCTTGGGAAAAGAATGCCGTTAAAAAGGAAGAAAGTGAAAATTGTAAATTTAACTGTGAATGTAGCTGGAGTAAGAAGAAGGATGTGGACAAATCCTCGACAGAACCTATTAAATCGACTGCGCCTATTGAGACCAATGAAACTAAGTTAAAAGCATTATAATGAAGGAATGTAATTTTCAATACTACGTACTTTAATGTGTTGGTATTTTTTAATATAAATTGTACATAATTTGTAGGTACTGATTATTTATTATTATACACATTTTTCATGTTATGTGTAAATACAATTTGTCAGACCCTTTTTAGCGTTATTGGTCTCGTAAATTGTACTGTGGTCATGTATTTTGTATATTTAACAAATAAATATGTCCGCAAGAAATTAATAACAAATATTTGACACAAATTTATATTTTTTATAACATTTATTTGCTGGTAGTAGTAATTAATGAAAATGTTTATTAATACTAATATTTTAAGTCTTCAGGGTCACTTGGGTAAGGTACAGTTGCTGCCACCCAAATGTGTATGAATCGAGACACACAAACAACAATGTAATACACATTATGTTGTGGTTTATTGTACAAATTAATTGCAAATCACTAATGACCATTTGAACACCAATAAAGGTGTTTAGACATAATCTGGGTGTTTCTGTTGGAATGCCTCGAAAAAGCTTTGCATTCTTGGTTCAATAAAGCACAGGGGCGTTGTTTTCGAATTTGAGTAGCGTACTTAAACTGATATCGCCCTGCTCACGACTAAAAGATGCGGACATGCATTAATAGAAGCCAAGAAAACAGTGTTCAGTGTCATTGGATTTGAATGTACCTACCTAATACAATCTGGGCATATACTTACCCAACTCTAACCCTGAATTGTTCTCACAAAAAATTGTGAGTCAAAAAAGTGTCGTCCCCTACAGTTTAGTGTTTTTTATTCTAAAATAAAACATAGTTTATAAAAACTATTTAGACACCATGGATACCAAGTTACCTAAAGAAATTTTGTGCATAGATTATACAGAATATATAGTACTATATTTTCTATGGCATAGACCATAAAAAATTTAGTAACCCTATACCACAGACACCTATACTAAACCACTTCAGGGCACAGCTGAAAATATTCAGTTATAAATAATTACAGATCAGTCAAATGACTGATCTGTAATTTATAGCTGGATATTTTCAGCTGTGCGCTGATGTGGTTGTTCCATAGACAAATGTCTATGCTTAAGTGGCTGTAGATGTTTTGTGTTAAAATGTAAGGTTATGTTCTATGTTGTCAAGAGTTAAGTGTGGAGTTCAGTTTAACGTTTTTGGTGCGGGTGGATTGCTGAATGCTGAACTCACAGAAATTACAAAATATATTTTATAGCAACAAAGTATATGAAAATGTAATACCTACTTATTATTTTAATCAAATCACATTATATATCTGGAGTCGGATTGCTTTTAAAAATATATTTTTTCTGCAAGAATTGTTTGTATACAAGAAACTATTCGAGAAGACGCATAAAAAATAAAAATGAATAGCGAGCTTAGTAAATCTGTTAGGTTGCTTGAAGAGTCTTTCCTACCCAGAACAGGACTACGCAAGTCAAGTATTGGGGCATTGAAGAAACATAACCGTTTGAATGCATCAATTACCTTAGACCACCAGGAAATGAGGAAATTCATGAAAGGCGATGGATTCTCTATGTATGATGAGACCGCTGATTTTTTAACTGAAAAATCTGTTATGCGAAACAGTTCAATAGCTAATAGTTCACCGTGGAAATCCACAGTTGATGGTTTATATACGGAATTTTTTGAGATATTACAAAGTCATTCTGGTGGTCATGACATTTTAGATGTGGTTTCCGATTTAACTCGCTGTTGTTCGGATGCCTTAAAAGTTATCCAAGAGTTGAAAGCGAAGGTTGGGATAACGCATTTAGAAGAGGAGGCTTGGTTGGAACATGAATATAACACGTGGCGGTTAATCTTCATCATATATCAAGAACGTCTCTCGGTACAAAATGTAATGCAAGATGATGGTCTTGATGAAGGAATAAAGAAGTACTTTGGTCCATCAGAGAGGAATTGTGCCCAGAATTTGTTCAAAGGTGACAACATTGTTCGGGAAAGCCAGCTCATAATTGATTGGCTAGAATGTATTTCAGCGGAAAAAGATGAAGAAATTTTACATTTCTCAGATCGTTCTGTTGGATGGGAAAATACCTTGCATCAATTATATTCAGGTGATACCATAGCATTTAAGAGTTCACGACAGATTGTTACGCAGATGGACCCAGACGCACCGCATTATCAGAAAAGGGCTCTACATGATCTCGACATGGAGGATGAAAAGAGACTGAGTAGAAGAATTTTTGTTAAAATCAGGTGCGGACAGTTAGAAGAGGCCCAAAAGCTATGCAAGCAGTCCGGTCATTCATGGCGAGCAGCCTTATTTGAAGGATGGAGGTTATTTCATAATCCTAATATTAAAGAAAATTACGAGAATTCTATGGATTCGGACGAGTGTGAAGCCAACAGTGGAGATCTCGAAGAACTAGAAGGTAGTAGCAACCGAGATATATGGAAAAATATCGCCATCAAATATTGCAAACAGGAGTACTTAAATGCATATGACAGAGCTGCTATGGGGATATTTTGCGGGTATGTAAATTCAGTACTACCTGTCTGCCAATCCTGGGAGGATAATTTATGGGCCTACATGCGGTGCTTAATTGACATTCGTGTCGAATCGGAAATCAGAGATTGTTGTATAAGAAACAAGGAATATTTACCATTACCAGAGGAATATTGGGCGCAAAAAATGACGACAAACGAAGTATTTTCTAATCTAGAATCCTCGAAGAATCTCGTAGTTCGCGAGGAGTCCAGTAAACCAGAACACGTTATTCAAAAGTACATAATCCTAGACCAAATACCGAGTTTACTCTGCGAATTTGACGAATGGATTAATGACGGTACTTCAGCAACTCCTTTTTTAAGATTCATGGCCCATCTGGTGTTATTCTTCTCCCAAACTGGACAGGGATATAATAGGCATATCATTGAGAAAGTTTTAGAAGCGTATATCGAGAGATTAATGGAATTACATGAGACCCAGTTAATAGCCTATTACGTTAGTAAATTAAGCTCTCCCAGCCAGACTCACTTATATGCCAAATATTTGGAAGGAATCATAGACAATGAGACGAGACGAACGTCATTGGTATATGCCGAGGATTGTGGATTAGACGTTTTAGCGATTACCAAACAAGTAGTAGAAAATATTAGGAGACTGCCGCACGAAGGCGATGGCACCGATAACCTACAGCAAAAAATAACCAACACAGATGGGTATAAAGTATCATCTTTGGATTGGCTAATATTCTACGAAGGCCAAAGAGCGGAAGCTCTGGTTCAAACCAACGCTTTGATATTCACTTTCCTAACGCTAAATAAATTGGATGCCGCGCAATTAGCTTTCAATAAACTCCCGTCGGATACTGTTGATACGATTCTAAAGGAGGGTAGCGTCAGTAGCGATCTAAATCAATCGATTAAAGAATACTTTAGCTATAAAGCGTATCTCGACGCAAATGAAGCTTTCAGCGAATGGTTTAAGCAGAGTAAATGTAAACCTGCGCCACCCGTCGAGCTGCCGGAAAGTGCTCAGTTTCCTGAAAAAGTTGCTCATCAACATAGAGTTTCGCAATATAAGGCGGAATTGGAAAGGTGGAAATTAACGACGACTCATTTGGCTAACAACGCAAAAACCAGGCTGTACAATGTTCTCCTCTTCCCCGAAGGCTGGCTTGTTGGATCGGAGGAAGCGAATTACCTAAGGTCCACTTGTATACCCGAAGTCGTGTTGTTATTGTATTCAGTTCTCTCTGAATCTGAGCAACACGAGGAATGCATACGTTTGGCGGATATTATTGCCGGTGAGAAGTGTGACATTTATAAATGTTACTCCAAAAGAAATCTTGCCGATATCTTGGAGAAGTTATGCGAAAGTTCCGTCGCTTTATTAAACCAAGGGAAGGACCCCTGGGGAAACGATACGTCGGCTTAATTATCTTTACGTTCAGCCTTTGTCATAGCTATAAACTTTGTATTTGTAAAATAAAATTGATTTCTATACAATTTAGTTTTGCTTTTCATTTTTTCTTGTATCAAAAAAAAATTAAAATACCTACATCTAGTAGGTGTGTACATAACTGACTCGAAAATTTGGTTTAGTTTGAGTCTTGAGCAGTGTCTGACAAACAGTCATAGAAAATATAATATTTTCTATGATCAATCAAACGCAGCCATATTTTATTTTTAAATGTGTCAAGCGCCAACATAAGCAGTGATGCCAACTCTCCAATTTATAAATCAGCTAAATGCCACTTTTCATTCCGCTAGATGACAGTTTTCTTCCTCTCAAAGAATTAAAGGGTATAAAATGGTACTTGTAAAATAAAAATACATTAAAACTGTTATAATAGTGATGCTCCATAAGTACACAGTTGCCGGTAGTGCGGGTGAAAGTGTGCTAATATTAAACACAGACAAAATGACGACATGCGCGCCCTCTTTAACAGACACACACAGAAAGTGTTCTCTGACAAGACAACACATGAATGTAATGGCGTCAAATGTGCCGGTAAACCTGTAACAATATATATCCAAATATATCCAGTCAATCAGTTGTGTATTGTTTATTCTTTCAAAAACGTCAAAATATAGTATCCTTTATTATAACTTGCAAAATCTACTTACATTGCATCAAATCACAAATATAAATAAAAAGTTTTTCTTTTAATTTATGGTGCGGTAGCTAGGCTAATCGTACCACAGCATAGAAAACAATCATGCCCGAGTGCACCGATTGTACGTTAAGTTGGGCTTAGTTAAGTCGACTTAAAATATTAAGTCAGGATTATTTTTAATTCAAATGCACCGTTAAAAATTCATAAAGACTTAACTAAGTCCAGTTAAAATGTGGCAACGTTGCCTTTTAAGTCGAACGCCTAATGACTTTTGACGCTTTTGGGTTATTTTGTTGAAAAGTTTGTGAAAATTGACAGCAAAATAATTTCAATTTGAATATTCGAAGGTAGGTATTTAATTTTGCATCAATATATCTTCTCTCTGTATGGTCGAGGATCGTAATATCATGGCATGTCTACATTTTTCCGGCAAATCATGGCAGATGAAAGTAAGAAGCAAACTTATTGTTCAAACTTTACTCCTGAGGAGAATAACTCTTATATTTTCAATTGCAGAATAAAAACACGAAATTGAAAATATAAAGATTGATGGGATTACATCTGAGGAGAAAAATAGGGCGTGGGTAGAAATCGTAACAGATACGAGGTCTCCAAATATGGTAAAAACGCCAAAAGGTCACTAAAAAACGGTTTAAAAAGCAAAAAAATTTGAGGCAAAAAATTGCCGATGAAAGGAAATCTAGATACATGACCAGTGGTGACCCTGCTCCTGAGGAGATTTTTCTGGAATTGACGATTTTCTAATTAATTTCATAATTAATACCAAAATTTATGTACCTATATATGGGTCCATCAAATCCAAATGATGTTATGTTGGCCCAAAGACCCAGAGGAGTATGCATTGTCCTGTATATATATATATGTAAAATTTGTGTTTAGTTATTAAATTCCCTCATTTTAAATCTTGCTTTAATTCTGCTATTATTGTTAAAGATGGTGGGTATTATCAAGAATCATGAGCGCTACCGGGCCATCTTGCCGCAATATCTCTAATTTTTAAATCACTGTCCCCAAATCATGGCTTGGACATTTATTGAAAAAAATGTGCTATAGGGAAAGCCTAAAAGCGCATTAAATACCTAATAATGCCTAAAATTTTTGTAAAATAATGAAACATAACCTATTTGTGACTAGACTTAACGTTAAACTGCGTCTTAAGCCCTCGAAATTGTCGACTTTAAAAAAAGTCGGTCTTAACACATTAATCCGGGCTTTAATACACGGTGCAACGTAAATGTGTCAAAATAAGTTTGTCTTAAATTTAATCCAGGATTAAGACTACGGTGCACTCGGCCATTAACTATATATTACCAGTGACAGATAAAGGTATAAATTTGTCTCTGATATTACAATATTAAATTTCAAAATCATAAACTTCTTCTTCATCTGGATTACTAGCATGGGTTTCATTGGTTTATATTTTTTTAATCAAATCTGCATCTAATGGATAATTGTGACAATTGTGTAACTTTTTCCACTGATTTTGAATTATTTCAATTTCTTCAGTAGTTTTGTTTAGAAGAAAATCAATCATAAGAATATCAGTTAGAGATTAGAGTTTTTCGTTTTATACCATGCCATCCCATCACCCAGAAAAAATATCGTCTATCACAGCATATGAAACGCCATAAAATAAATGTAATGCTGTGGTGGAAATGGCACTTGTAATGGTATGTTTTGTGGCTGTGGTACTCTACCACAGAATTGTCATATTATTCTGGGACTATTTATGACTGTCACAGGACATGCATAGATATAGATAGATACGAAGCAGTATACGCTTGTCGCACAGCACATACATTAAATAAATGCATTTTAAAATAGTCAGACTTTATCCGCCAATAATCCATTAAATAAGTCAGAATTTCCGCTAGCCGCCATAAATAGAGTAGACCTGGTGTAGTCCGTGTTTGTTTACATGCAACACGTCTTGAATATTGAAAAGTTTCCACTCAGTTGCTGAGTGGTGAATTCACTGTGGCCGAGTGGAAATGCTAGATTACCGCGCTGTCAACAGCACCCCCTTTGCAATGTAAACAAATGCTGTATGTGGGATACGCTTTACCGGGTCTATCTATTTATGGTCGAAGGTGATGTCAGTATCAAAATCAAAATCACCATGAAGGGTATTAAACGACAAGTGATCGTCAAGTTCTGTGACAAACCAAAGATACGTTGTGTCGCGGTCATGGATAAAGATCATATATCTAAAAAGATGATGTATTTCTCTGAGTTGTGGTGTGTGATGTTGCCACAGAAATTCTGTGGTAGTTGAATAGTAGTGCCACTAGTGCCACAAGAAGAAAGAACTTCTGTGGCAGTGCACTGTGCAGTGGAGTTGTCAAATTTGTAAATTATATCCAATGATATGTTGTCACGTTGATGTAAATAATAAAGATAAAGTACGTTCTTAGAGGCAATGGAGATGTAATAATAAAGAATAGGATACAACCAAAATGAATATACCGGTTCTCCTAGTACTTCTTTATTTAAATATTCAAACTAGTATCCAAAGCGATATTAAAGGGTTCGACGACACTATATTGTATAGTATAGACTGGCCTGGTGAACTACTACCAGATGAATCAGATGTAAGTGGTGAATCAATGATATTAACATCTTTACATCAAGAGAAGTATAAGTGTATTTTACCGAAAGTTTCTGTAAAGGAATCAAGTGAAGAAGTTAAGTATGAAGGCCCGACAGGTCTTAAACTTATATCGCCCTTATTTACACAGACTACCTGTTCATTTAGATTGGAAACTTATTGGACATACGAAGTATGCCATGGGCGATACGTCCGGCAGTACCATGAGGACAGAGAAAGTAAAAAAATTAAAATCCAAGAGTATATTCTGGGAAAATGGGATGAAAAATATTTGCAGAATATAGTAGCCAGTGCTGAAGAAGATGAGGTTGAGGATAGTGCGCAAATTCCTATGAAGAAAATTGATAACATACACTACCCATATTATGAAGTTACAATGCAAAATGGTACTTCTTGTGATTTAAATGATAATAAACCTCGTATGACTAGAGTACTTTATGTCTGTGATCTTCATGGCAAACATGAAGTCTACTCTTTAAAGGAAACCTCAACCTGTGTTTACGAAGTTATTATCTTATCACCATTGCTGTGTTCTAATCCTAATTATAAACCAAGAGAAACTGGGGAGCACAAAATAAACTGTATTCCATTAGAAGGCAGCCCTAAGAAACCATACAGTTTGTCAAAACTAAAGGTAGAAAGTGCTAAGTTGCGGCGATCCTCTGACGTAGATCGATTCCGAGTCGAATTAATACATTTGGGAACAGACGAACCAGTGTCTGAAGTGACGGAAGCGCCTGATATAAAAATCTTAGATACATCTCCCGTGGAGAGCTTCTTAAGAGGCAAAAACTGTTTAAACGGTGGCACAGGTTGGTGGAAGTTCAAATTTTGTTATGGCAAATCTGTCGAGCAGTATCATGTCGAGAAAGATGGGAAAAAAGTATCCATTAACTTAGGTCTTTTCGATAAGAAAACTCATTTGAACTGGATTCAGCAGCATCCCCACAAGCGCCCAAAACCCGTAGAGATTAGATCGCAGCTGTCGCATTTTTATTCTGGTGGCACAGTTTGTGATAAAACGGGAAAATCACGTCAAACTGAGGTTAAGTTGAAATGTTTACAGAATCCGTCTAGTCCCAATGCCGTGTCTCTGTACCTATTGGAGCCTAGGTATTGCGAGTATATTTTGGGAGTGGAATCGCCTCTTATTTGTGATATTTTGGCCAGAGCCGATGAAAACGGACTAGTCGAGGTTGTTGATAATGAAATAACGGTCTCTGAAAACTCTGAAGACATTCCCACAGCTAATATTAAATTGTAGCATTTTTTTTTGGTGCCCTATCCTATTAATTTGTTGTGATAAATTATTGAAAATAAATTTTTAATATACATTATTCTATTTAAATTGATTAAATACTATATGTGACACATCATCATAATAATTAATTACACAAGTGGTAAGATAACAGATAATTTATTTAGATTGTGTATAAGTTTGTTTCCAATTTCCAAAACTGAATATTCTGATCTTATTTAGTTGTAGAGGTAAATTGAAATGAAAAGACACCAGGAATTGACGTATAAGCCCCGGCGGCCATCATAAATTGCTTATTCAGTCGGCATCAATTTTATTTTCCAAAGGGGTCACGACGAAATAAAAATGAGGTTATATTATGTAAAAAAAATCGTTAATATTTTTTCCCGTCGACCGTGTATTGACTATTAATGCATGATTTTCTATTAATAAACGATTTTAGTGAAACATACGCATAAATTTAAATTTCCAAATCAAGATGCTGTGTCATCAATCTGTCACTGTCAGTAATGTCACGCTTAATATTTGAAATATAATTTTGTAAAACGCCTTCTTCTGTCTCCATACTTTCTGACAATCGTACAGACTTTTCAGCCATTAAACGACTGGGTGGTTGGAAATCCACTGCTGTTGCAGAAGGATATATTGAAAATTCACTACAAAATAAAGTTGTCATAGCTAAAAAAATCTTCTGAGAAACTCATAAAAACTCCTCATACTACTTCTACCAGCGCCGAAACAATCATCCAAGATAACGACATAAACGTATATTTATATTCAGAATACTTTTACTACATTTATCTATACAAACCCAAACCAGATTTGTGATACTTTATAATAATTAATGATTAATTCAATTTGTACTTAGTTTTCTTAAATAAAAATAAGATTTTCTACACTTTATTCAAAGTACAGTCGACGGAAAAATTTTGTAACTAACTCGTATATTAAAACGCGATTAATAATCTCAACAATTAACGCGCGAGCGTAGCGAGAAATATCTCGATTATTGATGGCTGTCATTAATACACTAGTTCGTTAAATAACTATTAACGATTGTACAGCACACTTAGCAACTATTGTTGAATACTTTATTGGAATAATTGCAAAAAATTAAAAGCTGCTCGTATTTTATGTTAAAATGAAAGGTTTGGAAATTATGGAAATATTTTTTGCCATAAAATATAAATCATATAGTACGAATTATTAAGTTTGAAACGGAATAAAGATGTAGTTTATTTATAACATATTTACATCGAAATAGTAACAAAATAATATGCATTTTTAATATTATGGATATAACTATTATGGAAGCGGCTGCACACCTAAATCATCATCGTCCTCATCTTCGTCTTCATCCTACCTTTTCTGTTAAATAAATGTTATGCACAAGTCTGCGTACTTTGACCATTTCATGCTCAGGCAAAGACGTTTACGTTCATTAAGTGTCGAAAATGAATTGCTTTCACCTGTTTCTCAATTCGTAGGTAACTACGTACTCTTCGAAATTTTTGTTGCAGTCAGGATCCTTTCGATTATATGCGACAGAGGTATAATTGGTTCACGGGCTTCTGCTTCCTATCGCGTAAATTGGGCAACATTACGTATAATCTGTAATACCAATGAACATAGTAGCCCCAATGTATTCTCTTTTGTTAATTTATTTACCTCTGTACTTTTGCTGTGGATCACTCGACCCTTTCTCCCTCAATTATTTACTTTCAGCCACCACTTTACGGGTTTTCACTAAACCGTCTTGTTCTAATAAACTACCAAACACAACACGACCGAACGACAACAAATTTGAACAAATGATTAAAATAAAGTCATAACAAATCACCGAATACAACACAAGAAAAAACGCACACGCCAGACGCAATATCAACAGACAGTAACACTAAAGGATCCTGTTAAAATATTGTAGAACTAGGTAGAAATCTTTTGAATTTCAGGTAGAAAACCCTCGGCCACCCCTATTATTGTCTTAAACTCGCCCGATACGAAAACAGGTTTTTCGCGCAGAGATGACAGATGACGCTGGTTAATTTCTATTTACCTCTACCAACTTGATTGTATTTACAATCTCGGAAATATCAATCCTATACCTGTATTTAATAAGTACCTTTATGATAGGTTTGGTGTATATTTAAATATCTTGTCTATTTTCGCATGCAATGCGGGACATGAATCGCTGCGTTCAACCTCAAAATTTTTAGTTCCCAGTGGAAGAGTCAACATTTTACCAGCGCAGTGGATATAGACAGAGTCAAGAAGACTACACCAAGGAGACCGAACTCGCGTTCGAGATGAGAAGAGCACATATGACGTCGAACTCCGTTAGTGGTTTAGCGGCGCCTTACCTAGGTTCAGGAGTCTCCGTCAGCCTTCGTGCTTTCACAGGGGTTGGCCTTGGTGCTTTCCCAGCCAATGTGCTCTCTCAGGTTAAGGTACAAAAATTTCCAGTAATTTTTTTTAGATATGCTTTTGTTAATTAAACCCCGATAATTGTCAAACTAAAAACCTTCGATTTTTTTCACTTCTTGAAAGGCTTTAGAAAAGATCCCCGTTGGAAAAATTGAAAAAAAAATATTTTCCACTTTGTTATTAACAATTGAAGGCATTAAATAATGGAAAACATAAATAAAGCATTAAAAAAATATATTTTTTTCAAATACTCCAATTAGATCGTGTCCTTATTAAAAAAAATAGAAATATGAAAGAAAAAAATATGAAAGCTACATGAAAATTATGTTTTATAACTTTTTACTCCCATTGTTTAACTAATTGTTATAAACAAATGCTTGTTTATAAGATAATCCAAAATTTCTCGATTCCATTCAATAAATACTTTGATTTTTAAGAAAAAAAAATGTGTATGAAAAAAAAATTGCTTAAAATCGCATTTTTTTGTTGCGAAATATTAATATTATAGAACCTTTTTTTTAAATCCATATTTCTATTGGTCTTTCATATTCTCAAAAAAAATTGTTCATATTTTATTTGTTTATTAATAATCAATTTGTGATAAACAAATTAATTTTCATGTTATAGTTTACTTCAATGCTACAAGAAACCATTTTTTTTTATTTCCGCTATCTGCAACAGTTTTCGATATATTTGCAAAAAACGAAACCCCCCTTTTTTTACTAAAGTAAAAAAAAAATATGCGTAAGCATACATTTAAAAAAAAAGTAAAAAATGTGTGGGCATATCCTTAAAAACAATCACCCCATTTCAAGCAAATAGATTGGGCTATTCACAAAAAAAATGTTTAGCATCTAACTTCATTGCTTGTACAACTTTTAGAAAAAGTTATTTTGCTCATTCACTAAAACTTACATTGTTTTTAATAATTTCTTCGATGGATTTTGTTCCCTGCTCAATTTCATGCTAGAAAAAAGACACAACTCAAAAAGTGTAGGAATATTAAAACACAAATCAGGAAAGAAATATTTTAATTTTTTTTTGTACCAATTGATTTATTTGGCTGTTTGAGATGGAAGTATATTATACATACGATATTTTCCAGATAAAAAAAACACATATAAATGCACCATATAAACTAATTATAATTTACAACATTTATATTAAAAGATAGACAACACTTATTAATATATTTAACGCAAACCTTATACTAAAAATTACACCATATCATATTATAATGACTACATAATAAAATATATTACACTTTTTATTCCTTTATTTGGTAATCATGTTTGTTTACTTATCACAGTTTTAATTAATGTCATTAAAGGAAGACAATAATACTTATAAATATTTCATGAGAATAGTTTAATCAAGCTTGTTCTTCTTGCCAAATATTTTCATTAAATTCTTAGACATGAAATAAGGCTTCTCTGCTGAGCCGTCATTTCTCTCGCAGTCTTCCACTAGAAGTAATAGACAACATAAAATGATAGTGTTCGATTATGAGATTCGTTTGTTTCTTTGTGTAACTAATTATCTATATAGAGTGGAGCAATAGAAGCCGAGATACGATACTTTTTAACGAGTAGTTCATTCGAAACTTGTCTGGTAATAAGTAGGAAGTTTAAGCTATACACTGAATTTTTTTCATAGCGAATTGAGCAATTTTTCGTGAAGAAATCATTTTTTAATGTAGGGCGTAAACGTGCGCCTCAGTCAGTCGATAGTGCTGCTTATTTTACGCTCAATCAAGCGTATAATCTACAATTTTGCGTTTTAACATGGAAATGCGCAGGTTACGCTCGTTTTTCATGGTATACGTTGTGCTGTTGAATACATGGTGGCGCCCGGTTATTAATGAATACACTTCACTATTATTTATTTGAAAGAGACATTAAAATCGGTATCGTATTAAAAAAATATAGTGGCCTGTTTTCTTGTGCTGGGTTTTCTTCTTCTATTTCTTCTTCGTGTATATCCTCTATCTACATAGTGTGTACATAGAAAATATATGATTTTAACTTGGCTGCTATACGTTAAAAAGCGAATGTTTCATATATCTGCTTCTATTGGTCCACAATAAACACTTTTTTTAAAATTCAATCAAGAACAAATCAGCGCAATCAAATGCAGCTGTTGCACATTTCAAAGTTGAAAATTAACAAAATTATGATCCTGGGTTTTGCATTGATAAAAATTTAATTTGTTTATGAAAAACACTGAAAATTGTCATGCTGTAAGATACTGTTATTACCTAACGAAGGCAATAATTATCATCAAGCTCGGTACTCTGTGACCTGGGCGATTGTGAAATTTAACAATCGATTATTAAAAATTTTCGATTATGTCCGAAAAATTATCGTTTTGTCCGATTTATCGATTGTTTTATATTTATCCATTAAATTATTTATCATTTATTAGTTTTATCAATTATTTATCAAATGACCGATTACCCAGGCAGCAGAATGACGTCTTACGGATCTACGTGTCTCAAATTTAACGTAATAAAACTATTCTCATTTTTGCACCCTGTATAAGCTTACAACTGAAATGAGAATAAAATTTTTTAACGCAGTCCAATTACCAAAGAGAAAATCTACAGTTTAAAAAAAATGGTCGAAATCGATTTATCGGTTTGCGAGAAAATCAACTTTGAAAACTGGGATGTCGTGACCATTGTTTTGTCTAAAGAGGAGAAACCGATTTTTTAATAGCAAGTGTGTAGGGTATAATTGTAATGTTTATTATTAAATGTGTTATCTCGAGAATTACCGCCATCATTTTATTAAAATTGTCCGTGTTATATTTTGTTTTTGAACCATGAATAATTATGATACGTTATGCATAAACTATGAACATTTTACTTGTTTATTTAGTGTGTTCAGCTCATTCTGTTTTAAGATTATTTTATTTTGTTTCATTCAGTTCGATATAAGTAATGTTGACCTTTTTGTTCCATTCATGGCTACGAGTAGGTTTTCGTACTTGTGTGTTTTGCTTATAAGTGTTTGTGCATTGTTGAATTCATTAAAACTTTTCCCCCGGGCCTGGGCAAACACGCTAGTTGCCTCCCGTATGGGCCCTTCGTTACAACTACTAGCTGACGAAGGTCGGCTAACTAACAAAAAAAAAACTTCAGTTTTATATCTTGAGCATGATTGTAGGTTAAAGTATGTGAACCCTTGTAAGTTTTCATTTTACTTTCACCTAAATGTCCAACAGCATTATTGCGATTCTTTTGAATAGAGATCGAGGGTTTCTCCGCCGAGCTCTTTCCCCTCGTGAATTCAAGGCTGAGGACGGCATGTACTTATTGCATCTCGGACAGGGTTATTTTAAATTAAATACAACGTAGGGTAGGCATTTTTCTTTTTGACGCTCGCTTCGTTCTCCTGTTTGTTGTTCGGCGTAATGTTTAGGTCTGTCCCAAGCATAATAGCTATTTACTACTCCAATTTCAACGAATTCCGAAAAAAAATTCCTACATGTTATCGTATTTTGATTTTTTCGACATTTTTTAACTTTGGCGCTATTTTTTTTAAATGCTTAATAGGTCCGTATATTATGATACTTACAGAAGCATAAGAAGAGAGTGTCCACCGCCATACTGTAGACACTGAAGAAAACTGTTGAGATTAGGTAAGTGCAAATCATGATTATCACCACTGGCACTACACCATAATTTAAACCAGAGTTGTCGATGGATGTGAGATCCGTTGCAAATATTACATATGACACTGCTCCCACTCCCATGGTTACCAACAACTTACTTAGGAAGAAAAGGAAGTCAGTCACCTACGAGAAATAAATTTCTTTTAATATTAAAATCAGTTTAGGAAAATATTTTGGTCGCAAATTTATGTCATTCTATCGTCGACTAATTTAAAATATTACGGTTCCTAAACTTACTTTATCCAATACAAATACTCTCACGATATTCCTCATCAAAAGCATGAATGCATCTTTGGCACTGGAGCAGAAGTTTTTGCCGTGAATGGCGCACATGATGTAGGCGTTTTTGTTGATGAATTTGAGGAATTTTTCCAAACACCAGAAGAAACATTTCAAGCAGCACATTATGGCCTTCGTAAATTCATTGTCGTACTGTTTTAATTTCTGGTCCAGGTATTCCAGGCCAACTCTGATCATTCTGCAGATTGCTACGATGAGGGAACCGAACGCCAGCGTCCCGAGATGATACCTAAAAAGGTCTTGCCAGATTCACGTCGTCACATTTAGATAATCCACATTTACCAATACCATTTTTTAGTACTTTGCTAGTACTTTAGTATCATTTTAGACCACTGACTCACAGTCCCACCAACAGATAACTGTGTTTATATTTGCTGGTTAATAAATAAATAAATAAAAACAAAAAATTGTTGGTACCTATATCGTAAAATCTATGCGCATCCCTTACCTAACTGTCCTAAACAATGCTTCAGTAACAGCAAAGAAAGGGAGACTTCTTTTTTTAAAGGTCCAGTACCATTGAGCAAATACCGACGCGAGCACCATCTGTCCCAAAGCAGACACGAAGAATGCCAACCAGAAGAAACCAAAGATATTAATAGCTGAAAATAAAGGAATGGAGGTTTGGCTCTGTCTTGGGAAATATTAATTGAGAATCCCCTACCTTGCAAATATGGGTAAAATACATCATTCTGCATCTTTATAAATTTACAGGTTGCATTCGCGCAACCTGGCCTTTGCTCAGCGGTCAAGTCGGACAGGCTTTGAGAGAATGTGTCCGGATTACACTCTTCATTATCCTAAGTAAAATATTAGGTATTATGAATATTTTTATAATAAATAAAGTGGATGATAGAAGATATACCCAAAAATAGTTTTTATGGTTTACCGTCAAACGGGGGCGATTCGGGACGATTTTCTGCACGTAGATGTCCGAAATTATAGACGATAGTCCTTTGAAATCTTAGCTATAGGATGAGTATATAGTATATTTTTGAATTCCTATCCTTTACTCAAAAAAAATATTAAAAAATAATGTCCCGACTCACCCATCATAGTGGGGTAATTCGGGACAAGCTGTCCGGAATCGCCGTTTTTTGACCCGAATTCGGTTGCTCCCTTAGACTATCGAAAAATTTTCGATTATTTTGTAAGAAATCGCAATTTTTTTTGAAGAAATTCGAAATTTGAAAACTTTTGAAACAAAAAAAATTGGAATTTGGAATTGGAATTACACTTTTTTCACATAACATCAAAATTTATGTGAAAAATTCAAATTACCAAGTTTTTGGTTTTACATTCTTTTACAAAAAAATTTTTTTTCACTTTTTACCATTTTCAAAGGCTTCAGCTCTGGTCTATAAGCATTAAATAAATAAATAAACCATTAAATTATTTATTAAAATAAATAAACCATTAAAAACAAAAAAAAATAAAAAAACTTGTTTAATTTTTCTCAAGCAACATAAAAAACTAAAAATTATATTGTTAGGTTTTTAAAAAACTAAAAAAATCTGGTTTAAAAAAACTTTGGTAAAACACTCAAAAATTATACTCTTTGGTTTAAAAAAATCACTTAAAAATTATACTCTGTCGATTACAAAGGAATCCAAAATTAATGTTGGTAGTGCCCTTTTTACCATTTTCAAAGGCTTCAGCCCTGTTCTATAAGCATTAAATAAATAAATAAACCATTAAATTATTTATTAAAATAGATAAACCATTAAAAACAAAAAAACTGTTGTTAAATTTTTCTCAAAAAACAAAAAATTAAAAATTATACTGTTTGGTTTTTAAAAAAACTAAAAAATCTTTGGTTTAAAAAAAATGCTTTAAAACACTAAAAAATTATACTCTTTGGTTTAAAAAAAAAACACTTAAAAATTATACTCTGCCGATTAAAAAGCAATCCAAAATTAATGTTGGTAGTGCCCTTGACAGATAGGGGTAAAGAGCGATGGTACCGCTCGGCCCCCTCCTATCGAGGTCACATCTTTAGCCAAGAATATTGGCGCGCGCCCTCTACAGTGATTTATTTGACTAACGTCGCCAATTTGCGAGCCATGAATTTGAGGCGTGAGTCTGAAACTCTCGGGTTTCAAGTACTTAAATAGATTGGGCTATTCATAATTTTTATTTGACGAATCTGACTATTACTTGTAGTAATTTTAGCGAAAGTTATTGACAAACTGCAAAAACTTACATTGTTTTTAACCCGCTGTGCACGAGTCGATTGGAAACATAACCCCAAACGACATAAAATATCAAAATTACAGATATCTTTTCTTAATCACACATGCTTCATATCGCTCTGCCTTATCGGCAATTTTGCGGGAAATTCATATTTGTGCCCATGGTCCCGATTCACCCCATGTCCCGAATCACCCCGTTTGACGTACCATTCACTATTATAAAGGTTTAACTTTATTCATTTGGATTCAGTAAATGTTTAAACAATATACAGCAGCGGTTGGAAAATAGCGTTTTGTACTGACCCCGATGCCGAGTGCACATGTTGTTCCATTTAAGTATCTCGTCTTGTACACAGGATCTCCGGTACTAGTTAAAAACAGGGCGACGGATATTGCGTATGCTATTATACCAAGCTGTAGGACCCAAGGGAATATGGGGAAGAATAACGATGTAGTTACAGAACTTACGGCCCTAAAAATAATCTTAAATTTTAGCGATTCAGTGTTAAATTTATTATTAACAATATGTAGGGTAATAAGGCCCGTCAAGTAATAAGGCCGGGCGGGTAATAAGGCCGGGCGGGTAATAAGGCCCGTCGGGTAATAAGGCCCGTCGGGTAATAAGGCCGGGCGGGTAATAAGGCCCGTCGGGTAATAAGGCCCGTCGGGTAATAAGGCCTGTCGGGTAATAAGGCCGGAACATTTTTGGTAAAGAAGAAATTCTGGAATTGTACTCTTAGTGCTATCTGTGTATTAGACGCCTAACACTAGCGGGAATAATGCAGAGGGTTGTCGATCCGCTGCGAGTCGCGTTTTCTCAGTTCAGTTAAACGTGCTTCTCAGACGTCGGACATGAGAAAACGCAGATTGTCGACGTATGTTTAGATTTTTATTGGCACCTGATTATACGTATACGTACGGTTCTGGGGGCTATAAAACGAAATATTTTGAAAGTGCAGTTAAGTGTCAAATTCAGATAACCTAAAAAGTTGAAATGGACTAGAAGAGTCACGGCCTTATTACCTGCCTGACTTATAAGAGACGGCCATGCACAGCCTTATTACCTGTCTGGTTTGTAATAAGGCCGAGATGCTTGTTTTTTTTTAAATTTAAATATATATCCGGTTGTTATTAATAACTTACTTGCTTCCTTCTTTAACCAGAGCTATGGCCAAAACTATACGTTTTCTCAGAAAGATCAGCATGAGTAAAATAACCCCTAGCGCAATGGATAGGATGATTAGCCCAGCAAGCCATAAATCCCTTTTCGTTTGAAGCCTTGCTCTCACCTCTTCATAAACTTCAGCATTATATTCATCCCTGAATTCGATGTATTTTATTGTTGTAAAATATACTCCTGGAAAAGGGCATAAAATAGAAGAGAAAAGTGGAACAATCACCTTTTTTCAATCAATTTTACCCCCTTTGAACGGCGGGGTTTAGGGGTGTATTCAGCACTTCAAAACAAAGCACCACACCAAATTTCAGCTTGTCTCTAATTTGTTGAGCACCGCCCGTATAAAACGATAAATCGACCCTGGGTATAAGGAAAATATGATTTTAGTACTCACCAAAAGCAAGGGCTGCAACTACCCCAACAATAGACAGCCACACCACAGGTGCGGCTATCCACCTCAATAGCAAAATATAAATAATACAGGCCAGCAATGCTAAACCAGCTCCTATTAGGATTTTCCACCATGAGTGCATTATATCTTCAACGACGTTTTGTCCAATCTAAAACGCGAGAATATTACTAGAAATTAACCTTATTTGTTCTTTGCAGATCATCAAGTGAATGGATAATTCTAAAAATTCAATCACAAACAATATTTTTTCGTACTAATAAGCTAATAAGTCAAAATGTTGAATTATTTCTATATTTTTGTATTTTGAATGAATCCAGAAAATTTATAGACTGATGATCTGCATCTGCATATTTTTAGTTATTATATAAAGCTGAACCCCTCACCACTACAAAAAAGCATTATAAATTGTGAATTCAAGCTTGTTTAAGAATTATTGTTAATAGCACTTTGTAGGCATCAGCAAATCCTAAAATAAACATTAGTAAGTACGGAAAATTACTATCAAATAAGAAAAGAAGAATAGCTAAAGAACAAAATAATAAAAATACTAATCCTACACTTCTACAGACTTCTCTAATTATTGTTTTATTATTAGTTATATCTTCGTTTACAGTGCCGTCTCAATTTCTTTACTGTTTTTTCAAATATATGAAATAAGTTGCAATTAATTGCTAGATCACCAATTCATCAATCAATTGTCATCTAGAATGCTTGGACTATATGTCACTTCTACGAAAGCGTAGAGCTGCCATGCCAATATTGGAAAATATTTTCAGGAAAAAATACACTTTTTCTGTAAATTTACACTCTTTCTGTAATTGTACGGTTCTGTCGAGGGCTCCGCTTAATCTGATCTATGATTCAATGTTTGCTAGTATTCAAAGGACTTGGCGCCATTTAAGTGTAATTTGGCCCTCTGTCGGTGTATAATAATGATTTTCCTGAAATAAAACAATGATAAAAAGGTCTTCTTTTGGAATCAGCTGCAACATACCAAAATTTTCTGTACTACGGGTGTTAGTCCCAGGTTCGGTATGGACGATGAGAAGTACTTGAGGAATTTACAGAAAAAATGTAAATTGTCTAATTGACAGAAAAAATGTAAATTTACAGAAAAAGTGTAAATTTACAGAAAAAGTGTAAATTTGCAGAAAAAGTGTAAATTTACAGAAAAAGTAAATTTACACGTTCTGTAAATTTACAGAAAAAGTGTAAATTTACACTTTTTCTGTAAATTTAAAAAGTGTAAATTTACACTTTTTCTGTAAATTTAAAAAGTGTAAATTTACACTTTTTCTGTAAATTTACTTTTTCTGTAAATTTACACTTTTTCTGTAAATTTACACTTTTTCTGTAAATTTACACTTTTTCTGTAAATTTACACTTTTTCTGTAAATTTACACTTTTTCTGTAAATTTACAATTTTTGTAAATTTACACTTCTTCTGTGAATTTACAGAAAAAGTGTAAATTTTCCTGAAAATATTTTCCAATGTTGGCATTCTGCGGAAATATTATATTAAAATTCATATTTAAAACGTTAAATTCTTCAGAATTAATTCGATATAAATAGTTTTTAAAATTCCTTCAAACAAAAATCATGAAAATGCTTCGATTAGAAATAGTTCCATAAAAAAATTAACCAATTACTGGTTTCTCGTTCTGTTCACGGTTCGGCGTGCATCGTTTTAGTAGAAATCACTTCAAACTATAAATATAAAGTCAAACCATTGCAACACAAAACAAAAATGCGACACACAAACATGTAGAACTGCAAACTTGCCTACCTCTTCGGCTTGTGCGAAAAGCTTAATGTTACTTATAGACGTTTTTATTTTGTCTAAAGTTGTGTTGACGTGTGTTAAGTCGTTAATCTGGTCAATAATTGTGCTGTTAATATCCTTCAAATTGGGGATGCATCTATATTGAACTGTAATGAATTGTGAAAACGATTAATTAAAACAATCAATCAAACAAAACAAGTTCTTATAGTATAGTCCTCGAAGCGTCAAATTATGATTTTCGTTTGCACTTTGAGATTAAAAGCCTAAACCAATTTTAGATGATTCCCCATCATTAGAACTGTGAAAATCCCGAAGGCGCCAAAAAAAGTCCTGTACGGCTGTAGGGGATGAAATGTGAATATTACCCTAAAAATTATTTTTGGATATTTGGATCTAAAAAAGCAGCTGAATAGTTACACATAAGTACCATTTACCTCAGATCACTAGAAATATTTTTAAAGAATTATTGAACATCTATAGTGAAAAGTGTCTAAACATTTTACGCATGCTATACATTTATCCTTTTGTAACGTTTTTATATGTGGTGCAATTAAAAAATACCCTTGAATAACATTGTAGAACAGAGTTTCCTGAATCTGTAGGACATTTCACTTTTTGATTTGGATAATTTCCAATTTTTTTACGAATTTTTAATCGAACGCGCGCACGGTGCTGACTAAGGTCGATTATCGCTTGCGGTATCAAGATCGGCAGTTCATTGTCGTCGAATATCGTATATTTCTCTCTTGTGCGTAGATTATATCTGACAGTGCAGTTTTTATCGTCTGTACGTCTGTCAGTTCAACGTCTTTTAACAGTTTTGTTGGGCCATTGTTGTTGACAGTTTCTGACTATTCTAGACAGCTTGTATTGCATGAACAGGGTTACCCTTTGAAAAATTCCGCCAAACCACTCCCAAAAGTACACTTTTCTACTTTGTGTCAATTTTCTCGGAAACTATTAATTTCGGAGAAATGTCTAGAACCCTAATTTAAGAGAATAAAATTCCCTATCGATTGCTGAGTGATAAAAATCGTAAAAAAATCCATGTACGAGTGGCCATATTTCGGTCAATTTTGTACCCAAAAAATGTTTCGACCCAGCATTATAAAGGAAATTTTGTCTACTTTTTCTATAAAGCAATGCGTATAGATCTCTGACCCAAAAAAAGTTATATGCAAAAAAAGAATAAAAGTCGAAATTTTGGCATATTTTTCCCTTTTTGTTTCAACATTTTCGGCATAAAGACAATGGTTTAATTTTTGTAAATAAGCCATTTCGATGGAAAATTCAATTCTCTGCAAAAAGTTTCATATAAAGTATATCGAAATTTTGCTTCGTTTGCGAGGTATATTGAAAAAATTGATATTTCTCAATTCTCGATCTCAATTTTTCTTCTTAAATGACCCATTGACATATTCCTGCTATATCTGATTCTGAACGATTCGGAACGAGTCTAAAGATTAGTATTTCGTAGAAAAGAGAGAGAAAATGTACTTTAATTGACTACAAAGCAGTTAAAGGTTTTTGTGTAGGCTACTATATCATCATCTGTGCCTACAGTCCTTCTAATAAGTATGTGCAGTTCAACGACCGGCAAACAATGTTTCTCATGGGCGTAGGTTTTTATATGCACATTTTCAACACCACTGCTGATATTGAATGTAAGTTTCCACTCATGAAGCTTTCGACGTGTTATCATTTTTAGTGGGCGGTTTGCCAGTAGCCATATGTCCCAAAATAAAGCTTGTCCGACAAAATGGCCGCTTCTGTGAGAACGTCCGACACGCGTAATTTTCGGGGGTACGTTTTTGCATCACCTACAAGACGATATTTGGCGATTCACTTCATTTAATTACTGTGCATTGCAAGGTAAAAGTGTCCGACAAAAATCATGCATCTTGTCGCGAGTCCGACGCGGTGAACTTGTCGATTTCCCGCTAATCACTTACCTAATTTATTACCTTTTGTCCGACATTTATAACACATGTAAGAAAACACATTTTATATTAACTAGAATAAATTTCCGACAGAAACGATGCAGCATATCTCTTGTCCGACAAAGTTTGCGTTTACATTTCGAGAGAAAAAAAATTTAAAATAATAAAAAAAGTGGATAAACTTTTTAATATATCCATTATTAATCGAAAATTTCATCAAAAATTTGTTTTCTTGGCAACAATTAACATTTTTTTTTACATTTAAGATTTACTGTGGTTGTTCCTATACGCGGTCAGTCACCTACACATACTTATTAGAAGGACATTTGTAGCTGTTGAACTACGTGTTGGTGCATGTATTTTCTAAGCTTTTATATACCTGATGGACCTCATCGTTCTGAGTTAAAACGGTAAGCGAATTTTGAACGGCTATTGATATCCACATATGAATTGGGTTCAACAAATGTTTCATCCGGCTTATTTCGTCACCATTCACACTAGCTATGTCCATTTTTTTCAACTTTCTGCGGTCACCCACGTTGTATAAGCAACGATTAAATACTGGCAAAATAAAACTGAAGTAAACAATAAAATTTTAAAATAATGATTTCGAACTGCCGTTATATATGAACGTTTACTGTCGTCGAGATTTTTCTGATGAGATAAAATAACCGAATACTTACATATTGTACTTTTCAGGTACCAAGAAGGGCAATCATTGGCGTCGTATGTGTTACAATATTCTTGATCTCCCTTGTACGTCGACCCATCGGAAAAATAATTTTCTTTTGGGCACTGGCTGACACAAACCTACATAATTCAAAGAGCATTTTATTAGTCGTCAACAGAAAACATGAAAATGAGATACGAGATTCAAACGCTATATCAATGGCGATTTTTCCTGAGATAGTTTGTCATTAAGCTTAACTAAGCAACTGTTAAACTTATATTTAATTTTCCGCAGAATATTTTTTCACGTAAGCATACCTTAAATTCAGGGGAAACAATTGAATGCCCATTTAGAAGTTTCGTATTATTAGAGCAAGAAAGTCAGGTTAAAGAGGGGACTGAGGTGGAAAAAAATTGTACAAGCTATTTTCACTGTGAATTTGTAGAAAATAATATATTGAATAACCTCCTAGAAGTCCCATGAGTTTCGAATATGGAAAGTTGAAAAAATATGGCTGCCCTTTTTTATTTAGTTTTTTACAAATGTCAGAAACCATAGATTTTTTGAAAAAATGTCAAGTACCCAAAAAAAGTACACCTGAAAAATTGTTTTAGGATATCTTACCTTGGCATTTAGTTAATCTAACGAGATAAGTTAAAAGCAAGCTTCATAAAAATTGTAGTTTTTTTTAAAGATAGGTCCTTAGAAACTGTAACCACTGGGGTTTTGGTCGGATTGCCGATGACAGAGTGAGGGAGTTAATCTGTAGGGTTAAGTAACACCTGACTCTTTAAAACAATTTTGACTTAATAATTTTGGCTAAAATTGCCGCTCTAGCTCTCGCTGGAGGTGGGGAAGGGATGGCCTTTCATCCCCTTCAAGTCATGAGACTTACCGGGGCTAAAATCTTGACCAATCCTACGGGATCTACTTTACCGTTTACATAATTTCAGGACCCGTAAGCTAACGACATCTGGTTGCAAAATAGGAACTAACAAGATATTGTTGCATTTACGGTTACTTACACGGATAAGTAATAACAATATTTCAGGTGTTTACTGTAGGGGATGATAACTTGCCCGCACTATATACCTACATTTGGAAAATTACATTACCTGAGTTGTTTTGCAGCCTGTAAACGGCACAGTGGGATCTAAACATCGCGTTAAATCGAAGAAGAATAAATAACTTTTATTTTTAACGTGTGAATCAATCCCACACCTACTGCCAGCGGAATCTTTTGGAACTAATAATGTGTTGGGATCGCCGTTTTTATAAGCTGAAACAAATAATAGTTGTTATTCTTTGAAACGTTGTAAGGCAATATCTTATTTACATGATTTACATGTTTTTTGTTATATGATTCTTTAATTAAAAAATGGAGGACATTTTTAAACGACGTTAATTATTGCTTTCGCGCATCAAAATGCTCTCATTATATTCTTATTCTTGCTTACCCTTCGTGAGCGAATCTTACAATCCACATACTATCCGTACAATGTACCAGATCGGGGGGTAGCTTAGCGGTAAAGCGTATGCTTTATGTACCCCAGCATAATGGAACTTTATTAAGAAGGTTCGCAGCCGCAGTATTAATTAAACTTACCGTATATCCCAATCCCTATCCAGCAGCCTATGAAGACGAAAAAAATTGCCAAACATAGTATGTCTGTGCAAGATCTGTTTTTCAACGGGCCATTAAAATCTGGGTCATATGGTAGTGGTGCGCCTGAAAAGAACAAAAATTGCATAAAAGTTCCACATATATATATATATATATATATATATATATATATATATATATATATATATATATATATATATATATATATATATATATATATATATATATATATATATATATATATATATATATATATATATATATATATATATATATATATATATATATATATATATATATCATCATACACCATGAAGGAAACATTGATAACTAAGGAAATGCCTTTGTTTCTAAGAGAGGTATTTCCTTAACGACAGATAACAAAGTGTTACCACTTCCAGAATGTAGCCCAACGTGGTCACCACGCTTAGTGCAGTGTTTAAGTATAAAATGCAAGTTAAAACCTCATGTACAACCCGTGTAAATAGTTCAAAACAAAGATAAATTTTTTGAGTAATGCAAAAGAAAGTTGATTAAAGGCACTCGAAGCGATCGCCACGGTTTTTATTTCTCTGTGAAGAAAATTAAGTAATAATTTCATAACAACCAAGTTAATTGTTATAAATTGTTCATGGTAGTATTGCACGTGATTCCAGTGGGGTTATCCAAATCATAGTAGAAATTCTAGGCAGTATCCTAGATATTTCTACCGAAGCTTTCGTAATATTCTAGATAAGTAAAAATATTCATGAGCGCTTACATTAAAATATCAAAAATATCTACTACGTCCATGTCCCATACCATGCCAATGTAACTATCATATCTTAGCGTTCGCATACAGCACCTACAGCTGTGACCTTGAACGCTCCTTCTTACGTAGATATCTCCTACACGATAGAAAAGACGTACAAGAGAAAACGGAGTAAGTTTTACTGCAATTTGAATATTGGAAACATCGATGACGGTGCTAGATGTTGATGGTGCTAGAATACCTAAAAAAACTACTGAAAATTGCACTCAAATTCGAACACAATGATGACACAATGAAATGGAACGGAAATCTGAACATCGGAAGCAATGGTGGTGCGAAATGTTTGCAATTTGTACAAATCATTGAAGCGGATGAACTAAACGAAATGAGGGTAATTAAAGAAGATGAACCTCTAAAAACTATTGGAAATGAAGCTGGAATTGACAAGATTACAACAGAAGAACAGTTGTAGAAAACGACACGAAAGAAGAAAGATTTGTCATTAGATATTTTTACATACTACTTTGAATACTTCAGCCTATTTTGAACTCCCTCTGAGGTAGGATCTCTATACAGACTTCATTCTTCTGTCTTGAACGAGGAGGTGCACATTTAGATCATGTAATAAAGTGTGAATCATATGTTTTTCTTAAATAAATCACCACCACGTCAAAACGGCGTGGTAGGGGCTCGACATTTGTCTAATGTTACGTATATACTTTCATATGCATTTAGTACAAAGCTGATATTTTGATATCACAGACCCTCCGATTTTATTTATTTGTATAGATGTGCAGATAATGCGAAAAGCATTTTAAAACTATTATTTGGTACTTTTTTATATTTATTTTTACTTATATATTTGCAGAAATATCATGGGTACTAACTACAAAACGAAAATGTTGCATTCAGCAACATCTATCACCGCAGTTACCACGGCCATCTCTAGACAAAGGGTTGCTGTAGTCGAGAAGGTTGACGACCGCGCGCTCGTCGCATGAGCTAGGTATGATGCAGTTCGATTAATTTTATCTCAATAAGGTGCTTACATTTTTAGACACACAATTAAACCTGCACTTATTTGTTAAATGTAATAAATAAACTTACGATAACGTTGCTTGTTACTCCCACAACAAAGCAGACACATTTTTATGTTAGCACTGACTACGATTTCGAATCACCTGGTACCGAGCATTGTTTGGCATTGAATGAACTAAGGCATACACATATTTACGAGTTTTATTATCACCAGTGCTCAGGAAATTTACGCATATACCATAATACAAGATGAGACTAAAACGCTGACCCAGACCGAGGTAGGTATAAGATTACTATTATTTATCCTTAGGTCTTTGGTACCTACTAGTCGACGCACAAGGTAGCAAAATATATACAATTTTATTGTGTCTCAAACCAGATTAGATTGACAGCTGATTAAAATTAAAAAAATATAGATAATATTACTATATTTAATATAATAATAATAGTCATCGAAACGTTTCGAAACACGCTTTTTCACATACATAAATTTCAAAATACATGGTGCTAATTATTATGAGAAAATAATTACTATCTACTTAATACAAATTTGGGTATATACAGAGATCTCGTAAAGTGCAATAGATATAAAGTTGGTTAAATGGGCAAAAAGTTTCCTATTTTGATGGGTAATAAAGTGATCCATAAAAGTTCGAGATGTTTACAACAAAAATCCGGGTCACCCTGTATATACAGGGTGGTTCACTTTCAATGGCGGAAACTGTAAAGAACCATAGAGTATCGAAAAATGTTGAAATTTTTTAAAGATTTTTTTAAATAACTCCCAAACGAATACTAATATTGAAACCATATTTGGTGACGTCAAGTATCTTGTGGGGCCCTATTATCTCGCTATTACAAAAGTTTACGAACGTCACCAGTGGCGTCGTTCTGGGGCCTAGCGATCTTTTTCCCTACCTTAACTTCTACGCCACTGGTCCTAGAAGTCAAATTTTTCGGTTTTTAGTGCTTTCTGTACAAACAGTATCTCTTGTGATTTTTGCGTAGGACGCGCTGTTTCAGCGCAATGGAGATCTAAAGTTTTAAGGTATGTTCGAGATATTAAAAAATATTTTTTTAAAATGAATTTTTTGGAACATCTCGTCTACTTGTCAGTGCTTGTTATAGAAATTGTAAGTAATATCGATTTTATTTATTACTTAGAAAGAATCTAATGATGACATTCAAACACTGGGTTAAATTAATTTTAATACAATAAAAATGACATTACTTACAATATTAATAGAAGAAGCTGTTACTACAGTTCATTCAATATGTATGTATAGTTAACTGACCCCATATAAGATACCGCGCAGTTGCCACATGTAATTCTCAATTTTCTCAGTATTCAATTAATATCAAATTCCACAATACTATATTAAAGTTGTATATATTATTTATGAATGTTATTAAATAATAATTGTGCACACAATAATATATTATAGGCCAAGATGTTACGTTTTTACATTTATTTTCGTCTACTTTAAATATGGCAATTACGTAAACATCTATTTTTATAGTTAAAAGCGGCGATGCCGATCCACGATCTTTCCAATAACGAATATTCGAGCAGTATATCTCTTTTTAACTTATTGGAATCGTACTCTCGGATCGGGATCGGATTCTCGGATCAGGTTCGCATATCTTACAGTGGCGTGTTCGCGGGAATTGCTAATATATTATTTATATACCTACCTATAGGGCGCTACAAGATACTTAACGTCAGCAAATATAATTTCAATATCATTATTTGTTTGGGAGTTATTTAAAAAAATCTTTAAAAAATTAATAATTTCAACGCCCTGTATCTTGATAACGACGCATTTATGAGGACCAAGTCGTATCATTTTTCTATGGTTTCTTGAAGTCTCCGCCATCGAAAGCGGACCACCCTGTATATATTGATTATGGAAATATTTTTAGACATATTATTAGACATATTATTAGACATATTTTTAGACATTTAGATATATATTTTTATAGATAGATTTTTTATATTAGTTTAAATAATTTGAAAGTACTTACTTCAATTTGCTTATAATTTGTAGACTCTTTGTTTTATGAGCCCCAGTTCACAAACTAGTGAACCAACAATGTTGAGGATATTTATATATTTGTATGTCTGTTACTTTTGGTCGGTTACTTTCATTTAAATTTATACAAAAATTTTTTAAGGCTTTGTTAAATTGAAATTTCACATCCGAACACGGAAACGCTTACCTCAAGGTTGAGCTCAAAATAGGCTAATTCCCTTTTTAAATTGATTATATATTATTTATTTTTAGAATTGTAAAATTTTATTTATGCTCAAGAAATTAATATTGAAATTTTTATTTATAATTACTACGTTGCAAAGATTATGTACGTATGAAGATTATTGTTATTATTTTTAAATTATCCTTGGAAGTAAAAGATTGGATTTTAATTTTAACTAAAACATGCCTTTTAAATTCTTATCAGTGATTGGCGGATAGTGGTTTGACAACATGGAACAGAAATAAACGTATTCTACCTCAGATACCCTATCATAACCTAAAAACAACAAAATACATGGGATTTTAAAATCCTGGTCGAACAGAGAAATATTTTAAAATTAAGCAATTAGGACAACTATGACGGGAATGGTGTTTTGTTTATTACCTTGTTGTCAAAGTTATTCCTTGTAAATACAAAAACAAAACACTGGCACTGGCGTAAAGCACTGTAGCACTCAGACCCCTACTGGTAGAATGCGGCAACTCCAAAACTGCGGTACCATCTTTGTTGTTGGAACAGCTCAAAAAAATTTACAGCAACCAGCAACACTTCTTATAAGATTTATGAGATAACTTCTTTGGAATAAGGTGCTGGTTTACAGCTTATACACAACTCTTATTTCTTGAAATTGACCAAATTTTTACTTCAGACTATTATAAACACTTTATAAACACTGGCGATTAATATATTATTATACTTAAACTCTTAAGATTTTCTTTATCATACAGTAAAATTATTAATTTCTCAGAGAGACAATTACAAACGTGGCTACCGTTTAGTGCGGTAGCTAAAACCCTTAGCATTGTTTTTTGTAGGAAATCTATTATCTTAAACCAAATAAAACTTCCTTAGTTACCTGCCCTATTTATGAAACAACATTTTCTTTCTGGACAATCACTTATTGACATAATTTTTAGAATTTCAGAACAGATATTATTTAAAACTTTTCACAACATACATTTATAGTCTTTGCACAGTTATTTACACTTTATACGTGCTATGCACCCTTACTTCCATTTTGCACTAGTTCGGCCATCATACAAGTGACTTTGCGCGGAGATTATAAGAACGATTATAATTTCGCATCCCAATTTTAAAAATGTTTTTATTTAGGCACAATATTTATAAACGAGACATAGTTTAATACGTTTGATAATTAATTATATGACATGTCGAAGCTATTTACATAGTTTTTTCAATTTTCTAATTAATTTTAATTCAGTTATTAATAAAAGAATTATAACCAATCACCGTGTAATCGCTGCTGAGATCATGCTTGATGACTGATGCTCTTTCTTTATTTGGCTTGGGCATTCTTCACCTCGTCGCGTCTTTGTCTGCCGCACACGGCCTGGTGTAACTCGAGTGCCAAAAAAATTGCCTGATTACATACACTTATTACATTTTCTAACTTTTCACCTCTGAAAAAGTATCTACTGAACATAATTCATGACTCTGTATACATAGACCACACTGTAGTTTAAATAAACACGCAATAACTTTGTAAAGTCAATATTTAGTTATTATAATTATTTCTTTTAAATTACGTAAAATTATGTCATCATTTACAATATTTGAGGACAATAAACTAAATGAGTGTAGAATCAAATTAGTCACAATGAAAATTGCGAAATACAATAAAATTACTTATAGAAGTGAGGTATGATGTAATGTAACCCATACAACATAACGATTATTAAATATATAACGATTTTAAATATTTTTCTAATGAATTATGGAACAATTAAATTTTGTGTAACAGAGAACTAAATATTGAGAGATTTTATGGACTTTTTATCTTTATGGTATTTTTATAAATAAAATAAATAATATGTAGGTATGTACCGGGTAAGTCTCTTAAGATTGACACCCCCCTTATCTCACTTATCCTTTGCCGATTTAACTCATTCAAAAAAGGAGTAGACACGGTTTTTGATGAATTTTTATAATCTGAGCACGGATATTAAAAATCTCGTAAGATATACAGGGTGGAAAATAAAACATGATTTTTTTAAATGGAACACCCCGTATATTTTTAGACCAAAATAATGTCCTTAATTTTCTGAATCCAAAAATGTGTAATTGTTCTATAATCACTCCACCTGTTTGTGAGATATTACTAAAAACTTATCACATAACGGGTGTCAATTATAAAACAAAAAACATATCAAGATATACGGGGTGTTCCATTTAAAAAAAATGTTTTATTTTCCACCCTTTATATCTTACGAGATTTTTAATATCCGTGCTCAGATTATGAAATATCATCAAAAACCGCGTCCACTCCTTTTTTGAATGAGTTAAATCGGCGAAGGATAAGGGGGATGAGATAAGGGGGGTGTCGATCTTAAGAGACTTACCCTGTACAGTGGCGAGCATTGAAAATAAACGATTTTATTTACTTCATATAATAATTGCTTTAAATTTTTGACGCAATGTGTAGATAGATGCCTGTGAATTTACTAATTTCATATGTTTTTGCCTGTCACATTTATTTCCATTACATAATTTAAAACCATAGTGAAGCAGCTTACTTAAATATGTGGAAAAACACGTATCGTAAATTATCTTAATGCTGGGTGATCTTTAAGTGCTATTGCCAACCTTTGACAAGTTAGCAAAAGTTGCATATTTAAATTGAAAAAAATGGTTGCAAGATGAGGTTTTAGCATACCATCATGGGGGGGGGGGGAGCTGCAGAGAGAAGAACGTCGATTCAAGATGAAGAAATGATGGTTAAGAAGAAACCCCTTTGATACGGCTGCTAAAACAGTTTGCCATGACAGTTTCCTGCTTCCTTGGCGACAGCTAGACGCCGAATTAAACAGAGCGATATAAGTAATTATGCAGCTGCAAAGCCTGCTTCGTTATCTGACCGCAGCTAAGAAGCAAGGTTGCTCTTTGGCAACAAATATGTTGACAAAGCTGAATATTTCTGGTATATGTCTTGCGTATATATGTGTATTTTGTGTATAGACCAAGAACTTTGATTCAATATTAATAATTAATAAAAAACACGCATCGTAAATTATCTTAATGCTGGGTGATCTTTAAGTGCTATTTCCAACCCTCGACAAGTTAGCAAAAGTTGCATATTTAAATTGAAAAATAATGGTTGCAAGGTGAAGTTTTGAGCATACCATCATGGGGGGAGCTGCAAAGAGAAGAAATTCGATGCAAGATGAAGAAATGATGGTTAAGAAGAAACCCCTTTGATACGGCTGCTGAAACAGCTTGTCATGATACGCAGTTTCCTGCTTCCTTGGCGACGGCTAGACGCCGAATTAAACAGAGCGATGCAAGTAATTATGCAGCTGCAAAGCCTGCTTGGTTATCTGACCGCAGCTAAGAAGCAAGGTTGCTCTTTGGCAACAATTATGTTGACAAAGATGAATATTTCTAATATATGTGTATTGTGTATAGACCAAGAACTTTGATTCGACATTGAAGTTTTGCCTTGGCCATCCAGAAGTCCCGATCTCAATCTAATTGGTCAAGGAAATTAATGCCGGAAATTTTCGGCCGCAAAACAGGGAAGAACTTTTGTTGGCCGTTGAGAACGTTTGGGAAAATGTGATTGCAGATCACTGTCGAACGTTGGCTCATTCTATGTCAAGACGGTTGGAAGTAGTAATATTGCTAGCAATGGAGCACCTATTAAATATTCATTTTAAAATAAATTTAATTTATTTCATGTTTCAGCTATATTTTAAAAATAAGAATTTACACCCTGTTATGGCTTTATTAATTATAATCTAGACGTTGTCTAGACGTCGCAAATTGTAAACAGTATATGCAATAGAATATTTATGAAATAGAAAAGAATTATGATCACTTACCTAGATCTTCTACGGATTTTGATTTCATTTTATACGTCTGCGGTTACTTGCCGAACTGCAATGAGAAACAGTAAACAATATTAACAGATATGGCATAAATAAAGTTATGAGATAATAAAGATAACGTAAGATAAGGTACGTGTGCAATTCGCGCAGAGATACGCCTGTTGGCGTTAATAATTAATTACTATTATTCGGATAACTGACAGTTTTAAACAATAGTTTCTATCATGCCCGCGGATATGATATTTCTTTTATCTACGATATAATATGGACTAATATGAGCAGTAAATGCAAAGACATAATGTAAAATGTATATAAACCGGGTAGCATGCATCAGACAGAGAAACTGCTGAAGCACACTACGTGCTTAGCATAACAAAGACAGAGCATATGACATGAGCTTTGATATTTTATATACATATTTTTAAAGTTCGTATATCACCCATAATGGTTCAACCGAGGACGATTTGGTAGATGAAAATAATGACTTTCGAAATAGATGAATGTACAGAGCAAGAGACCTTAACTGCTTTGAAAAAAATTAAACCGAAGTACACAATGGGGCCTGATAGAATTCCAGCTTTTATCTTACACGATTGTGCCACTGTGTTCAAAAGTACACTAGCATTTTAATTTAATTTGGCTCTCAAATCACGCGTGTTTCCTGATTCATTGAAGTGTTCGAAAATAATTCCCATATACAAAAAAGGCGATAAAAATAATATTGAAAAATACAGACCTATAACGATTGTCAACAGTTTCCCAAAATGTTTTGAAATTTAGTTGTATGAACGTTTTCTTATGTAAAACATCGGAATTGCGGAATACCAACACGGCTTTTTCAAGGGAATATCTACTTCAAGAAATCTTTTTTGTATAACCCAATATATATCTGACGCTATAGACGCTAATTCGCAAATGTCAAATGCACTGATTTCACTAAGGCATTTTAGAAACTCGATCACAGCATTTTATGTTCAAAATTTCATAAAATTGGTTTCTCGGGATATTTATTGCTATTGTTTAATAAATTATCTCGAGAATAGACACCACCACATTGACTACTGTGGTCAGCAGCCTGTAGAATTTACATCTACATCGGGTGTACCACAAGGCTCTGTGTTAGGGCCGTTATTTTTTTTTCGCTATAATAAATTTATGTCTTATTTAATGAGAACCAATCTGTTTCCTTGCCATGTCGTATAAGAAATCTGAGAAACTTATGATTTGACAATAATTGTTTTTTTAATATTCAAGTAAGACATAAAATTAAAGCATCACACTTCAGCCTATTTTGAACCTCCTCTGAGGTAAGTGATCTTAATGCTCTAATATATTACCTAATATAATCAAAATCAAAATATAATTGTGATTTAATCAGAACCAATCTGTTTCCTTGTCTGGGAAGACATCTGAAGAGACTTATCTGAAATCTGAGAAACTTATGACAATTAAGACATAAAAAACTCATAAAATTAACGCATCACAATTCAGCCTATTTTGAATATATTATATATTTATTAGGTAATATATACTAATATATTACCTAATATAACTTTTTTAAATATTCACTAAAATAATTTTTTTGAAAATCAAAGTATAATTGTGATGAGAAAAACACAAGTGTCATCAAATATATCTAGATAAAATTTTAATGATTGTTCGCAAAAAAATGGTGGCGCCCATTTAAAGGAGAATCTCCTGGATTATAAGTTATCAAAGGTAAGTATCTACAAATCAAATTGATATCTCCTGAATTAATATCTAAAATTATCTCTTTTATTCACCAATATATCTCAGTTGTCCCGCAACGCAGAGCTACAATTAAATATATAATAATAATATACAAATAATATAAACAACACAATTGGCTATCCCAACGTGGAGCCACAATATTAATTTAAATTATTATTTATAAAATTCACTATATATAACAATTGTAATTGCCTAGCCCGTGGGGTTAGTAAACAAAATTATTAAATTATAAAACAATTATATTAAAATAAATGATATAATTAAAATCGTTGTTACCAAACCGGTTCATTTTGGAAATTAAACACGACACGAAACGCACTAGGAAAGAAATTAAATTATGTCAGATAAACTACATTCTTTTTTCAATATTCTCTTTTTTGAATCACCTCTCTAGCCCCTTCAGCAACGAAGATGCGACATTTTAGATGAAACGGTGTTATTAAGTTTGATATTCAACAAGGAGGCCGTGGAGCTGAAAATGTTTAAAAAGTTCATCGTTTAAGAAATGTTTAGTGTTTTCGATTAAGGACGCTGAAATAATTCTTACTTATAAGTACAAACAACATCAAAAAGAAATAACAAACAAAGAATTATTCGACATTTTAGTAAAACGACTGTAATTATTAATGATTAAAACAATAAACTTAAAAAATAACTGAACAACAAACTAACTAATAACGGATATTTCCTGTAAGAGCAATCCTCAATTCATTCAGATTCTCTGGGTTGCGTCTACTAACACGTTGTCCCAATTCATCCCAATGCTCAATGGGATTCATATCAGGGCTTTTAGCGGGCCACGGCAGACGATTAATTCCGACATCGTTTAAAAATTCTGTCATCATCACTGCTGTATGCGGTCGTGCATTATCTTGCATTAAGAGGAATTCTTCGCCAATGTAATGTGCAAATGGAACAACATGTTCATTCAAGATCTCTGTGTATCTAACTGCATTTCGAGATTGTCGTGGTGGAAACACAAATAATTCTGTACGGGCATCGCTGGTATTTCCACCCCATACCATTAGTGAACCACCGCGAAAACTCTTCCTTTCACTGAACATACCATCCTCGTATCTTTCCCCACGCCTTCTCCAAACCCTCCGACGTCCGTCTACTGATCTCAACATGAATCTTGATTCGTCAGTGAATAAAACTTGAGACCATTGCAACTCATTCCAAACAAGATGAATCCAAACGAGCTACTCGATGCCGTCGAAGTAATCGCATTCCAATAGCAGGTCTTCTTGCGATAAAACCGAGACTCCTGAATGGAGACAAATTGTTCGATCTGACACAACTGTTCCTCGTGCGTGTTTTAAATTTCGGTTTGTGATCACAGCTGGTTGATAGGGATTCCTCGATATTTGCAGACCAATTAATCGATCGTCAATAATTTGCATAATCCTGGAACTAACCGAACCTGGAGTCTGCTGTATGGGCCCGTTTCTTGGTAGCGCTGGATCGCTCTTCGGACATCGGTTGTTTCTGGTAGACCAACAATACGAGCTGCATATCTCTGACTCCTTTCATCTTCTACCTAAGCCACAACTCTAGCTACTCGAATTGGACTAATTTACACTGGCATTTTCTTTTAGAACGTAAAAAAAAATTCAGTTATTTTTTTTTCACGAGAATTTCAACTGAATCTTTTGCCGTTTCAGGCCCGGATTTATTAATTTGACGCCCCTAAGCAAACGTATATTTGCCGCCCCGTTTCCCCTCCTCCACCCTGATTTATTACAAATTAAATTGCTTAAAAAATATACGATCATTAGCGAACAAATTGTTTATTGAGAGTAAAGTTTAGAGAGTTTATTTGTTTTTTAGTCATTTTTCTTTCCAAATTCTACAAATTTCACCAATTTTATTGCATTACTAGAAATTAATAAATAGAAAAACATTTTTAACTCAATTTAAATGACAAAATAAGTCATTCTATTTTCCTTTATTCCCTATTTTTGTTACCTTTTCGGACCTGCATTTACAGGGGTTTTTCATTTTTACCCCCAGGCAAATTAAAATGTTTCGACGAGAGACAACAAAACTATTTACGAAAATTGAAATTCCTATTTATTTCCAACTTTTTCGAAGGCCATTTGGTCTACTGAAAAACCCAATGACAGATAATACGCCCCTCAGCCTAAAGAGCTGTCAATTTACTTCGCTTTCAATTTCCGTTTAACTTATTGCGCGTGGCTGTCTGGCTGGTCCCGGGCATGGCATTATCCTTGGACGTACTTTCACTTGTTCTATATAATTTAAAATAAAATAAAAATTTCTTTTTTCTGTTTCTTAGTGTGCCGTGCATTATAGAAATATAATTTTGCCGCCCCTTAAAATCTGCCGCCCTAGGCTGCAGCCTTCTCAGCCTATTGGGAAATATGGGCCTGCGTTTCAGTGTTAACCGTTACCATAGCCTCCTTGTTAAATATCAAACTCAATAATACCGTTTCATCTAAAATGTCGCATCTTCGTTGCTGAAGGGGCTAGAGAGGTGATTCAAAGAAGAGAATATTGAAAAAAAGAATGGTAAACACCGTGACCAACTTAAGAATTCAATTCAAATAAAATTTCACTCCACAGCGACAATCAAATTTCGTGTCAAAATCATAATCGGTTTTTAAAGGCTGTACATATTAAAAAATAAATTTTTTATGGAAAGCCAAGTACAAAATAGTCATCCGCAAGAATCGCCCTTTCAAACAAAAAAAAATTATCAAAATCGATAGGTTAAAAGTTATTGAACATCAAATTTGGGACAAAATCTAGGTGTGCCACTTTTTATGTCCGTCAGTGTATATTCAAATAAACAATCAACACACTGGGGTTTGGGCCGCTTTAAAAAAATTGCTGACGACATACTATCATTCGCACATGAAAAATTATGATTTAAAAAACTTTTCACTTATTTTCACCTTTTCATTTATTGGCTTCATTTGCTTCGCAGCATGTATAGACAAATTTCCATAAATAAAACTTTTCTCGATCGCTCAAAAATACATTAACGATAATAACAAGTCTAAGTTGGTTATTTTTTAAACACATTAAAAAAACATATGGTTTAATCGAATTGTACATGTTTAGAAGCGTTATTGTGTCTACTTTAATTTAAAAAAATCAGCTCGACAGCACTATTATGTTCAGAGTGAAGACGTTAGAAACGACGACTTTACTTCCCAATTTCGCTGTTCTAATAGGAGTTAATTAATTAATCTTCGCAAACTATCTACTATTAATAGGCATAATAGGACACCACGGTTTGCATACTTTACAGTACCATGAAACGTCGAGGAGGGAAAAATATTTTTAAATGCATTTATTTGCATAGATAGTGACATACCAATCTACATTGGCATGTCAGACGTCATAAATCAGTTAAATAAATAAATCCGAATTACATTAATGTACAGAATTGCGAGCAAAAACACCATCATTGTTCAACTCCAGATTAAAATGTTATAGGCTCTATGAAATTAGATAACCCTTTCATGTTTCCGTAATGATGCATAGCCAAAATATTTATGGCCAGATTGCTCACGGTAATCCAGTTTAAATAAGATAATAATAAATCTCCCCTCTCAGATCAGGGAATTAAGCAAAAATTTACGTCCAAAGTTGTGTGATAAACGATAATAGCAATATGTTAGTCTAACTAATTCGCAGAAATATGACTTGTTGACAAATTATATTAATATTGGAAGAATTTCGTGCGATAAACTTGGCTTTGAAGAAGATACGAGCCAAATAATGTAAAGTATTTTATACATTACGTTACATACATTTTATAAATTTACAATAAATGGCATGAATAATGGCAATACTTGTCAAGATGACGATACTGTGCCATCGAACGTCTGATTGAATTAATTTGAACATGGATGTGTATAATTTTATTTTTTTGTAAGCAAACTATCAAATATGCGAAGATAACTGAAGATACATAAAAGTTTCGGATAGATGCCATTCTTGATTATCAAATTTTTAAATATAGAAATTACAACGCGTTAAAAAGTTCCGATGGAAAATATCCCAGGGTTACGAATTGTCATATTATTATTGTAAGTTGCCAGGCAAATTTAATTCTGCTAAATTTTTCCACAGTGAAGAAAATGAATTTAAAAAAATGTACTTCAACTTAAGAGGGCTGTACCTTGGAAAGGAAGGGGTTTTGGGACATAATATGAAAGACCCGCTATAATTTTTGCAGAACATTCACCTTGAAATATTTCGCATCAATTTAGAAACACCCTGTATAATCAATCCCCTCGGTGAAAAGCCGCAAAAGTAAGTAAACATCATAATCTATTGAGAAAATAATTGACATATTTTATAAATCTGCTTCTGAAATTAAAATTTGATAATTTTATTTTACGAAAAATAGTGGTGTAATTTGGGGTTAAATCTTGACATTTTTAAAATAAATTAATTTCATGGGACAAAACTACCTTGGATTTAGACAATATTTTTACTAATTTAAGTGTCAGAACTGGGTTATATACGTGTACAATATAATTAGGAGAAAGATTAACAAACAAGAATTTTTCTGATATCAGAAAATGTTTAATTTGTACCACCTATAGGTACTTACCTACACGTGACTGCTATTACGTTGAAAACCACAAGAACTTGTGTGAACTGACGAAAAAGTAACTGAAGATAAATATAGAATCATTCATAGCATAAAATCAGGTCACGAAGAAACTATAAAACCTTGGGACACTATATATAACGTCGGTAGTTTTGTGTATTTATTAATTATTGTGAATATTGTAGGTTGATGTTATATCAGAAGCATCCGATCCGTAGTCGATTTAAAATATCGTTTTAAATTTATCAACAGTACAGTAAAACCACGAGCTTTCTTTTTATGGGATAAATTCTCTTGCAACATAATTTTGCCAATCAGTGATTATGTAAGAAAAATTGACATGAAAAAATCGCAAGACCACGAAGGTCGAGCAATTTTGTCAAATGTAAGTTTTTCGAGCCATAAGAAAAGTTTGTGGAAAATTTTATACTTATTTCTTTGTTTTTTACTTTTAACTTTTTTTACTTTTACTAACTTTTTTATTTATCAATAAATTATCGAACAAGTCAACTTGTCTGAATTTTTTTAGGTGTATGTAACGAATTTAAAATAGAAATACAAAATGCCAGACGAAAAAAGATCGTGAAAAATTTTATATTTTTTTTTGTTTTTTATTTATTTATAAATAATTTAAGTTAACACCCACCCCCCACATTTTTTGGCCATTAAAAACCGTCTGACATTTTTTATTGATGAATTTATCAATCAATATCAATTTTTTAATCAAATGCCAGACATCATACAAAAAGATCATAAAAAAAACAAAAAGTTTCATGTAAATGAAAATCGATTTTACGAATTTTCGAATTTTAATTTATTTTCATTACCTAACTAGCCACATTCGACTAGTTTAAAATAATACTAAAAACAGTATATTTTTCTAGTTCATTCAATATGTATGTGTAGTTAACTGACCGCATGTAAGATACCGCGCAGTTGCCACATGTAATTCTCAAATTTCTCAATATTCAATTAAACTATCATATTCCACAATACTATATAAATATTATATATATATATATATTAATTATGAATGTCATAAAAGAATTTATTGTGCATACAATAATATATTATAGCCCAAGATGTTAGCCATTTTTGCATTTATTTTCGTCTACTTTAAATTATGGAAATTCCCTAAACATTTATTTTTATAGTTAAAAGCGGCAACGCCGCTCTACCGTAGACGGAATACTGGATAATCGAGCAGTGTATCTCTTTTTAACTTATTGGAATGATGCGCCGTCTGTGTTCGGATCTCTTACAGTGGCGGGTTTGCGGGTATTGCGCTCATTTCTATAATATGCAACGGTCATCCGCGTTGGTTGAGATATTCGCGAGATATATATATATATATATATATATATATATATATATATATATATATATATATATATATATATATATATATATATATATATATATATATATATATATATATATATATATATATATATATATTTGGACCTCGTCTTGTTTCTGCTAGTATTTAAGCACCATTGTTATTGATTAGGTCAGTAAATATAATTTTGAAATTTTTGATCTGATCTCATTTCTCTCTAATACATCATAACTTATACTTGAGTAGTTCAACAAAACCCCGAATAGGGGGCGTTCGTCTTCATTTTATACAGTACATATATTAAGAGAGGATGAGATCCCTCGAAGTGGCAACATTGATCATTGCAGTTCTCCTGTGAGAGGGACCTTAACCGAGCATAAACTATAGGTAGTGTTATAACACTCGCTAATAAATAAAATGCACTTGTCAGGATGATACTTATATTAAAAATACTTTAACAGATACACAGATACAAGAGGATACATTCGCTACAATCAACGACCCGTGAGCTGGTCAAACAAAAGTGTCCCTACCTTCGGTTACAATACATTTTATATTAGCCTAGTTCAAATTTCTACAAATCAGGATAAAGAATGCCTAACGAACATTTAGAAAGACCCAATAAGCTTTCACTATTTATTGTTATCCGTTTTAACTGAAGCCGCTGCAATAACCATAAACAAATCACATTAATTACTAACGGACTTCAAAGGTTTACAGCAAGTGGTAAAACTATAACATTGCCTACGGTCTCTCTTTTATTACGTCCTATGAAATTATCCCTAAAAAATTATAACAGTAGGTATTAAATTACAATACAAACATTGTTAACTCTTGATATTTGCGGTAAATTTTTTAAGACGTTCTTTATGTGATATGATGACTGGTTTTGCTAATATGAAGTAGGATTAGTTTAACTTATGAATGAATTAATATTTAAATACACATGTTTAGGTACTATAATAAAATATTTCTTTTGCTTTTTTAAGAGCAAATAAATATGAAAATATTTTATATGATCATGTTCTAGTAGCAAAATATTTTTAGAAAATTAAAAATGTTTAATAAAGATTAGCAAAAATAAGATGGAAATTAAATTTAGTTCTAAGAAAATTTTTTCTCATAGGAAATGGCAGCAGGTCTTGTAATTGCTGCTACACGTTTAGAAGAGTTTTCGCGTGTCTTCTCCTAGTTATGTTACTTATTTTGAAAACACCTAGTACCTGTCAAGTAGGTACCTTTAGTACAAGTAGGTACCTTTTATGAGAATTTGAATTAGATTTCGAATAGATATTTTATATATGTATGTAAATTATATAGTAGATTAGAATTATATTATATAGTACAAGATAGATATGTTAAAAAATGTAAGGAAAATATTATTTGACGGCAAAAATTTATAGTGGGGGTTAGAGCAGAGCCGACTTACAAAAAAAAAGTTGATTTATGGGCTGCTCGAAGTAGGTACTGACGTGTACTGAGGTAGGTATTAATAGGTACCTCCTCCACTTAAGACATTTCTCAAATAATTTTATCCAAAAAATATCCCAGTGCTTGAGGCCGCTAGGTTATAAATACAACGATATAGGTTAGGAGATTTATTGGGATTTACGAAAATTGGAAACGCTCTCTGGTTTATTACATAAGTAGGTACCTATTGTTCATTGACTTTATTTTCATGTAGGTACTTACCATCCTAGATCACAAATTAATAATTTACATCAGTGGACAAAATTAAAAATTCTATAGACTGTTTATAAAATTACAACCGTGTACCTAGCCATGAATGAAATGAAAATTTACAATGAAGGTAAAATACCTCAAGGCCAGTTTCTAATTTTGATTGGCTGTAAAAAGTGTGTGTATTGGAAATCGCTTTGCGATGAGAAGCTGGTAGGTAGGTATGTATTGCATTTGTAATTATTTTTTAAAATGTGTTGTATTTAGTCTCGGTTTAGTTATGTAGGTACCTATTAACAAACAAGCTCTGATCTTTGTCGAAGCATTGAGTCAAAGTAAATGGGCGTTGAGTGTTGACGATTTGGTTGGTTAGGTAGGTACTATATAACTGTATTTCAATTGCAAGTATTGCAAGTATATTTATTTTATTTTTCCGTTCACCCCCCTAAGAAAAAAAATGTCTACGCCAATGAAAAACATTGTGTAGGTCACGGTTGCCGGTCGTTCAACTACACATACATATTGTACGCCGTATATATCAGTGCTTTATTCTTATAAAGAGCTTACCAGTGTTATATTTTAGAGGAACCGTTTAACTTTTTGTTCATAGAAAATTAGTAGATTTCACTTTTCCGCGAACTAACGTAACATGCTGCTGAAGTTATACTGACTGGCGTGTTGCAATAAGTGTAACCCGTCATGTTATCTGATCTTATTCGGATATACCTACTTAGCTCTTATCATTCCCCAGAAATTGAATGGCATATAAACATGTTTACATTTAGGCATAAATAATATTCTGATTGCCCATCGCTATGTCTGGTGTCATAATCAGACCAATCAAACCAACCAAAGATACAAATTTTTCATCTGTCAAAAATGGTTTTTCTCCAAAATTACTTTCAATTTTTCGGGAACATCAACTTCTTGGGTTCATTTTGAGGCTTCCTGCTAAATTATTCACTATCAGAAACTGGTAGTGTGGTCATATATGGAGTATTTATATCTACATCTGGTCTACCACAAGGCTCCGTGCTAGGACCATTATTTTTTAATGTTTTCATTAATGATACTCTAGGTGTAAATTGCCTTTTATATGAGGACGATATGAAGTTGTACAATAAGATAAATGATGTATCCACCGCTTGGTTTTACAAGCTGCCTTGATAAAATTAGTAAATGGTGTAATTTGAAAAAAATACAATCAAGCATAAGTAAGTGCACTCGATGTTTTATCATTTTTTAAGGAACTTCAGATTATCGAATTTAATTGTACTTTAGACTCAGTCCTTACTCGCGCATAAACATTGCATGACCTCGGTAAAACTTTTGATAGCAAAATGTATTGCAGTAAAGCTAAATAAAATAAAAATAACAATAATAAAATTAGAAAACAATAATCAAATTGAATATCAAGATTATATAGATTTTGTCAGCTTTGTGGCAATAAAAAAAATATTGTTTCTAATGGTGCTAATAACAGACGAGGAGACAAAAACCAAAATACAAAAAAAGAAAAAAAATCTGCTTCGTGGTTACAGTCTCGATATTTTAGAATTCCTGGTACCTAACAATTTTGTAAAAAGTTGTAATGTACGAATTTGCCACTATTAATGTAGAAAATTTAAACTCCTGTTCGAGGGGAATTGGTTGGATACTATTATACCAATTCGATGGCCTGCGCTGTTACCTGACCTCACGCCGCGTGATATTTTTATGGGCTTATATTAAAGACATATCACAGCCTCGGAAAATGTAAACATCTTGAAAACACGAATAACAAAGGCCTATAAAAAATATGAATGTGGTTTTGATTTCAGCGCGAAGTATATGTAGGGGAAGGGGGGTAAAACAAGTAGCGAGGGAGGACCGGGTACCAGATTAACATTCGAATTTGGCGCGCGATTTGGTAAAACACATGACACCGGATCAGCTGACTAAAATCAGTGCACGAAGTTCGACGGTGTACTAACGGCATAAATTAAGTTGGCCGCACTTTATAGTCACGTGACTTGTAATTATTTCTGAACGCTCTGTATATATGAGTATAGATAACGTCGATAAAATTTACGTAGCCATTAATTATAAAGATCTACTTGTCCAAATTTGTAAATGAACATACATCGCCTTCCTACATCGTACAAAATGATTTAGCAAGGAATTCCCATCGAGCCAAGACATGACCAATAAAAAAACTAGTCAAGCAACACGAGCCTTCTAATAGACACCACAAAATAACCTTTAGAAAAACCTCGTGACAATAAAAAATCACAATTGACATAATTTAAGCACTTCTGATATTATAAGTGAAATTTATGGACGTCCAATGGACGTAATTTTATACACGTTTGTATGTCTACAGGACGTCTATATTTCTCTCTATGGGCGTCCCATGGACGTCCGTTTAACGTCCATATGTCACAACATTGGACATCCATAGTACGTCCATTAATGGATATCCATAGTAGTCCATAGTGGATGTACATAACCTATTTTTACCATCCCACTATGAATAAACAAATTTGTAATAAATACAAGCGAAAATATATATAAACATTTATTAAAAACGTGTGTGAGCAAACGAACAAAAAAATGTTTTAACCAAATAAAAACAACATAAATATAGCAATAAGTAAACGAACAACAAAATTAGATAACAAACCATTCTTAACAAGTTATGAATGTGTCCAAACAAATCTGTGATCTCCAATTGAGTACCTACCTATAACTTACAGGTACTCAACTATAACTTCGATCAATCTCTAGCATTTTTTAGTTTTCAGAATCATCTTAAAAACCTGATTAACCCCGCAAGTATCAAGAAAATATACCTAGGTAGGTACCTTAAGAAGAAGTCGGTTAAAAAGTTTCCAAATTTTTAGTGATCATATACCTACATAGGTACTTACCTACATAGGCCGTGGATTTATCGCAGACTTTCATTTATACGATTCTACAATCTAGGCATAACCATTATTTAACTTAAAAATATAAAATCTGACTCACCAGAGCATTATACACCAACTATCTCCGTTTCCATTGTATGGAGCACTGTATATTAATTTATTAATTGTTTCCAATTTACCACACGAACACTGATGCACATGACACGAAGAAAGACAACAATGACGACCTTGCTTTTGGACCTACCATAAACGTATGAAACAGGGTACTTAACGAAACTGCCGTTACTTCATTACTTTCACTTGTCGCGATATTATTCCTGCTGAATATAAACAAATACTTGTTTTGTTTAATTACCTGCTGCAATGTTTTAATAAAGCATCTTGTTATATAGGTATTCATATATTTACTTAAGAATGAGTCACCAGTCATAAGAATTGTAAATGTAACAATAATGGGGACATTGATATGAATAAAACTTGTTTGAAGTTCTACGTTTACGTGAAATGTCCAACCTTGAATTGTTTATGTTTTACAGGAAGTACCTACTCAGATTGAAACAACTGCAATTTAGTGCTGTCTAGATTTAGATTCAATCGCGGCTTTATTTTATAACTTGATTATGTAATTACACCTAATTAATCGTTTAATTACGTACTATATTTGGTATTAAAACTATTAACTGTACACTATTGATCTGCACATCGACGACTGAATCAAGAGTCAACAAGTGTAGGTACACTACCATTTATTTTGTATGCAAACGAACCAGAGCGTGTATCATCGTACGATTGGAGTTTTTTAACCATAGTATACCTACTATTAAATACTATAACAGCTAAGAGCGCTGTTGATTTGTATTGGGGAATGCGTAGATCACAATGTGGAATGCATAATTCGTCAGGAGCTGCATTTTTGAAATTATTTCAATTCAGTGAATAATCAAGAGTAAGGACGGAGCCATACTAGAGGTGTGTGTATTGTTTGTAACACAAGAAAAATTGCCCGCATGGTTGACAACAAGTAGAAACCCTGACATACCTTATGACTTATGAGCATATGCAGACATACCTATCTCAAATGTACCCAAAACAACTAACATCAAGAACAGTCGCAATTTTCTTTCAACCATATATTTTGATATACCTACCTACCTATGAAAAAGTTTAGCTGTACTTAATTGTTTTATCTATTTCATATATTCAATATACCTATTTAATTACATTTATTTTAAATATTTGGGCAATATTCTCTATATTAGATTGAATCACAATAACTGACTGCTGTACTAAAGTAACAATTTTAAGACAGTTTCTATTTATTTAGGTTTTAAAAATGCTTTAAAATGTTCAATAAATCGACATCGGATTTAAAGTAACCTTAAGATAATCTAAAAGTTCTTAAAGACCACTTATTCTTAAACAAAGAATTTAATGCACTTTAAATCAAAATAAAAATGCTATTTTCTCTTAATTGATCGTATACTGGTTTTATGTTACTCTTAACATTGGCTATTTTAAAACTAATTAAGAATTAAATAGCAAGGGTTTTAAAACAATCCGTTTTGGGAAAAATAGTTTTAATGTAGTTTTATGGAGTATCCTTGATGTATTCTTTAAAACCCACTAGGAAAACTATTGTATCCTAAGACTATACATTCAATATAATACTACATTAAATCCAAAAATATATTCTTTACCTTTTAATGAGTACATTAAGAGTATTATAAAGTTTAAAGGTTTTAATTTAGTCAATTTGATTAAAAAAATACCTTTTGGTCTTTGGACGACTTCATTAAAACTGATTATATCCCCTCCACATCCAGATTAAACGTCATCTTGCCAAGTAGCTATTTTAGTGACCCAGTGCGGTCCGCATGTTTACATGTGAAATGAAATTTTGAATGAACAGGTGGAACGTCAAGTATTAGTGACAAGTACATTAAACGTTTCACGTTTAAATTAAAATAATTCAGAGTGACAGTTTACGTCAAATAAAAAAATCCTAACCCATTTATAACAACCACAAAATTTATGAACTTATTTGGGAAATACTGTCCAATTTTTTAGCGCTTTTTTACATAATCTAAGTATATACGTGTCCTGTCCTTTTTTACTTTACTTCAATGACGCAATTAGAAGATTCAGAGAGTTTTTCAATTATCTGCATTTTTAATAAAGATCTATATCCCAGTGGATACGCCTATGGCTATAGAAATGAAATTTGTAGTGGGTAATAATTACACCTGTTAATAATTGGAAAGGGTGCTGAGGTGAGGTTATTTTTGTTATTAAAATATAATATTGGTTTTAAAAGGAAGCGTAAACAGACTCCTGCGAGAGTCATTGGATTTAGTGGTAAATAAAACGCTGTTTTAAATCTTGTGAGATTTAAAACATTCAACAAATGAACAATTAGTTTTAATCTAGATCACGCCATGTTTTACTGCAATAAAGACTCCGCCATTTTGTATAACCTTGGAAGTACTATACTTTGCTAGTTACTGTCACTTATTTATGTTTCGACATAGGTAAATATTTTAACATTGGAAAACCCAAATGTACTCACAACAATCGCGGTATATGTGGTTGACAGACGTCATCATCAGTCTGATGTGATATGAATTTTAATTAGTTATTTATCATCATTAGTATCATTAGTAGATTAGACCCCCATTAGACCCTTATACGACAGACGTTCTCCCCAGCGCCGTCGCAGCTATGTAGAGCCACGGAGCGCAATTTTCTACCCCAATTTTTTTTGCACAAACGCAAACGCGCTAAGAATATTTTTTAAAAAAGTGAATGCGAAACAAAGAATTATTGAAATTATTCAATCGCGATTTATTATACCATATATAAAACTTAAATTTATAGATGAACTTTAGTAGCTTTCTCCGTATACCATTTTAATTATCATATTGTCGTAATCTTCGCCTTGCGCACGAACGCTTCCGATTGGCCGTTAAGCCTATATACGGCGCTGGTTCCCCCCCTCCAGCTACGGCGCTGGTTCTCCCGACTTGCACACGCTCCATATGCACTATGAAAAATGACTCATTTGAAAAAAAAACATTTGTGAGAACTCTGAGATCTGAGGTCGGGAAGTGGGAAAGGGGTGAGTTTTTAAGGGTTAAGATAAAAAAATGGTTTATCTAGATTTACGGAAAAACTACAAGTCCTATGGGAAAAAGTCAAATAGCAAAGTTGTAGGTAATAAAAAGATCTACAACTTTTGTATTTACACTTCTTTCACATAACCTCAAAATTTATGTGAAAAATTCAAATAACCGTTTTGGTTTTTTATTTCTTACAAAAAAAAATTAAAAAAATTTGGTGAAAACTTACCTTTTTATGTTCCAAACACACTGTAATTTTTTTTGATTTAAAATATTTATGTTTTCACCTTATTTTGACTTAACATGAAAAAGCAATGGAAATCCCGACGTTGCCAAACATACCACACAAATAAATGTGAAATTAAATAATTCGAGATCGACTCTAGACGTTACGGGTTAAGGGCGTGGGCGTCGAGATGTGTTAAGCAAAAAAAAATTAATTTATAGAATTTTTGCCGCCCCTGAAGTTTGCCGCCCGCTGGAAGCAGCTGCATCCTCTGCTTCATGGGTAATCCGGCCCTGTTCGTAGCTGATCATGAGTGCGTGTTTCGTGTATACTTATACATACATAAACGTCAAAATTTTACAATATGTTCGTTATTTTTTTATTAATTTAGGCATAGGGGGTGGTTTTTAAGGGTTCAAAATTTGGAATACATCGTAAATCAGAACATGAAAGAACATTTAACTAATTAAATAAGATGTGAATCCATAAAATGCCTAAACCATAACCTACATTTTCTCTACTTTTTCACGAATGGGTTTTCACCCCTTAAAAGTAAAAAGCACAAGTCGGGCACATATCACTTTTGAAGTTAAGGGTAAGATGAGCTTAATTACAAATTTTCATCAAACAATTTAAATTTTGTTGGTTTGCGTGTTTATATTCCAGCGACTCCCTATAGCCAAACTCGCGGGCCGCCACTGATTGTATAATAAGTTGCCTATTAACTTCATAAAGAATGGCTACAAGAATGGTTGACAAATATTTACATTTTCCTAATAATCCCTATTGAAAAATGTGGGTTAAAAATATAATAGTAGACGAGTATTTGAACCAGACGGATGACCTTTATAAGAAAGCTGCGGCGTCGAGGTCGAGACACAGAGTCTGCCGTTCTGGCGACGCGACGGAGCAGATGAGCATAAGCATAAATTATACAATAATAGGTAGTTAGATACCTTGATAAAATATCTACCTATTTCACGATTTGTCCTTTATCGTAAATCTAGGCTAGGCACATTTATTAAATATACCTACACGCCTAGGAGATTAATAACATATTATACTTTAAAAGCTATACCTACCTAAGTCTAAAATTGTAATTTGTTGAATAATAAATGAATATAATGTTACATACCTGATATAGATTTGCCAAATATTCACGATGAAGTTAATAAAGATTTCACTGCATATTTATTTCATATTTGTAGATAAAAATATGATTATTTTACATCCAAGCCTTGCCATATGCCATATTCGTCAATCGTCTACGATTCTATTTACATCCAGTATTCTCTATGTAATATATTTTTAGATTGTAAAACAAATTTAGAAACAACACAATAAATGAATGACATAAATCATTAAAAATATATTTCACATTTGATTAACGTTATCATAAACGTATAGACATAAATAAATAGCTCGATAAGAGAATGAATTTCAAATTTACCTCAAATTTTTAGTTCGGTAATAGTTCGCAAGATGACTATAGAGACGATTTCCTTTTCGCGTAGATGAAGTAGCGTAAGCGTGGCTAATCAAGGTACAAAAAGGTAAAATAATTGAATTTTATTACTTATAAGTAATCCGAAAGAGTTATTATACGTCTGTGGTGAATTAAAATCATCAGTTTTGCTGAAAATCCTTTAAAAAATGACATTAGTCTTGTGCAGATGTCAAAAAACCAAATCTAAACAGAGGGTTGGTTGTACACCCATTTTTACTGGCAAATTTCTTGTTTTATTGATATGTACGTTAATTTGTAGAAAAATGAGCAGCTCTGAGGAGGTATCATGGATTTCATGGTTCTGTGGACTAAGAGGAAACGAATTCTTCTGCGAGGTATTTACACAAATAGAATATAAGCATTGAAACAGATCTATTACAACACCCACTTTTAGGTTGATGAAGATTATATACAGGATAAATTTAATTTGACGGGTTTAAATGAACAAGTACCACATTATAGACAAGCACTGGATATGATATTAGATTTAGAACCAGGTTAGTGATATATGTAGCATATAATCAGTGCATGGTTAACGTATAGGTATCTACACCACCATTACTAGAAATTATTTGTTCCTTATTAGTGGATTGTGTATATTGAATAGAAGTTCATTCTATGTAATACTGTACACTAGTATTTATACCGTTAGTAAATCATATACACATTTTAGCTGTGCATCTGTTTTACTAACCTACCTATTTAATTTGTATTATTTCTATTTTTAGATGATGAATTAGATGATAATCCGAATCAGTCTGATTTAATTGAACAGGCTGCAGAAATGTTATATGGGTTAATTCATGCTAGGTATATTTTAACAAATCGTGGAATTGCTCAAATGATCGAGAAATACCAGTCCGGTGATTTCGGGTATTGTCCCAGAGTTTATTGTGAATCGCAGCCAATGCTACCTTTAGGTATGTCTTATGTATTTATAGTCTATTTGGACAGTAATGTATGCATGTATTAAGTCTTATAGTCTATTTGGAACTGATGGAGAGTAACAGTAACTCATTATTCCTTCGTTTCCTCGGATTGGGGCTCGGGATTTTATTCCGACGTGTATTGGTAGTTATTGTTTATGCACTTGTGAATTTACTAGGTTTATCTGATGTGCCTGGAGAAGCTATGGTAAAATCCTACTGCCCAAAATGTATGGACGTATACACACCAAAGTCTTCTAGACACCACCACACAGACGGCGCCTATTTCGGCACAGGGTTCCCCCATATGCTATTTATGGTACATCCCGAATATAGGCCTAAACGACCCACAAATCAATTTGTTCCTAGGTAAGTTATTTTATTAATACTTGCTAATTTAAAATGGAACTTTTAGTAGGTTAACATGCGGAATGAATATGTTAAAGTTTTTTGCACGGCTTTACGAGGTAGCTAACGATAAAAATGTGATGCGTAAAACGCCTACAAGATGTTTAGCTTGCCTGGTTGGCCCCGCTAAGGGCGACAGAATGATAAAGGCGTAATAAAGAAAATAATAAAGACTTAGGTAAAAATTTTAGGTGAAAGGGATACGAGGGAGAGCGAAAAGTGTGAGCGGTCAAAAAAATAAAAATTTATAATAGGATATTCTGAGATGCAATTTTTATGGGGTTTTTCTACGTTTTAAGTGAAAAAAATGCGAAAAAAGCACTTTTCTTACTTTAGCGCCATTTCCGGTCAGCCATTTTGAATTTTCTAAAAATTTTCATGTTTAGCGAAAAGTGTGGCGAGGTCAAAAAAAAAAATTATAATAGGCCATTCTGAGATGCAATTTTTATGGTGTTTTGTTTTTCTACGTTTGAAGTGAAAAAAATGCGAAAAAACCTCGGAAAAACACTTTTCTTAAATTTAGCGCCATTTCCGGTCAGCCATTGTGAATTTTCCAAAAATTTTCATGTCGAGCGAAGTGTGGCGAGGTCAAAAAAATAAAAATTTATAATACCTAGGACATTCCGAGATGCAATTTTAATGGTCTTTTCTTAGTTTTAAGTGAAAAAAATGCGAAAAAAGCGCTTTTCTTAAATTTAGTGCCACTTCCGGTCAGCCATTTTGAATTTTACAAAAATTTTCATGTCGAGCGAAAGGTGTGGAGAGGTCAAAAAAATAAAAATGTATAATAGGACATTCTGAGATGCAATTTTTATGGTCTTTTTCTAAGTTTTAAGTGAAAAAAACGCGAAAAAAGCACTTTTCCTAAGTTTAGCGCCTTTTCCGGTCAGCCATTTTGAATTTTCGAAAAATTTTCATGTCGAGCGAAAAGTGTAGTGAGGTCAAAAAAATTTATAATAGGACATTCTGAGATGCAATTTTTATGGTGTTTTTCTTTGTTTTAAGTGAAAAAAACGCGAAACAAGCACTTTTCTTAAATTTAGCGCCATTTTCGGTCAGCCATTTTAAATTTTTCCAAAAATTTTCATGTCAGATTCGTTATCAGAGACTATGAAAACTTTTGGATACAATTAAGGGCTAAAAATTGCATCTGCAGGGTAAAAAATTACTATATACACAGTATTAATCATATGCAAAACAACAGTCAAAAGGCCATTGACCGAGGTCCTTCAGCCTGTATACATAAAATAGGTGTTAAAAAAAATTATTACAATTTCTGTATAAAATATATAAATATTTAACAAAAAAAAAAATTAGCATTTCTCTATTCAATGTTTTCCCACAAAAGTTTGTTGGGCTTTTTTGAAAAAAAAAATTTGTCCACCAGGGGGCGCGCGCAGCCCTTCAATCGAGGAGACGGATAGGAAAATAGGTCTCCTCGATACACGTAATCTGGTTTTAGACCCGTCAAAATCGGTCAGGAACCGGAGATACAGCCGCTTTAAGGTTTTTGTTTTTGAGGGGGGGGGGGACAAGAAAAAGGGAGTGAGCAATGGGGTGTCGCGGGAAAGGGGGTGGGATTGGGAGGCTGATTTTGTTCCACGCCCACTCTTTCAAGCTGTCTTCGATTCCTTATAAAAAAACAAAAAAACCACTTTTTTTTAAATCGGTTCATCAGGGCTGGAGATACACCCGTTTAACCCTTTTCCACCCTCTCCCCTCCCACCCCTTCCCTAATTGAGCAATCTTAAAAAAATTCGGCCTGGTCCTGCCCCCCCAAATCCACCCCCTTTCCGGTAACCCCCCCATTGCTCAGTCCCTTTTTCTTACCCCCCCCCTCCTAAAAAACAAAAACCTTAAAACGGCTGTATTTCCGGTTCTAATGGACCGATTTTGACGGGTCAAAAACCGGATTACGCTTATCGAGGAGACCTTTTTTTTTGTTGGTACAAGTTGGAAAAATTTTTTTTTCAAAAAAGACTTCTGTTTGCAAACAGATCCGTTCCACTAACTCTGTGAAAACAAAAATTCTCACCAGTTATTCGACGCTTTTTACTTCAGTGCGTTCCAAGGACTCAAATCACTCGAATCACTTGGTTTAATCGGTGGAAAAGATCATGTGTGCAAAAAAAATTATTATAATTTCTGTATAAAATATAAATATGTAAATATAAAAAAAAAAGATTTGGCATTTCTCTCTCTCTATTCAATATTTTCCCACAAAAGTTTGTTAAGGCTTTTTTGGAAAAATTGTATCCAGCTTGTTTAATAATGTTCCCCCTCCTTACCTCCTGGTAACTTTTTTTTTGGTAATTGTTGTCCACCAGGGGGCGCGCCCAGCCCTTCAAATATTGTAAGAACAGTTTTTTTTGAGATTACGCGTAATCAGGGAGATGGATAGAAAAATGTTTTGAACAAAAAAATAGGTCTCCTCGATACCTGTAATCTGGGTTTTGACCCGTCAAAATCGTCAAAAAAAAATAACGGCTTTATTTTCACCCACCACGGCCGGATTTTTGAGTTTTTTTTTCAAGCTGTCCTCGATTCCTTATAAAAAAAAACAAAAAAAATCCATTTTTTTTTTAAATAGATTCTCCTCTCCCATCCCTTCCCTAATTGAGCAATCTCAAAAAAATTTCGGCCTGGTCTTCCGATAACCCTTCCCTACAAGTGAAAAAAAAAATCAGCCTCCCAATCCCACCCTCTTTCCCGCAACGCCCCCATTGCCACCCCCCTTTTTCTTGCCTCCCCCCCCCTTAAAAACAAAAACCTTAAAACGGCTGTATCTCCGGTTCTAATGGACCGATTTTGTCGGGTCAAAAACCAGATTACGCGTATCGAGGACCTTTTTTATTTATTGGAACAAGTTGGAAAAAAAATTTAAAAAAAAATATTTTTTTTGTTGGCAAACAGATGCTCGGTTTAATCGGTAGAAAAGATCGTGTGAAAAATAATTTTTCACACGAGTGAAAAGTATATTTAATACTCGATTATTTCTGTTTTAGGTTATTTGGTTTTAAAATCCATCCTCTGGCATATCAGCTTCAGCAGCAAGCTGCTTCGACATTTAAGACCCCCCTAAGAAGTTTGAATTTCAATAATGGTAAACGTTAAACGGTGTACAGTTTTAAATTATATTCAAGTGGATAAAATACGTTAGTTAAATGTGTTTTGAAGGAATTTTTTTGTGGAGTGATTTCTTATATTTGTAGTTTATGGAAGTCTATAATATATTCTTTTTTATAAATTTGAACTTGGACATTATCATCCTGTGTATAATTTTGTGAATAGTTTTAATATTTTTTACATGTACGTAAAATTGCAATATTCCTTCAAAATAATACAAGAAATGGTCTGTACCATTAACTTAATAGGACAAATAATAAATAACCGCAGTATAAAACATGTACTGAAATGTTTGTAAAAATTGTAGCCCTCGCTCCGACCGAGGTCGGAGGTTGGGTGAAATCTTTACCTAAATTATTTTTTTTAATAGCTATAGTAGGTTAATTATTTATGTTACATGCTATTGTTCATATATAATTTGAATATGTAAAATACAAATTATTAATAGAATGTTGGATTTTTATTTATTACACATTTCGACGCTACTATGGACCCGAAACTAAATATTTAGGCCATTTTAGGGCATTAAAAAAATAAAAGGTAAGAACTGTGCAGGGTTTTAAAGTATGAATGATACATAGATGAAAACGTATATAAATTATAAACAGCCAATTGTTGTTGTCTAAAACAAAATGGTGTGCGAAACAGTAAAAAAAAATTCCAAAAAAAATTTTTTTTTAAAATTTTTTGAAGTAAAATCGTTTTGCCTACAGTTGTTCAAAGTTGTAGAGAATTGAAAAACCTATAAAATATTTTTATCAAAAAAACAACCGATTTCAATTTACTCTTACCGAATTTTAAGATTTTATAATTTTTGACCACCCTGTATAAATAATAAACATAATTTTTGTCGACATTACTTTAGGCAAGCAAAAACTTTTATAAATAATACCGTTTTCCCGAAAACTAAACATTTTTTGAGATTTTATAATTTGTTACCACCCCGTATCAAAAATATGATTTTTGTCGACGTCCTTATTATTTTTTGGGCAAGTGAAAACTTATAAATAATAACATTTTCTTTTTGTAATTTTTAACCACCCTGTATAATAAACATAATTTTTGTCGACATTACTTTTAGGCAAGCAAAAACTTTTTTAAATAATAGCATTTTCCCGAAAACTAAACATTTTTTGAGATTTTGTAATTTGTGACCACCCTGTATAAAAATATGATTTTTGTCGACGTCATTACTACTTTTTGGGCAAGTATAAACTTTTATAAAAATAACATTTTATTTTTGTAATTTTTGGCCATCCCGTATAATAAGCATTAATTTTTAACATTACTTCAGGCAAGCAAAAACTTTTATAAATAATGGCGCTTTCCCGAAAACTAAACATTTTTTGAGATTTTGTAATTTGTGACCACCCTGTATAAAAAATATGATTTTTGTCGACGACATTACTATTTTTTGGACAAGTAAAAACTTTTATAAACAATAAGATTTTCTCGACAATGTAAAATTTTATACGTGGTGATCAAAAAGTACAAACTTTACTCTTACCGAATTTTAAGATTTTGTAATTTTTGACCACCCCGTATAATAAACATAATTTTTGTCGACATTACTTTTAGGCAAGCAAAAACTTTTATAAATAATAGCATTTTCCCGAAAACTAAACATTTTTTGAGATTTTGTAATTTGTGACCACCCTGTATAAAAATATGATCTTTGTCGACGTCATTACTATTTTTTGGGAAAGTAAAAACTTTTTTAAAAATATCATTTTCTTTTTGTAATTTTTGGCCACCCCGTATAATAAACATAATTTTTGTCAACATTACTTCAGGCAAGCAAAATTTTTTATAAATAATAGCGTTTTCCCGAAAACTAAACATTTTTTGAGATTTTGTAATTTGTGACCACCCTGTATAAAAAATATGATTTTTGTTGACGTCATTACTATTTTTTGGGAAAGTAAAACTTTTTTAAAAATAACATTTTCTTTTTGTAATTTTTGACCACCCCGTATAATAAACATAATTTTTGTTGACATTACTTTTAGGCAAGCAAAAACTTTTATAAATAATAGCATTTTCCCGAAAACTAAACATTTTTTGAGATTTTGTAATTTGTGACCACCCTGTATAAAAATATGATTTTTGTCGACGTCATTACTATTTTTTGGGCAAGTAAAAACTTTTATAAACAATAAGATTTTCTAGACAATGTAAAATTTTATACTGGTGATCAAAAAGTACAAACTTTACTCTTACCGAATTTTGTAATTTACCCCGTATAATAAACATAATTTTTGTCAACATTACTTCAGGCAAGCAAAAACTTTTATAAATAATAGCGTTCTCCCGAAAACTAAACATTTTTTGAGATTTAGTAGTTTGTGTAAAAAAAATTAAATTTAAAAAAAGTCAGACAATCCTTTTTGCACTTACCTGTTATCAAATTTTGAAAAAAATGCAGGCAAGATCTTCGTGTTCACTTTTTCTTGTACACAACTCTTAAGAAATATTAGGTGTAATATGTATTATTCCTCATATATAAAATTGCAATTAATTAACAATGTGAGACATATATTTAGAAGTAGGCATATAACAATTATTATAAAAAGAAGTGGTTTGTTGCAAAAGTTAATCCTTTGTAAACAAATTATTATTACTGTGCGTTATTATTTACCGTTAAGGAAGTCTCCTCTCAGAAACAAAAAACACTTCCTTAGTTACTCGTATTTCCTTAAACATGGTAGTTAAACTGTCAACCAATCACGTAATGTTATTATTTTTGCTTTTTATATTTTCACTAGAATATTTAAAACAGTCCACATATTGCACATAAGTAAAAATTCATATAATAAAATTCAAGTTAATTATTAAAATTTGGGAGTGATGGTAATTACACATGTTGTAATTACCATCACTCCCAAATTTTAATAATTAACTTGAATTTTACTATATGAATTTTTACTTTTCTCAGAGAGAAATTTTATCGTGGCTACCATTTTTAGTGCCTTTTACGAACTCCTGTGCGTCATTATTTATCGTTAAGGAAGTCTCCTCTCAGAAACAAAAAACACTTCCTTAGTTACTTGTATTTCCTTAAACATGGTAGTTACCTGTCAACCAATCACGTATTGTTATTATTTTTCTTTTTATATTTTCACTATAGAATATTATTTGAAACAGTGCACATATTAATTTTGCAATCTTTAAATAGTTATATAGTTACACTTCATTTTTACTAGTGATAATTGCATAATTACATTGCCAGCATCTGCTTGGATTATTTATCAACCCTGCGCCCTAAATCATCAATACAAATGGCTACGGTCAGATTCTCAATGCAGCTGGGATATCATCAATAGGAGGTAGGAATATATAATCATACTAGATGAAAATTGACATGTATAGATGATCTTATATTTAAATTTTATATTAAAAATCAATACAGAAAACTCGTCCAAGCTGATATTGGTTTAATAAATAAATTCAATGGCAGGTGTGGGGAAATAAGGTAACTATAAGTCATTTTTATTCAATTGACTTTGCTGATGCTCCAGTAACTGTGCTAAGGATTTAGGCCCGTGTCCGCTAAACAGGGATTGCTGTGGTAAGTGGTTGACGGGGTTGTCGGATTGTTTGTTGGTTCTCAACTGTCCCGCTAGATTGGGAGTCCAGCTGTTTGTGTTGAATAACGAGTAGCCAGGAGTGGTGGTTGGATTCTGCATGTACTTGTTTTCCTGCGGTTGTGGCTGTAATTAAAAAAAAAAAAAATAACCCAACAGCTAAATGTTAATGTAGAACATTGCCCGCTACTTTATTTATTAACAAATACTAATAGAACATAAAAATGCTCAAGGTTTTTTGTATTGAAAAATGCTCCTGTGCGTAATTATTTATCATTAAGGAAGTCTCCTCTCAGAAACAAAAAACATTTCCTTAGTTACTTGTATTTCCTTAAACATGGTGGTTAACTGTCAACCAATCACGTAATGTTATTATTTTTGCTTTTTATATTTCCACTATTATAGATGTGATTTAAAACAGTGCACATATTAATTTGGAATCTTTAAATAGTTATATAGTTACACTTCATTTTTACTACTGATTAATTGCATAATTGAAACGACGAAAACCGCTATAGAACTATCTAGGATACACCTTAGGCATCAAAAAATAATTTTGAAAACGGCACCTTTTTCACTTTTCCGTCAATTAATAATGGAAAAAGTAATAGTCCCCAGTACGCGGTTACGATTTTTTATTATAATACTCAATATTTTTATTTCATTGAAAGATAATGCGTCCATTCAAAGGAAAATTTTGTTATCCAAAAAAAAAGAGTGGGCGATTGTCGAGTCCAAACAGTGATGTAAAATTACGGTAATTTATTTTATTGGTAATTTAACAACATTTTTTACCGAAATAAATTCTCTGGTAATATTTCTTTTTTGTAAATTACCGGGTAATTAATTTTTTTGATAAATTACCAGGTAATCAGAGATGTAAAATCGTAATTTACCCCGTAAATGTTTTTTAAATTATTATTTTTCTTATATATAAAAAAAATATATTATTTTTTATTTTATTAAATTAAACACTTGTTTTTTTAAACAATAATTTATTTTTTACTTTTTAGTTCGGTTTTTGTCAAAAAAATAAATTATTGTTTAAAAAAACAATAATTTATTTAATAAAATAAAAAATAATATTTTTTTATATTAATAAAAAAAATTTTTATTTTTTATTTTATTAAATTAAACAATAATTTATTTTTTACTTTTTAGTTCGGTTTGCTATAAAAGCGTGTTTTTTTATTTTTTTTTACTTTTTAGGTCGGTTTCCCTTTAAAGCGTTTTTTAAAACAATTTTTTTCAGTAAAAAATATATTGGTTAATTCTACATTTTGCAATGAAAATGATTAGTTTTGGTGCCGTGTGGTCCGAGATTTAATGAATTGATAACTTTCAGTAAATTCTATATTGTGACGATTGCGCCAATGTGAGACAATTTTTTTTGATATTCTGGTTTTTGATGATCCTGGTGAGGACATTAGGACAAAGGTGTCACATTATTGTAGTGTCATCGGCCCTTGATAAGTGTGTAACGTTTGAGTTTAATCTGACGTTTCGAATTAGATGAAAATCTCGTTCAAAGATTCCGTTACATATATACAGGTGAAGCTAATATAAGCGTGTTAATTAATAACTCGGAAAATATTGATGCTAGAAAAAGAAGTTTCAAATAAAAAGTAAAATCTTTTAATTTACAAGAGAAAAGGTTTCCATAGTTTTTTGTGTCAAATTCACCGTTCTCGAGATATCATTACCTGATAAATTCCAAAAAAAATTAATTACCCGGTATTTTACCAAAAAGAAAAATTACCAGAGAATTTATTTCGATAAAAAATATTGTAAATTACCGTGGTAATTTATCAAAATAAAAATTACCGTAATTTTACATAACTGCAGGTAATACATTTATTTTTTATAAATAAATAGGTAAAGAAACTTTTTGTAAATTACGATGTTACATCTATGCTGTCTAACACCTCTGAGTCCAACACCTGCAACATATCACTGTTGCCCGATTCAGAAATGCTTGTTGGACAAACCTAATGACATTACCAGATTATTTATTATTATTATTATTACCCATTACTTGATAATTTTGGGCCTTTTGACACAATTTGCACGCATTTTTTTCTAAAACCGTTCTGGGACGATACAGAAATGTTTGTTGGACAAACCTCATGATATTACCAGGTTCTTACTCACTACTTGATAATTTTTGGATTATAAAGAATGTTCTTTTGACACAATTTGCACGGTTTTTTCTAAGTATTCTTAAAATTGTGATGTTTTTTTTCCATTCCAGGTCAATACAGAAATGCTTGTTGGACAAACCTAATAATATTACCTGATTTTTACTCATTACTTAATAATTTTTGGATTATAATGTTCTTTTGACACAATTTGCACACACTTTTTTTTTAAGTATTCTTAAAATTTTGATGTTTTTTTCATTCCAGGACAATACAGAAATGCTTGTTAGACAAACCTAATAATATTACCTGATTTTTACTCATTACTTGATAATTTTTGGATTATAAAGAATGTTCTTTTGACACAATTTGCACACACTTTTTTCTAAGTATTCTTAAAATTTTGCTGTTTTTTTCCATTACAGGACAATACAGAGATGCTTGTTGGACAAACCTAATAATATTACCTGATTTTTACTCATTACTTAATAATTTTTGGATTATAATGTTCTTCTGACACAATTTGCACACACTTTTTTCTAAGTATTCTTAAAATTTTGATGTTCTTTCATTCCAGGACAATACAGAAATGCTTGTTGGACAAACCTAATAACCTGATATATTACCTGATTTTTACTCATTACTTGATAATTTTTGGATTATAAAGAATGTTCTTTTGACACAATTTGCACACACTTTTTTTCTAAGTATTCTTAAAATTTTGCTGTTTTTTTCCATTACAAGACAATACAGAGATGCTTGTTGGACAAACCTAATAATATTACCTGATTTTTACTCATTACTTAATAATTTTTGGATTATAATGTTCTTTTGACACAATTTGCACACACTTTTTTCTAAGTATTCTTAAAATTTTGATGTTTTTTTATTCCAGGACAATACACAAATGCTTGTTGGACAAACCTAATAATATTACCTGATTTTTACTCATTACTTGATAATTTTTGAATTATAAAGAATGTTCTTTTGACACAATTTGCACATTTTTTTCCAAGTATTCTTAAAATTTTGCTGCTTTTTTTCATTCCAGGACAATACAGAAATGTTTGTTGGACAAACCTAATAATATTACCTGATTTTTAACTCATTACTTGATAATTTTTGGATTATAAAGAATGTTCTTTTGACACAATTTGCACATTTTTTTCCAAGTATTCTTAAAAATGTTGCTGTTTTTTCCATTCCAGGACAATACAGAAATGCTTGTTGGACAAACCTCATGATATTACCAGGTTTTTTTCTCACTACCTGATAATTTTTGGATTATAAAGAATGTTCTTTTGACACAATTTGCACATTCTCAGACCACCGAAGAAATGGGTAATGCAAATAATGAACCGGATGAAGAATGAACCTCACTTAATGAGTAAGAACCGGGTACCCATCGGGATAATTGAAATGTCGTAATACTTACATTCGGTATCCTCCCGATGCTACTTCCAGGGGGTCCCACCGGTGCACCGGGTAGATTCGCCTCTTTCAACATCGCCTGCCTTATCGACATACCCTGATTGTTCTTCTCGAAACCCACGCTACTCCCTTCGTTTAAATATCCGCTAGAATAGTTGCTCCAGGGGGAACCGAATATGTCGCCGCCACCCTGACCGGTTGTCGATTTATTAAAGTCACGTTTCGACATCATCTGGTTGGACTGCTGCATGTAGGACGGCGGCAGATTATTCGAATACGAAGGAAAATTCATGGAGTAATTGTCTTGCCTGTAGTTCTGGCTCGGCGGTGGCTGACTAGCGCCCTGCCACCAAGAGGGGTTCGGTAACGGGGGCATCTCTTCCCGTTTCCAGGTATTGAACGGATGAGAAGAGGGGAATGACATGTTTTGGTATGGAGTGGACATCTGGGGGTTGCTGAAGGAACTTTGACCCATGGAATTCTGCTGGTACACGCCGGGGGGTTTCTGGCTCATATTCGCATTCATGTTGATGTTGTTTTGGGGATGAGGCATGTTCTGGTACGGGGGCATTATCTGCATGCCCAAGCTCGGAATATTCTGCGGGAGATTGTCATTCTTGGGGAACTGGTAATTGGTCCCCTTGTCTAGTTGAACGTTAGGCACATTTCGAAGGCTGGTTAAGTAGTCGGGTTGGGACGGCGGGGCTATAGGGAATGCGGGGTGATTTTTGTTGAAGGATTGGGTTCGAAGTGGTATGTTGAATTGTTGCTGGTTCTGGCTGGTTTGCTGCTGCTTCTGCTGCGCTGGCATTGGGTCAAACTTAACGGATTTTTCTTTTTCGGGCTCGTCCACTGTGAATTTTACCTGAAATGCGAAACGTCGTGTAAGATATGGTTAGGGGACATTTCAAATTTTCCGCCTTAAAGTGCAAATAAAAATCTGTTGTTCACAAGAAGCATCCAGTTACACTACTAGTCAACATTGGAAAATCATCCAGTTACGATTTACATTTTACAATTCACTTCCACTTGTCTAGTGCTGGACATGACCTACTTACGGCCCGCCCGTCGCCTTTAAGTGTCTCGACTGTCCCGAAGGTCGAAGGTGCACGATTACTCCGCGATATTCCCCGATTAGCAATGCAGGCTAGCCTAAAACTACATCATAAATCGCCGAGTTGGACTCGCCATCACACAGAGCGCTGATGTATCCGTTTACATTTCATAGTAATGCCTCTGCGTTCACGCCTTTAGTATTTATCAATTAAATTATTGAAATTAGGAGCTCATATTTTTACAGCTATACAATCGTAAATGAACCTAGACTAATTTTAATATAATATAGGTACTTAAATATTTTTAAGAACATAATGAATGAATATTAAAATTATAATTTTATGTCCTAGCCAAATGAATGGAGAGACTTAGCCCCCTTGCCCCCTCTGAGGCGCCGCCACTGTAAAGGACTTCAAAAACTTGATTTTTTTTTCTTTCCAGCAAAACCATCTATATAATCCATATTACAAATAAAATCACGAGGTATATAAGTAATGCGGTTCTTTATTAAATTAAACATAAGACAAATAGAATCAATGTTTTAGAAATATCGACACATTGTTGTCATCTCTACTAGGCTCCGCCCACACGCGTCATATCGTATGTCATTCCCACCCACCATCTCGATTCCGCGCGTGCCGTAGTGTCCGTATAACCGTCGCTTTTTGTTCAAGCGTCAGTGGCGGCTCGTGGATATTTTAGTCGGGTAGTCACAGGAGGACGATACGGGTAATATGATAATTTTACGTAAGGATCAAGTATTTAAAATTTTTTTTCGATGCGATATTTAGTTGAATTAAAACATGAAAAATACGATAAAATATAGAAAATTTTTGTCTAAATTCGTTGAAATCGAAGAATTACATATAATTACATATGATAATTTTACGTTAGGATTAAGTATTTAACAAAAAATTTCGCTGCGATATTTAGTGCCAAGTTAACAAATGCGAAAAAATAAAAACGATAAAATATAGATTTTTTTCTGAATTCGTTGAAATTGAAGAATTACATATAATTATACATGATTATTTTACGTAAGGATTAAGTATTTAAAATTTTTATTCGATGCAATATTTAGTTGCATTAAAACATGAAAAATACGATAAAATATTGAATTTTTTTTTTAAATTCGTTGAAATTGAAGAATTACATATAATTACATATGATAAATTTACGTTAGGATTAAGTATTTAACAAAAAAATTCGCTGCGATATTTAGTGCCAAGTTAAAAAATGCGAAAAAATAAAAACGTTAAATATAGTTTTTTTTCTGAATTCGTTGAAATTGGAGAATTACATATAATTACATACGACAATTTTACGTAAGGATTAAGTATTTAAAATTTTTATACGATGCGATATTTAGTCAAGTTAAAAAATGTGAAAAAATAACAATAAAATATAGAATTTTTTTTCTGAATTCGTGGAAATTGAAGAATTACATATAATTACATATGATAATTTTACGTTAGGCTTAAGTATTTAAAAAAAAATTTCGCTGCGATATTTAGTGCCAAGTTAAAAAATGCGAAAAAATAAAAACGATAAAATATAGATTTTTTTCTGAATTCGTTGAAATTGAGGAATTACATATAATTACATATGACAATTTTACGTAAGGATTAAGTATTTAAAATTTTTATACGATGCGATATTTAGTCAAGTTAAAAAATGTGAAAAAATAACAATAAAATATAGAATTTTTTTTCTGAATTCGTGGAAATTGAAGAATTACATATAATTACATATGATAATTTTACGTTAGGCTTAAGTATTTAAAAAAAAATTTCGCTGCGATATTTAGTGCCAAGTTAAAAAATGCGAAAAAATAAAAACGATAAAATATAGATTTTTTTCTGAATTCGTTGAAATTGAGGAATTACATATAATTACATATGACAATTTTACGTAAGGATTAAGTATTTAAAAATTTTTTGTCGCTGCGATATTTAGTCAAGTTAAAAAATGTGAAAAAATAAAAACAATAAAATATAGAATTTTTCTCTGAATTCGTTGAAATTGAAGAATTACATATAATTACATATGATAATTTTACGTTAGGATTAAGTATTTAAAAAAAAATTTCGCTGCGATATTTAGTGCCAAGTTAAAAAATGTGAAAAAATAAAAATACGATAAAATATAGAATTTTTTCTGAATTCGTTGAAATTGAAGAATTACATATAATTAATTACCTATGATAATTTTACATAAGGATTAAGTATTAATTTTTTTGCTGCGATATTTAGTGCCAAAGTTAAAACATGAAAAAAATAAAAATACGATAAAATATAGGAATTTTTTTCTGAATTCGTTGAAATTGAAGAATTAGAAATAATTACATATTATGATAATTTTATGTAAGGATTAAGTATTTAAAAAAATTTCTCGCTGCGATATTTAGTGCCAAGTTAAAAAATAAAATGTGAAAAAATAAAAACAAAAAAATTTAAAATTTTTTTTCTGAATTCGTTGAAATTGAGGAATTACATATAATTAGATAAGTTATTTTAAGTAAGGATTAAGTATTTAAAAAATTTTTTCGCTGCGATATTTAGTGCCGATGTTAAAAAATTTGAAAAAATAAAAAAACGAAAAAATATAGGAATTTTTGTACATTATACCACTGTACATTGTACATGCTGTGGTACCTCAATTACATTTTAATTTAATTTTTTTTTATTTAAAAAAAAATTAAATTGTTTTACTACTTTTTTGTAATGGTAAACTGCTTTTGTATAACCATACAAAAGCAGTTTACCATTACAAAAAAAGTGGCTATATGCATGAAGACAAATATTTTATTTATCACTTACCATATTATGTTATGTTAACGATATAAAAGGTACTCCTGTTTGCAGAAAATATTAATGCACTTTGTAGTTACACTTGTGCACTTATAAAAACTCTTAGTTTTGCAACTCAATATCGTACAACTTTTCGGCTATCATAATTATAAAACTATGAAATTCAGTATGGGCCCCATGCTTCATAGCAGACAATTATTGGGCACCACAGCGTAATAAAACTGAATATATCACTTGTAGACTATAGGAGGCATACTTCACAAAAAATTATGAAACCGATGCAAAACACGAGTAACTATGACGAGGCAATTAAAGAGATAATTAAATTCATTAGAATTTCATTATCTTTTAAAATGCATATTTTAGACATGGAATTCTGAATGAAACATGCACGCCTAATAGCTCTCTGATATGCAAATGAACCTTTGAGCACATTAGCAAATGTTAAGACACCTTAAAATATGTTTTTAAATATATTAGCATGCTCGGAATGTCAAATATAACATCAACATAAACAGTGGCGGTTTTTACAGTACTTTTATGAAACAGAGAACAAAATTATGTAAAATATTAATAAAATAATCACTTGATTAATTATTATTGATTATTGCGCCCCACTCGCCTGTTACATACCGCAATAGATTGCACAGCGAAATGCAAGCTATGGGTAATACGATTTTCGATATATTTACGTGTGACGCCGACCAACAAAAAGCGGAACCGCGGCTGCCTGAAAAATGTCTCAAAAAATCAGGGAGTCCGCGCTTTTTTGAGTGACAGTGTCATCGCTTTTTGAATCGTGCTTTGATTTAATATTGTTCTCCTCTGGAACTTAACGTTAGAAACTTGTTGATTAATTAATTTTGTCGCATTTGTGTTCTTCTGTTTCGTTTATTTCGCCTTCGTTTCAATTCGCGTTTTGCCTTGCATTTCGTGCTTGCAGTGATACTTATGATAATTCCTTAGATTTCTTTCGCGTTGTCAACTTAGACGGATTGTCGTTTTGTTTTCTCCGTAATTTGAACAAAAAATCTTCGTTTTTATTTGTCCTTAATCCGCTTAGCCGGAGGATTATTATTTAATATTTTAGTGAACGTAAGCAGCCTGCCTTAGTGTTTTTGCAGTAAAAGCCGGCGTAGGTAAGAATAGTGTTATTCCACAAACCGAACTTATTTGTATCGCAACGGCCTTCGAATTCACGACCATATCTCTCCGCTACAGCTAGTCAGGACCAGCGACCTGTTCAATCTCGTTGGTGGTGCCCAACATTTATTTTTGATATTTTTTTTTATTGATATAATTAAATTTCTCTTTGTAACCTTTACCTTCGTTCAAATTCCCGCGACCTTGGAGAACGGGGCATTATTATTATTTTTCTCAAAAAGAAAGGTCGATTGGAAACACGCCCCAGACCTTTCTTGAAAGTTATTATAAATGTGGTAAAAATGGTCTTAGCGGCTTCATTTAAACGAGCCTAAACCTGTCGTTCTAGCGCTGTTAAGTTTAATTTTAAATAAAATTTTTTTGTTTTTGCGTCAAACCAAAAAAAAGGGTCGAGATTGTCGAGTCTCACACCTGCAACAGTGTTATGTTACATTAAATTAATTCTTTTTTAACGGAAACCCCTATTTTTTACATCGGCAGTCGATTTTACGTAAAAAAAAATGTCCGACATTTTTTTTGCGAAATAGGGGGAAAAAAATAAAATTTCATTTTAAAAACAGAGTTGACCTTGAACCCTCCACCCAAGGTCAAAAATGTCAGTGGCATCGAAAGTCCCCTTCAAACACTGAAAAACTTTTGCCTGAAACTTTTTTTTCAGAAATGTAATTCGCGATTTCTATTCAGTCCGATAAATTAAAATGGGTAAAACACCCTGTATAATTTATAAAATCGACACAAAGTTGCTAAAATATATTTTGAAGCAACGCCGAATTCAATTAATTGAGTTAGTGCGACAGGGACAAGAAGAAACAATGGGTGTTAGGTCAGGGAATACTGGTGGCCATTGCATCGTCTTTTTGATAACCTATCAACATTTCTCGACAGGATTTACCTCGTTTGGAAATATTGGGATAAATGACAATAGCTGAAAAATTCGGGAAAGCCAATATGTTCTTTCTATGTTAAAAGGTCACTACACTTCCGGTTATATCCGAAACTCTGGGATAATGATCATGGCAGATGGGATGGGGATATGAATAATTAAAGATATAAATAAATTAAAATATGCTTCCCTTGGATATTTAGTTTTAATGACACTACCCGTACTATTTAAAATTTCGGGCAAGCCACCATGTTTGTTCCATTTTGACAAACTATTATAAAGATCACCACGCATTCCGAACCCTATGATAACGCATCATGGAATTTGTGGTATCAACGGAATGATTTAAAGGAAACATCAATGGGTGTTAGGTCAGGGAATACTGGTGGCCATTGCATCTTCTTTCTGATAACCTATCAACATTTCTCGACAGGATTTACCGCGTTTGGATATATTGGGATAAATGACAATAGCTGAAAAATTCGGGAAAGCCAATATGTTTTTTCTATGTTAAAAGGTCACTACACTTCCTGTTATATCCGAAACTCTGGGATAATGATCATGGCAGATGGGATGTGGATATGAATAATTAAAGATATAAATAAATTAAAATATGCTTCCCTTGGATATTTAGTTTTAATGACACTACCCGTACTATTGAAAATTTCGGGCAGGCCACCATGTTTGTTCCATTTTGACAAACTATTATGAAGGTCACCACGCATTCCGAACCCTATGATAACGCATCATGGAATTTGTGATAGCAACGGAATGATTTAAAGGAAACATCAATGGGTGTTAGGTCAGGGAATACTGGTGGCCATTGCATCGCCTTTACGACATCTGGCATATGGGCGCAAATATGGCTCGAACAAAGTGCAATTTGGAAGTACAATTTTCGACCACCTTTTGCAAATTTGCACAAGTTTCAAGAGGTGTTCATTGCTTGAACTTACCTGTTTGTTACTTTCCTCCATTTTCTTAAAAATGGACTGCAGTGCCACATTCTGTTTTCCTCTCTTATTCCTAACCGAATCAGCCTTATTGTTTACAGCCACCACATTCACGACCTTCAAACTCGCTGTTGTGTCAGCAGAATTTAAGGTCATCATTTCACGCTCTTCTCTGGATTTTTCCAGGGATCCCTGTGGTTTGAGGATACCTGCTTTCTTTTCCAAACCTACAAATAACGAGTACACTTTAATTTTTTTTTTGTAGGATCTCAATCAGAATATCCGATTTGGTTAGGTTAACTTATACTGGGCGTCCCATTTTAATTCATCGGGCTGCCTGAAAATCACAAATGACATTTATCTGCTAGAAAAAAATTTCAGACAAAAGTTTTACAATTTGATGGGGGGCATTCTATGCCACTGATAGGTACCTTTGATCTTGGGGCGGGTTCAAGGTCATGAAAGGTCAATTTTGTTTTTTAAATGGAACCTCCTATATTTCACGTTGGCAGCCGATTTTAGGTACAAAAACATGAATTATTTAACTTTTTGTGAAACGCAAATTGGTTTGACTTATTTAACCTCAAAAATTGAAATAATCAAATTTTGTGATTGCGATCTCGCGATTGGTGATGAGTTTCTGAAAAATCGTAAGACGAAAAGTTGGTTTTTCAACTTTAAAAAAAAATCCAGAAAAATTACTTTTTTAATTTTTAAATTTCCAGAAAATTATGCGAAAATTCGTGAAGATTTTATGGAGGATTCTAAGAACTTTTCGGCTCGCGATTTTTAGATTTTGGTTTGGTGACTTCAATTTTTGTATTTTTTTTTTGAGAAAAATCGCAAGACGTAAACTTCTTTTTTTAATTTTTATTTAAATATTTTTTTTTAAATTTCTATATTCTAGAAAAATATGCAAACATTCGTGAAGATTTTATGCGAGAATCTAAGAATCTTTTTTTTTTAAAAAATTTAATTTCCAGAAAAATTACCTTTTTTTTCATTTTCACATTTCCAGAAAATTATGCGAAAATTCGTGAAGATTTTATGCAGGATTCTAAGAACTTTTCGGCTTGCGATTTTTAGATTTTGGTTTGGTGACTCCAATTTTTCTTTTTTTTTAATCGCGACGAAAAGTTCCTTTTTTAATTTTTATTTAAATTTTTTTTTAAATTTCTATATTCTAGAAAATTATGCAAACATTCGTGAAGATTTTATGCGGGAATCTAAGAATCTTTAAAAAAAAAAAAATTCCAGAAAAATTACATTTTTTTATTTTTAAATTTCCAGATAATTATGCGAAAATTCGTGAAGATGTTATGCAGGATTCTAAGAATCTAAGAATCTTTGTTTTTAAAAAAATTAAATTTCCAGAAAAATTACTTTTTTTTTAATTTTTAAATTTCCAGAAAATTATGCGAAAATTCGTGAAGATTTTATGCAGGATTCTAAGAACTTCTCGGCTTGCGATTTTTAGATTTTGGTTTGGTGACTCCAATTTTTGTATTTTTTTTTTAATCGCGACGAAAAGTTCTTTTTTTAATTTTTATTTAATTTTTTTTTTAATTTCTATATTCTAGAAAATTATGCAAACATTCGTGAAGATTTTATGCGGGAATCTAAGAATCTTTTTTTAAAAAAAAATAAATTTCCAGAAAAATAACGTTTTTTTAATTTTTAAATTTCCAGAAAATTATGCGAAAATTCGTGAAGAATTTATGCAGGTTTCTAAGAACTTCGCCTTGCGATTTTTCGATTTTGGTTTGGTGATTTTGCAATTTTTGTCAAACTTTTTTTTTAACGCAAATTGGTTTGACGTTTAGCTTAAAAAATTGAAATTCACAAATTGCGATCTCGCAATTGGTGATGAGTTTCTGAGAAAAATCGTAAGAGACGAAAAGTTCTTTTTTTAATTTTTATTTAAATATTTTTCACTTCCGACATTTCTCAGAAACTCACCATTCGCGACGTAAAAATTCACGAAGTTTGGAAATTTCAATTTTGGAGGCTAATTAAGTCAAACCAATTTCTGAGAAAAAAGTTTCAGATCAAAATGTTACAAATTGAAGCAGGACATTCGATGCCACTGACACATTTGTGGCTTGGATGGGAGGTTCAAGGTCATTCAAGGTCAACTTCTTTTGTCTTAATTTTTTTTAAAAAGCAAATTGGTTTGACTTATTTAGCTTCAAAAATTTCAAATTTCTAATTTTCCGATTGCGATCTCGCGATGAGATGATGAGTTTCTGAGAAAAATCGAAAGACACGAAAAGTTCTTATTTTCAATTTTTTTATTTCCAGAAAAAAATATATTTTTTTAATTATTTTTAAATTTCCAAAAAATTATGCAAAAAAATCGTGAAGACTTTATCCTGGATTCTAAGAACTTTCAGAAACTCTCAGAAACGAACCATTCACGAGAGAATAATTTACGAAATTTGAATATTTTTATTGATTTTTATCGACTTTATTTTTAATTGATTTTTTTTTCAAACAAGATGCATTTTTGAGTTGCTGAGAGAAATGAAAAGACACGAAAAGTTCTTATTTTCCATTTTTTTCAAATTTTTTATTTCCAGAAAAAAATGTTATTTTTTTAATTATTTATAAATTTCCAAAAAATTATGCAAAAAAATCGTGAAGACTATCCTGGATTCTTTCAGAACCTTTCAGAAACGAACCATTCGCGAGCGAATAATTTACGAAATTTGAATATTTTTCTTGTTTTTTTATTGAAACTTTTTATTTTTATTGAATTTTTTTTTCAAACAAGATGGATTTTTGTGCACCACCCTGTATATGTATCACTTACTTTGTCCATATGATATTATTGTTATATAATATTCTCAGTATTTGTCCTCCTGGCTTACCTGGTTGGATAATAAAGATTTTAATTATGCATTTCGAGTACTTACTTTTTCTGTTAATAGCCTCAGCATTATCGACAATATTAAACGACTTCATTTCCTCTAGCAAATCCTTTGTGGGATCTGGTTGGATACAGCCAGGCTCAAAGATAATTTCCCCATTACTTTCGTTCCTAAATAGAAAAACGTAATACAATTTACCTACCTCTACCTTTGCCAAAAACCACTAATTACTTACTTTATAATTAATTTATTTCCATTCACATCAATTTCAGTCAACCATAAACTAATATCGACAATTCGTTTGACTCTCACGAGCCGTTCAATTTTTGGGTCATCCGCCTCTTCCTTAAAGTCAAACTCTTTAGAATTCTGTAATAACGGCAAGAAGCCCTGTAAATTTTTATCTTCTGGTAAGGGCAATTTCGTATCTACAAGTTAACATTTCTGAATACCACCGGTTACAAAAGATAACTAATTTCAAACTTACATTTGTTATAATTCAACGGTTTTAAGTATTTCTGTACGTTGTTCAGAAATTTAACTAAACTAGGCCATATTTGCAGCCTATTGGTGAATACTTTTTCCTTAAGTACATCCGGCTCATTTCGAATAAAATATAATAAAAATTTTACTGAAAAAAAAATTAAGAAACCATATTATAACAATAGACGTATCGTGTTGATGTAGGGAACATTCCCATCTTTTTTTATTGCATAAAAATGTTCTATAATACATAGAAATAAGATGTGCAAAATATGACGCCTTAATTCCCAATAATAAACTACTTAAAGAGGATGAAAGACCATCCTTGGTCCCGCCCAACGAGGGCTAGAGCGACGATCTTAGCCAAAATTATTCAGTTTCCGGCAGGTTTTAAATTTTACTATTTACAGTTTATGGTAATTTGACATTTTCTACATAGATTATTATAACTACATACCTGCGGGTAACGCGTAATAATCTAGTAGAGTCTCGTCCATCTTAAGAGTGTGAATAGGGACCAAAAACGCGCAAAGAGATCCCGCTATGAGCTCCAACACAAGTTCCCTAACTTTTCTCTCGTCTTTCGTTAAGTCCTCAATTTTATTAGGGGTCGATTCAACATGCTTCAACGCATATAAATTAATGATAGTGATTTTAATCACCACGTCCTTGGTAAAACTCTGAGTTGCCACTAGTGCCGTCATGATTGAGTTCAAGCTTTTTACGGCCAGTTCAGCCTGTTTCAGTTCAATTAGTAAATGAAAATAACCATGGGTGCAAAGAAATAGTTGTATGAACTCGTTTACAGTCATTTTTGTCTGGATCTTTTCGGAAGGACTGAAAAATTTGATATTATCAGATCAATTTTAAAAATCTATTTAAAATAATTCAAGTTTCTCTTGTATAGTAAAAATGACTTAAGGCGGAAGATTTTCACACGACGACTGCGCAATTTTGACCAATGAAATCGCGCTGTGGTCTGTCAAAATCATCAACCTTACGTGATTATTACTATATCTAATCTTACCTACCTATCTTTATCGATAGCGGAGCTTAGAGTACTTGATAAATTGGTTGCTGATGCAGGAAAGGGATTTTTCACTGCTATTCCTCTAATATAGTAAAAAACTGTCGATAACTTGTTACCTTGGCTTGCTTCTAATAAGCCTAATTGATTATAAGGGTGCCCACTTGTAGGTGAAACCAATATTGCTTGCCTTAAAAATTTAATTCAACTTTTATAGCTGTAGGCCAGGCGGCATCTGTTTTGATGTGCTTATAGATGGGTAAAGTATTTGATATATTAATAATTAAAATTTTGGAAAAAAAAATAAAAAAATTAAAAAAAAATAAAAAAATTTAAAATAAATAAATAAAAAAAATTAAAAAAATAAAAAAAAAATAAAAAAATTAAAATAAAAAAATTTTAAAAATTTTTTTAAAAAATTGATATTTTGGTTGGCCGCTATGGAGGGGTTTTACTGTATTATATAGGCTTAAAAAACACCAAAAATTAATACAATCTATCAACATCATTATTCATGCTGCAACTGCGTAATGGATATGTACTTACTTATAAAAGTTTTCAGCTTGTTTCCTCTGATTTCTATATCTAGCAATATCTCCTAAGTGAACCAAACAGTACTGGCAGATGTACAAGCAAGAAGAATTCTGTGGTAAGTCCACTTGGTCAGTGCAGTAGTTCGTTTGGCCGTATACATTGCCTCTCCTTCGAAACGGCAAGTCAATATCAAAAGTATTGCACAACTCTTGCAATAAGGTTAAATAAAAGCCTGAAGCGGATTCTAGTGCCCATGTTAAAAGTGCTTGGCAGTCTGATCTTTGAGGATTCTACAAAAATGTTAACAACATTCGTAATCTTACATACGGTTAATTTTCATTAAGTATATCATACCTTTTTATCCCGCGCAAGTTCCTGTAATCCCGAGATGTGATTCTTAAATCCAATATTCCATAAGTCTTGCTCAACTTTCTTATCCAGTGCATATTCTAAATCTAACACTAACACCTGATGGTAAACCGTTTGCAACTTTTGTTGATCAGTCCAAGCAGTGGCATCGTTTAACCAGTCAGTTTTTCTTGACACCTTCGCCTTTAAATCATCTGCTTGCCTAAATCAACTGTTAGTAATATTTGTTCTCGTGAAACATTTTATATACTTACTTTAACACTTGTACAGCTGCTTTGTAACCCATTTCCGCGATTCCCTTTAAAGAATGAGGTTATAAATGACAGACGTACATAAAAGCAGTTTCAAAATTGCAAGTTCCATTTACAAGCTCACCATATTACAAAATGTTACTTACGTGCTACATTATTTTAAGTAGGTATATTAGATATCTACTACAGAAGAATGATTATCCGATTTTATTTTTAATGACATTACACTCATTAGACATTGCTGTTCGCAAGGTTTACATCACAACATAGATAAGACACCATCACAAATCACTCACATCGCAACATGACAAAACAGTCACAACACAAACAAGTGTGTGACGTGAGATAGGGAGGATATGGCTCATCTTCATAAGCCTACCGTTAGACAAATGACGAGTCCCCACCAGAGAACACCACGCCGTTTTGACGTCATCTATGATGCCCGACGATGGACGGTGGCTGATTCTACAACTAGTTGGATCCCCGCCGTGTTTACAGCACACTCAGAAATCTGTCTGAAAATAATAAATTAACAGGGTCTGTGTAACAGGCTGAAAGTGAAATGTGTCATCTCGGCCATTCCCAAGATCGATTAAATTAGATTGGTTGCCCCGTAACTTACAATCCGACCGCGCGACGTCATCTTTGTATAAATATTGCTAATATAATTTATTATTTATATTATCAAAACAATCAACATATAATCATATAATGTTATTAAATAGTATCTACACATAAAAATCACCAAATAACTAGGAAAAACGCAGAGACACTTGAAAATAAACTGTCAGACGTCTGCCAAAATACAAAGATGACACCACATTTCCCCCTGCCGGACTCCCCCACAAAAGTTACAGGGCAACCTATCTAATTTAATCGATCTTTGGCCATTCCGTGGAGCATAATATTAATCTATGGCCTCTAGCACAGCCACAGCGAGATACAGCACAGCATATTGTTTTCTATGCTGTGGTCACAGTAGTTAACACATATCGTAGCTCAAAAGTGTATACATCAATCATCTGTTTGGTTTCGGTTTGGGCACGGGATTTTGGGGTTAGAGTAACAAAATTGCCGAATAATGTACAAAGTTAATAGACAAATTTACCATTTACTTAGTAAATTACGATCTGAACATGGATTACAAGTAATTAAGCGAAATAAATATTCCATCTCAATTGCAACGTAGTTTTTTAGGCCATAGTGCAGTTTTCTACAGATCAAAAGCAAGCTGATTTAGAGAAACGAAGGAAAGAAATGATGGCAAAAGGGTTACCCAAGCGAAAACCAATTAAAGGGGTGAAGCATATAGTCCTAGTTTCTTCTGGCAAGGGCGGAGTTGGTAAAAGCACGGCATCAGGTAAATTCGAAATTAGAAGCGACATTTAAAACTTTTTATAGATGTTAGTTTTTAGTAAATTTAGCCACGGCTTTGAAAGTGCTGCAGCCCGATAAAGGTGTCGGATTGCTAGACTCAGATGTTTTTGGTCCATCCGTACCCTTAATGATGAACCTAGTGGGTGAACCTTTTTTAACACAAGAAAATCTCTTAGAACCTTTAACGAATTACGGGGTTAAATGGTAGTTATTCATCAGACTGTGATATATCGATTTTCTTTTGTGTTAAATTTTAGCATGTCAATGGGATTCTTGGTTAAAGAAGGGGTTCCAATTATATGGAGAGGTCTTATGGTCATGCAGGCTTTAGAGAAACTAATGCGACAAGTAGACTGGGGAGAGATTGAATATCTTATAGTTGATACGCCACCTGGTACTGGCGATACGCATCTCAGTCTTGTGCAAAATTTGCCAATATCAGGTAAGTTAAGCTCTTGAACATTGCAGCTAGATAGGGAATTAAAAACGTACATATTAATATTACACCTAAGTAGGTGTACTTAGATATTAATTGCAAAGAAAAAAAACAAATTGCGAAGCTGCCAAGGTTTTTTTTGGTGGAAATAAATGGCAAAAATGTATCAATTTTCAGGTCTTTAGTGAGCTACTAACTTTGCATGGTCTGTCGATCCCAGATTTGGCTGCCATTATGGAAAATTAAGTTTTACTCTGATTAGGTATATTATCCTTCGATATCTAGTTTGAAAAAAAAAATTGTTTAAAATTAATTGATGTTTAACATACTTAGTATTTTAGGAAAATTACTGGGGGAATATTCTTATTTCATTCTTTAAAAGATAATCTCACTTGGATATTCCCGTAATATTTTCAACATTTTGTTCTATTAATATGTATATTAAATCGAATATTCTATGAATAATCCGTTAGAAGAAAGATATTCCCGTGATATTATATGGATATCTAAAAAAGAATATTCCTTTGGGGACGTTGAGAGAATATTCGCATGTAACAATAGCAGCCGTACATAATAGCAAAGTAGCAGCTGATTTTAGCATAAAATGTGTTATAAAACAGATCCTTTGCATTTGCATGTATTAATTCTCGATTCAATCGCATTTCATTTCGCAACATTTTGCGACAGATATTTCCGCTATAGGACGTTGTTAGTACAAAATGGCAAATTTTACGATTTTTATGACTTTAGGACACTCCAAGAGTCTGAGAGTCCTGAAGATGGCCACCATTAGCCGGACTAATTTTCTTGTATCTCAGCTCCCAATGGATTTCGATTTTCGAATCTTTTTTTTTGTTTGAAAGCTCTTTAAAGAGGACACTTTTTGTCCCTATACATTTATCTCTACACCTTTTTCAAAAAAACATTTTTTTATTTTTAGTTCTTTCTGTAATTTGATGATTTGGCATTCTTGTTTTTTTGATTTCTGCCGGAATTCTGGCTAAAAAATGCACTAAAAAGTTCTATTAAGTCTCTAAGTCGATTTTGTTTTTTTGTTAAAAATATTTTATAATTCCTCCAAGAAGTCACTCTAGAAATATCTCAGATAACATTTTTTGCAAGCTTCTGGTGTATTGTTCACTTTAACGCTTGCACTAAAATCCGAGAATATGGGCAGACTGCAAATTTAGGTCATTAAAAACATAAAAACAAAATTTATTGCACCTAAAAATGAAAATTTAAAAAATACCTACTTGGCCTGGCCTATAATTACTAACCTCTCAATTTCTAGGTGTAATCCTAGTCACTACACCGCAGGCGGCAGCCTTACAGGTGACCAAAAGAGGCGCAGTCATGTATCAGAAGTTGGACGTACCAATAATAGGCATGATAGAAAATATGAGCACGATAAAGTGCACGTCGTGTTCATCAGTTATGAGAGTATTTGGAGAAGGAACCTCTAAACTAGCTGCCGATTTAAAATGCAAGATACTAGCGAATCTTCCATTAAGTCCGGAGATAGCACTCGCAACGGATAAAGGCGTACCGATCGTCCTAGAAAACAGCGACTGCTACGAGAGCGGTGCTTATAAGAAAGTAGCTGAAGAGCTAGTAGAGGTCTTAAAGAATAAATAAATTTAAATTGTAAAAATACATATTTATTTAAGTCCTATTAAACAACCCCATCACTAAATATAACGTCAATAACGTAAATATAACGTCAATATAACGTAAATATAACGTCAATATAACGTGTAAATCGAACAAAAATACATGGAAGAAATCTTTTATAAAATTTGAGCATACAATATATTTAAAAAAAAAACAACTGAAATACATTTATTTTCACACACGGCACGGTCTAAAAAAATATAACGAACAATAAATAATGCAGCGTCCGGGTTTGAGTGTCATTTAAATAACATAGTCAAAAATATGAACAGTAATCTTATACACGTACAATTAAAAATATATACACAAATTCGTAGACATAAATTAATTTAAAAATGACGACGTTTAAAATGGCATGGAAAGTTGATCTTATCCTGTACATGCAGTTTCCATAAACCAGATGTATAAAAAAAATATTTAAGTTCATGAGTAATAATTGTCAACGTAAACCCCCTCCCCACAACTTTCACACATAATGGAATGACGCGAGATTACCATCTCTTCTTGTGCTCATCCATGGATACGCCCCCAGGGCCGAGGTATACAATCATTAATAGACCTCCGACTACGGACAGCGTCTGGAATTTAACGACGATAGAAACATTTAAAATACAGAAATTATTGAGTACGTTACCTGGAAGAAGTCATACTTCAAGAAGTCTCGCAAAGGTTTATAGTCTGGAACGTACCACCAGGCGTTGTGGTAGAAATTCAGTGTGGTTAGCAAGATAACTAAAATCAATGCCGATAATTTCGTTTTATAACCGATCGTTACTAAAACCATGAGGGCGGAGCCCAGAAGATCTAATAAAATCTAAAAAAAATATACAGCATAATAATACACATCTAGATAGATAATTCAAGTGTTACAGATCTTTGGGGGAAAATTTATTGCAACTTTAATTACTAATTTCTGTAAATTTGTATTTTATGAAAGCAGCACTTTGGGGGTCAAAAAATCTTGGCATCCCTTCGTTGACTAGACATTAGACATAATTCAGAGACTGCTTCGATTTTAATTATGAAAATTTGAGCAATAGTGTTTTCGGACATTAGACCAGAGCCTTTGAAAATGGTAAATAGCGGTAAATAGATTGAGGGACATCACACTAGGCCACTTTTCGAAGCCGTTTTACACCGATTCAGTAAGTTTTATAATTATGATATTCAACCTCGTGATTTCTTGTAAAATAAATACGTTGTAATTTCTATAGTGGTACAGAATCCGCACATAATCGACGGCGTCTGATTAAACAACCTGAAAATGGGTAGGCGATTCTTCTTGTTGCCATGGCGCCATTCGATATTTCCACCTTTTGTGTTCTCTAGAGCCTGCGTTGCGTTAAATTCCTAGCGTTGATTGAGGGACATCACACTAGGCCACTTTTCGAAGCCGTTTAACACCGACCCAGTAAGTTTTATAATTAATTATGATCATAGAACCTCGTTTTTTTTACCTGTAAAGATGCAAACTTATTAGATGTCTGACTTGTAGGGCTTCTTACGACGAGTCTCAGTTCACTCCGTCTTGTAACTTCACTTCAAGACACTGCTCACCTGTACCTGGTCACATATAACTCAGTAATTTCACCTGTACTTACTTGAAATCTATTGATATACGCGTAGATTTCCTGGAAAGACCATCTTACCAGAAGACGCGTGAAATTTCGCAGATAAGCATAGTTTAAGTTTATTTTAAACCGGCACGCCCTCTTCATTAATTTGATATTACTAGTGTGTGTAGTAGAGAAACCTATATGAAAGTTTGCCGTAGAATTCAAAATTGCAATAATATACAGGGTGTTCCATTTAGAATAACGAAGATGACGTCAAGTTTCGGTATAACCGGATGCATTAGGTAGACGCCATTATTTTCGTTGAGAAGGGCATGCCCGAAAACGATATTGCCCAAATTTTCAAAATTAAAATCGAAGTAGATAGTCTCTGAAATATGTCTAATGTCTAGTCATCGTGGGACACACTATATATGGCTCTCGGAGCAAAATTCCACATTTTGTTAACAGCCCCAGGACTGAATGAAGCCTGTGAAAATGGTAAAAAGTGAAAAAAAATAATATGATGAAACCCATTGGAAAAGAAAGACAATATAACAAAAATGAAAGGAAAAATAATTTCCGGGCGATCTGAGGTGGGAAAGTGGGGTTTTTAAGGGTAAAAAACGGTTTATCTCAATTTCCGGCAGAACTACAAGTCCCATGGAAAAAAGTTAAACGGTAAAGTTGTAGGTAATGAAAATATCTACAACTTTTGTGTTTACACTTTTTTCACATAACCTCAAAATTTATGTGATAAATTCAAATAACCAAGTTTTTGGTTTTTTATTTTTTACAAAAAAAAAAAAAATTAAAGAAATTTGGTGAAAACTTACCTTTTTTTATTTTTTTATGTCAAACACCTTGTAATTTTTTTGATTTAAAATATTTATTTTCCACCTTATTTTGACTTAATATCGAAAAAGCACCCTAATTTTCAATCGAAAATTCTCGCGTCACAATATCTGCTTTTTTAAAAAAGTTTTTTTTTGCTTTTTGTTTGTTGAAATCTCTACTTTCTGATGGTGTAAAAAAATATACATTACTATGGTAAATGTTCTAAGAAAATGCAAAGAAACGAAAAGAACTCGAATCCGATTTTTCAAAAAAATCTTTTTGTACAATTTTGAGCTATTTATTAAAATTTACACTTTAATTACTCGGAAAACGTAAGATTCTATGTTACATTGATTAACAAAAAAATTGCAAATCGAAATATACCACTATAATTAACAAGCAAATAAGTTATTAAAGTTAATATTTAATAAGACATCTACAATATTTTGAGAAAGTTGTAGAATCTTCTTTAAATTATATGCGTAGATACCTATTTATTGCTATTTTAAGACAATTTATATACCTGAGTGACCTACGGAGAATTTTAGCCCTTACCGGAGAATCTTATGCGTTTAAAAATCGTTTAAATGAAACCTCAATTAAACCATCATTGCTTGGGAGGCGTCAACGTCGAAAACGTTGAAAATGCGTTAATTGTACTGGGGTATAATACATTTACGACCTACTAGGGATAAACAGATGTGAAGTAAAACTGTCAAGAATTGTAAACTGTTCAAAAAATCAATTATTATTTTGGATCAAATAAGACTACCGCCGTATATTTTACGCTATTATCGACGTCTTATTTAAGCCAGACATCAACGTTGAAAATACGTTAACTGTACCCGTGTATCGTTCATTTACAACCTACCAGGTATATACAGATCTGAAGTAAAACTCTCAAGAATTATTAATAGTTTATAAAATCAATTAATATCCTAGTTAAAATAAGACTACAGTTGTCTATTTTACAAGTTTAATGCCGTTATCAAATATTTACAAGTAAATTTAGTAGTTTATATACGTTAATAACACGTTGATTCAAGATACGTTTGTCATATAGATATAAAAAATAAACTAAAACGACATTTCAACCAAAATAACGTAAAATAAACGTTTATTATATAATTTTAGCCTAAACTATCTGTTATTTCGTAGCAGCTGTAAAAACCTGTTTTTTTTAACCTGTACAACCTGTTTTTTGCTGTTTTTTTTACACCACCAGAAAGTAGAGATTTCAGCGATCAAAAAGCCCACCGACTTTTTTAAAAAAGCAGCTATTTTGACGCGAGAATTTTCGATTGAAAATTAGGGCGCTTTTTGTGATATTAAGTCAAAATAAGGTGAAAAAATAAATATTTTAAATCGAAAAAATTACAGTGTGTTTGGGACATAAAAAGGAAAGTTTTCACCAATTTTTCAAAAAATTGTTTTGTAAAAGAAAAAAATGAAAAACCAAAAACTTGAATTTCTCACATAAATTTTGAGGTTATATGAAAAAAGTGTAAATACAAAAGTTGTAGATCTTTGTATTACCTACAACGTTGCGATTTAATTTTTCCATAAGACTTGTAGTTTTGGCGGAAATCGAGGTAAACCGTTTCTTACCCTTAAAACTCACCCCCTCCACTTCCCGACCTCAGATCGCCCGTAAATAATTTTTCCTTTAATTTTTGTTATATCCTCTTCCTTTTCCAATGGGTTTCATCCTAGTAGGATGATCCATTATTTTTTTTGGATTAAAACCCCGATTATATAAATATTCACAAATTGAAGCTTTTCCTAACGGGAGATGCATTTCACTTTATGGAACAGAATCGACTTTACAGAGAATTAAAAGTCGACTTTTTCTAGAAGATCACTTTTCGAAAAGAGCGCTTTTGTTCATATTTATGGAACTGGCTGTTAGTTGTTTTGGTAAAACGAATGATTTTGATATTATACCAGGTGCTATAAAAATGTTATGTTTTTTTCCGAAATTTCAAAACGTCCTGTGGGCTATACAAGGTATTGCAAGTTATTGGAATTATAGCCAATTTAAAGCCTCATGTTTTTTCTACATTTTCTATTTTTATTCATTTGTTTATCTCTGTTACTTCATAAAATATCCAATTTTTGAGTTGACGTGATTTTTATTAAATTTATTAACTTTCTTTTTTGTCAAGTGCTCATTATTTATTACTCATTATACTGGTTCAATGCCTCATTTGGCGTTCTGTTTTCCTTGATATGTTATAATTTATTGAGAGATGCAAGGTGTTTTAGAAGAGAAAAAGGTCTTAAAAGGACAAAAACTCAAAAAACATACCTAGAAAAATGGATTGCTTTAATCAATAAAACAACGAATAATGGGAAACAAAACAAAAGTAAATAGAGAATTAGTATCTGGTGTTTCCACCCCTTCCGCGAATGACCTCCCGACATCTTTGGTTCATACTTAAAACCAAAGTTCTGATTAGGTTCTGATCTAGGCCATTCCATAATTCGACTAGGCGTCCTTCCAATTCTTGTAAATTTTGGGGTTGTCGTCCCTCACTTCGTAACCGCCGACCGATAAAATCCCAAACATGTTCAATGGGGTTAAGGTCGGGGCTACGGGCTGGCCAGTCTATGTGATCAATTCCCACTTCTTCAAGATAATTTCTCACGATAAGACTCGTGTGGGGACGCGCATTGTCTTGCATAAGTAAAAAATTGGGTCCTATATAGGGGGCATAAGGCAAAACATGTGCTTCAAGAATGTCTGTGATGTATCTGTCGGAATTGAGATTTCCATTCACAGTTACCAAGTCCGTTCGCACAGTCAAAGATATTCCGCCCCACACCATGACGGATCCACCTCCATATAATGTTGTGTGCAAAAAATCGCATTGACTGTATCGCTCATCGGGTCTTCGGTAGACGCGATTACGCCTGTCACAATTATACAAACTGAACCTTGACTCATCAGTCCAAAGAATACGTTCCCAATCTGCTTCCATTCAATTAACATGCTCATTGGCAAAATTCAATCTGGCTCTTCGATGATCTACTGTTAATGCGGGTCCTCGAGCAGCAATCCTGGGTCTTAAATTTGCCTCCCTCAGTCGTCGGCGTACAGTTTGAACGCATATGAGTGGACCACCTGCGTCTTGAAGTTGTGCTCTTAAATGTGTTGCAGTTATAAATCGTTGTCTTACAGCATTTACTCTTAAAAAGCGATCCTGGATAGCAGAGGTAACACGAGATCTACCTTGACCGGCCCGTCTGGAATGTTCTCCTGTTTCCGCGTACCTTTGAATTGCTCTCGCTATAGTTGTGTGAGACACTCCCAACCTTCCAGCTATGCGGTTGTAACTCCACCCTTCACCATGTAATGTAGTTGCCTCAACACATTCATCACGAGTTAAATTTCTGGTTTGGCGTTCCATTATTCACTAATTATTGCTGGACTGTCAACAAAAAACTAATGACACAGTTGTCAGTTTATGACGTGTAATCTTCGATTTCCATAGCTTGCTAGCTGTTTGAGTTGTCCGATAAATGCATTTCATGTGAATAAAAGCATATGGTGTTTCAAAACGATGTATTTCATGAAGTAACAGAGATAAACAAATGAATAAAAAAAGAAAATGTAGAAAAAACATGAGGCTTTAAATTGGCTATAATTGCAATAACTTGCAATACCTTGTATAGCCCACAGGACGTTTTGAAATTTCGGAAAAAAACATAACATTTTTATAGCACCTGGTATAATATCAAAATCATTCGTTTTACCAAAACAACTAAGACAGTGATATTCCTAAGAGAAAAACCAACAATTTGAAAAAAAATCGACCAAAACGAACAAAAATTGTCGAAAATACATAACGTCAAATTTGAGTTAACTTTTTGGTTGTGCGTTAAATAAGTTGCGCAGTGTATCTCGATATCCATTTTGAAAAAAAAAATTGTTAAAAAATTAATTGACATAGTATTTTGCAATACTGGGATAATATCCTTATTTCATTATTTAAAAGATACTTATGTCTTTATGAATTGGATGCTTTCTTACCTGGAAGAACGAAAACTCGAAACGAATCAGAGTGATGAACATAAAGGCCAACAATATGCGACCTGTAAGTTGCAAGTAATTCTTAGGCTTATTCTCTCCCAAGGATGGAACTCCCGCAAAGAGACTCTTAGCCTCACCTCGACTCTCGGCTAATACCAGCAAGAGCGCTCCAATTAGGGCAAAGTTTCTGAAGAGGAATTGCAAGTCCCATAAAATGCTGTAAGCCAATGTCTGTAAAAGAAAAAGCCAGCTGGAAAAGGATTTTAATTTCTAGACATCATATTAATATGAACATGCAATTACCATCACATAGAATATTAACAAATATTATCTGGCACAAGACAAATAAACATATTAATCTACACTTGAGTGCAAAACAATCGACTCACTATTTGCACACGCATTTCCGTCTCCTGCTTCAGTCTAAAAAGAAGGAAAATAAAAACATAAGACATGCATGTACTACCTTTGTCATTGAGCTTTAAAAACTGTTACTCTTGCATTAATCGGATGAGACGTTCACAAAATATGTAACACGAACGGGTTGTTACGATTCTTGCAAATTCCAACATGCGCGTCCACCGACTGCGATCGGCCTACAGTACGCTTCCAATTCGGTAATTCGTCTCAGTCGCTTATGCAAATTTGACATAAATATATTCCCGAGTGTTGATGCAAAAAAATGGATACCACAGCCGCTGAAGCAGCCCAAGTAGTGGCATTGTCGAGAGAGGGCCTCAGTCAGAGGGCCGTGGCAAATCGACTAAATTTGAGTCAATCAGCCGTGACAAGAGTGTATCGTCGGTACCGGGAAACTGGTGGCTACGTCCACAGGGAAGCAGGCAGCCGTAGGCGAGTCACAACAGAACGAGACGAGCGATCTATCGTCTCAAGATCCCTTAAAAATCGACATATGACTAGCGTTGACCTCAAGCAACAACTGACGGTGTTGCTTGACAGTTAGAAGAAGACTGAAGGCAGCCAACCTGACCCCCAGAAGGGCAGCTACGGGTCCCAAGCTGACGGCAGTCCAAAAGCAATGACGATTGGAATTTGCTCGCGCACATCTCGGTTGGGACCTCGGTCAATGGAGTCAGATATTATTTACCGACGAGTCCAGAATGTGCCTACACGGCAACGATAGAAGACGTCGAGTCTATAGAAGGCCAGGAGCGCGATTTGCTCAATGCTGTATTCAAGAAACTGTCGCATATGGAGGCGGCTCATGCATGTTCTGGGTGGGCATTTCCATGCACGGAAAAACCGAGTTGTTTTCGTGCCCGATGGAGGACGCGGAGGGGGTTTAACAGCGGACCGCTACATCAGGGACATTCTGGAGGAACATGTTGTTCCCTATGCGGGGTTTGTTGGTCAGGACTTCATGCTAATGCACGATGCCACACGTGACGTCGGTATACCGAAAATGGACTGGCCTCCAATGAGCCCCGACTTAAATCCAGTCGAGCATGTATGGGATGAGCTTAAGCGAACAGTCCGGGCCAGAAATCCTGCACCAGAAAGCGCGATAGAACTGAGAGCTGCGCTGATTGCAGAGTGGGAAGCAATACCTCAAGAACGCATAATAAAAGTTATCAGATCCATGCGTAATCGCTTGAAAAGTGCAATTAGGAGTAGGGGTGGCAATACCATGTATTGAAATAATCATTAAATTAATTTTAACTGAGGATTTCATTTCTTTTTCGTTGCATAATCACCATTTCCCTTGAAATAATTTGTATTCCACATGTTCTTAGGCCCATAACTTTGTCAGAACAGGTCCGATTCTAATCAAAGTGGTATCATTTGAAACCTTGGTTTTTAAGCTTTCAGATAGTATATTAAACTTTACTTGGAATGCCATCGGAGTGGATACATATTCTCTTAAATCTCGAGCATGTATCTGAGTCGATTGTTTTGCACCCAAGTGTATATATTCATTACATAAGCTTAGGCCATTGACCCCGTTATTTGCCACTGACTTTTAAAAGCTAACCTCCCTGTTTGGATGTTTGGATAGCAGTTATACATTTAATTAGCACATTTCAAGTTCATGGACACAGCTCTTTCATCAAATAGAAAAAATAAAACACAAATGATCTAATCAGAAATTGTACAGAATTTTTTAACATATTATATTAGGGATAAGTAGAGATTAACAAAATGTTGCCTCTCTAATAAATAATTCATTACTTAACCATTTAGGTAAGACTTAATTAATATTCAGTACATTAACTAGATAGAATATTTAAAAATAATTCGCAAAGACTGATCACTTTTAAATTGGGTCACTCATTGTAGATCCAATTTTAGAAAGTGGATTATTTACCTACTTAACAATTATTAACAAGCATAGGTAAGTAGTTAAGAAGGTATATTGCCGTATCCAAAAATGAGTACGCCCCTGTACGGCACTGGCATATGTATGGCACTGGTATCAGCAGCGCTCTCTGTTCAATGCTCAAATTTCTATTAAGAAGAAGAAAGGAGTGGGAGAAGGAAGTAGCAGCCATGACACTTCTCGTAAGCAACACGTGAAGAAAGTATTAACAATAAACTCTTTCGACGGCAAACGTGTAGTACACTACGACATGTATCTGTTTGCATCTAATAAAGTTTTAAGTTTTAAACTGTATTATTTGTGACAACACCATAGATGGTAATGATACTATAAAGTCTACTACAGCCCCCTTGCGGAATAAATTCGAGGAAAGCGAGTAAAAACCGAGGAAAGCGAGTAAAAATTTGTAAACCGTCGACTAACCTTCACGATACCTCGTTTACGACGTTACTGTTGCGGTTTTATTGCTCTTTAGTTTTCTGTTTTGTGATTACCATGTCCCTTAAAAGTATTCATAATATAAACTGTTGTGTTTATGGTTGCAACTCAAGAAATGGTAAAGATAGATCTCTCCATTTACACTTCACTAGTTTCCGAAGAAAAATTCCGGCATTAACGTGAAAATGAAAAATGCACTGGGAATCGAGGAAGAGATTGATAAGAGGAAAGCTTGGGAGAAGGTTTTATTAATGGGCAAGCCGGTGACAAACAATATGCGTGTTTGCTCTAATCATTTTAAATAAGAAGATTACTGTTCAAAAGGTAAGGGATATTTATTGAGGTTAGATTAAGTAAAAAATCGCGAAACGCGTAACATAACACAATCTATTTTTGTTTTAGATGTGGACTTAAAACAACCTAAGCTTAAGAGCCATGCATACCGAACTGAAGAGTCCATGCTTTTCGGTGGGGTAAGACGAGGCATCACGCGAGAGGCGGAGCTAGACCGGCGAATAGGACTTAACAGGGTCGGACTCTATTGTCTAGAGTGCACTACACATACCTACCTATCTATTTGGCGGTATTGTATTGTCTGATCAGTGTTGTTTATAGTGTACTAGCTACGGTATCGCAATATTGTTTTGGTTTGATATATGTATTTTAATGCTATAATGGATTAGGAATTACATGTATCCACAAGAAGAGTATCCCGCAAAAAGTTAATGAAAAATATAACAAAAAACCGTGTGGTAAGATAATAATTATAACAATATTAAAAATGTATATTTAATTTTTGTGCGAAACTATACCTACGACAATGTGACATGCTGTAATGAAGTAGAAATAATTTCCCTCTCATTTCTCTAGAATCATAATACTGAATTATAAAAGCCCGTACAAAATTAAAATCAATGCATATTTATTATAAATGTTAAATACATATTTATTTTATTCTTAAGTCCGTTATTATACCTCGTAAAAATTTCGTTTCTTTATAGGTACCTATTGTTAATAGATTGTACATTCAGTTCTGCTTATAACTTGATCATAAACAAACCCCTTCTGGGTACCATGCCGCGCCGTAATTAGTTTCTCCGATATCAAGAATCCGCATAGCCGTCACCTTAAGGCAGCGCAATATCGGACAGCGCCACACGTCGCCCACGAAACTCTACTGAAACCATTTAAAAGCAGCTCCACTGCATTGCAAAAGTCAGTTAGCAACCTTCGCTAACAGCGTTCACTTCGTCCGCCGCTTCTGTTCTTGACCCCGCTACAAGCCGAGACTTAATAATAGTAATTAGTAAGTGTCATTACGATTACGCGATAGGGAAATCCGGGCTCCGAAGTCATTGTGTTAATAAGAGTGAGGTAACGAGTTGGGTGAAATAGCGTTCATAGCCGGCCATAGCAGACTGCCAGCGAACTTCGGTTCGAGCTTTCTGGTGGTATCGGGTGGATGGTTCATAGCCATGATACTAAGACTACAAGATATGCTAACGCGCATGCGATCCCCTATCTCTCTCCCTCTGCTGACGTCATTCCGTGACAAATTTCAAATTTGACACATCTTTAAAATACATTATTTTATAAGTTTAAATACGTTATTTTAATTATTTTGGTCATTTGTGATTGTGGTTGTGTTGATAAACAATGGTTTACTGTGCAATGAACGATTGTACCAGTAACAATAATAAAAAAAGTAAAAATTCTTCCAGTACATATCGATAATTTAATTTTCCAACTGCAGCAGAGATTTGCAAATTATGGGTGCAAAAGTGCTACCAAACGCATGATTTTAATATTAAAAATGCTAGAATATGTTGCATTTCTGATTATGATTTTCATGTTAAAGAAAAATTATTGCAATTGCCCAAAAATGCGTGGAAGTTGAAAGATAATGCTGTACCTTCACGACTTTGCCTTTTACTTTTTTCTTTAATTATGGATGACATAATTATATTAATAAATAATTAAGAGTATGAAATATATACGTTATAAAAGAAAATCTTAGCTAAAGGCTAAAGATGCCAAATAAAACTTAGGTTATGGTTTTGTCAAAGCTTATCTTTCGTGCGGTTGTGTGTACATGCTAAATTGATGCCTGCTCTAAATCGTACTGCACTATGTACGATTAATAATTATTGTACGAATTTAATCAGCAATAAATTTAACACTAAAAAATCCAAGAACAAACAACATCCGACATCTGCAAAATCGAAAAAAAATATCGAAATAAAAAAAAATCGAAATATCGAAAAAAAAAATTTATCAAAATAAAAAATAACCGAAGCTAAATTGGCGCGTATGTTTAAAGGAAATGTGAATATTATTAGTTATTTTGTGACGGTTTTCTATATCTATATTTTACTAATTTATATATATATATATAAGATATTTACCCGTTTACTTGCTTTAACTGTAAAGACCCCGTGCAGTTATAGAAAAGTAAAGGTCTAATGCCCTAATTACTAATTAATGTACAGGTTCTTTACAAACAATCGTTCTACTAAGTGCCATTCCAGTTCAAGGATTATAGACGTGGATAGTCATTGATTCCAGGTCATGCCGTAGTAGACCTTTAACGGCAAAGTACCAGCTCGCAGCTCTCCGACACCAGCTAGTTGCCAGTGTTCGGGGTACAGGCCCTTTAATGAGCGGGAATATCATGTTCGTTGGGTTGTCTTGTTCTTTTTTGTACCTACCTACACAGGGCATTTAATAACTTGGGAGATTTTTTTAAATTCATGATAATATATTATGGTAAAAGTAGATGCTTTACAAAAAATAAACCTAATGAAAGTGCTTTAATAACCGAGAAAAATTAAAATATAAAATGTTTCTCAAGTTTATAAACACCCTGTATACTTAAACAATGTCCAAAATAGTTATAACAGTCGAATCATAACGAAACTTTATAATAAAACCATGTTAAAAGCTTTCGTCTCCATATATCGCCATACATTTTTGTCACGGGGTGACGTCATGCGCAAGTTTGTTCAAAACGCGTTTCCCAAGTGATCATATCTTGTACTCTTAGTATCATGGTTCATAGCCACTCAAAACTCATTCTTATTTCGCGAATATCGTTGTGTAACTAAGAGCGAGGTAACGAGTTGGGTGAAATAGCGTTCATAGCCGGCCATAGCAGACTGCCAGCGAACTTCGGTTCGAGCTTTCTGGTGGTATCGGGTGGATAGTTCATAGCCACTCAAAAGACTCACTCTTATTTTGGTCCGCGTGTACAAGTCCTGATTTCCTTAACGCATCATTATCGTTGCTATTTCATGCTCGCCATTAAAAAGAAAGCTTCCTCCGCCGCTAAAAGTAGTACTACTTAGTTTGGCAATTTCGCCACTAGCTTTCCCATAACAGCCGCCGCCATTTGCACGTACACATTACGTCACCATGAATATCGTCTTTGCTTGCTCCGCATGTTAAAGTAGTCCCGTTTGATTTACGCTTCCGCCGCCTTTAGGCACCCCCGCTTCCCGCCTTTGCTTTTAATCTCGTATCGCATGACTTGTTACGAGCAGACTGAATAACCTATATGTATATATCTGTATATAACTAGTGTATATAAATATTGTGTTTGATCTGGCTGGTATAAATCTGGAAATAAACCCGTTATAATCATATAACTGTGTTCTTCTAAAAGATAGGGTTAAGTAACGGTATATCACGTGACCTGGTTTCCGCCCTTCTCCACTGAAAAGCTATTCGTGGCTCCTACAGATCCTGCCTGTAGGGAAAGTGGTCTGTCTACACTCTAAAACAGACAGTGGCGCTCGAGATTCCGCACCGAAGCCGGAAAGAGCGTCACAATGCTATTTTTCTAGAATGAACAGTATGTAGAAAACATAGGAACAATGCCTACTACAAATGTTGATATTGAAGAAGTATGTTTTGCAAATGATGTCAATAATGAGGTATTGCAGATGATAATTCTCTTTTAAATTCAAATGATGACATACAACTTTCAACTTTTTACTTTCATTCATACTTAAATTAAATCATTTTACATCAAAGTTTCAACGTGATAAATTATTAGCAAATGGAAATAAAACGGTTTTTATCAAATTTACTCCCGGAATTTTAAAACATATCTCCTTACAATAAAAGGAACAAGCCCCATCTACAAAATTCTTGGGAATTTATTGAATTTATATTTTCAGTACTCGAAAACATTAAAGTATATTATTTAAATATTTTGAGTATAGTTTGAGTACATTGCGTATCTCTTCAGTATTTTGAGTATTGTTAAACATCCTTAAATATTTTGTCTGCCCAATGAAAATGACAATAAAATGCGTTTTTTACCGAACATTCACGAAACAAATCAGAGGCGAATTTCAAAGCATAGCATGTAAGTATATTGGGTCCCATTGACTAATGTTTTAGCATTGGACCTAAAATAATTTCTCCCAAAGCTTTAGCTTCCTAGAGAAAACCTGTGAACGGCGCAAACCGAGTTTGTTTCCCATTTAATTAAAATGGAAAAATCGACGTTTTCACTCAAACATGAATAGCTGCTAGAAAATTTTTTTTTAAAAATTTCTGATTGCAGCATTTTATAGAGAATTAAATTTTCTAACAAAAAAGTCCTTAGTACTAAATCCGTGAATTCATTATTTTCAAAGATATGCTCTTTTATAATTCTCTTAAAAATCGGAATTCATTGAATTAATTTTAAAGTTATATCTAAAATTTTTTGGACTGTCCGATTGATATTATTTGAAACTGATTTATAAAGTTGATATTTAATTTTTCGAAAAGCATAAAGTAGAAGGTGACTGATGAAAAAAAGGGGAGAGTAGCAGACAAACTTGAATTTTTGTCTCGAAAAAATATATAACCATACCCCAATGTATATATACCTATATCTTGGAAATGTTCAATGAATGATCAATTATTACTACTAAATTAGCTTGTAAAACGTTTGAAATATGTTAGCTTCACTTACTTGTAAAACCACTATGAAGAAAAGAACCCCGCAAGCAATGTTGACACGATATCGAATAATCACCATCACACAACCGCCCAGTTGCCCGATTAAATTAACTAACACGAAAACCGTTGCCAAGAATTTTCCACATCCCCATGACATGTCCATATATTCCCTTTGTTCGGACCACTGGAACCACATTCGTAATCCATCTTCCAAAAATGTAGATATCAGACATACCCTGGCCAGTGTCGGTAAAATATGTTTTAGTTTTCTAATAACCTAGAAAAAGTATTATATAACAATGTACTAAATTTTACAATTCAGAATTAATAGACCCCATAATTATTGTCAATGGTACGGCATGTTAACATTTATCTACGGTTGAGAAACTTTATACTGAATAATATATAATTAGTAACATAAGAAAAATCCTATTATAAAAATAATCTATTTGAATGAAGACCATAATATTTTTTCATATTTACTACTTTAAATTTCAAATATAACCATATGGTACAAATCTGTTTCTACATATTAACCTCTAAATAACATACATGTAGAGAAAAAAATGTCCCTTAATATTGGACTAGATGGAAAATATTTAGTGCAATGGAAATATAAATATAAACATTAAATTTTAATATTGCTAAAATTAGGATGACGTGACATTTCGTCTCCAAAATTTTAATTTTTGAAAATAATACCTGTACCATTATGACTTAAACTGTTTATTAAACTTCTAGATTTTAAAAATTAAAACAAATTTACAGAAAAACTCACCCCTTCTGCTATATCTTCAGCGTTTGAAACATATTCCTTGGGAATATTCATTTTGGTGTATTTTGAGCAAAAGCTCCACGCAGACACCCAATGTCAACGTGAGTGTACTCAAAAGTCAAATTTAACGTATTAATTATTTACATATAATTTTTTTATTATCTACTATTCGATGTTATAATTTTAGTATGTTTGCGCGTAGCAATATCCTTACCTACTTACTTAAATCAAGACATTTAATTCGGGTATGTGAGTCTAGGAAAGTCTTATTGAATTAATGAATATATAAAACACAGTCTTTCAACCAAATAAATATTTAATACTTTGTAACACTGGACATTACTTATCTACGATATAGAATTCGATGTAACTCTCCTGCATAGATTAATATATTATATCTGTACCACAGTTCTTCTGTGTTAGTACTGTCAGTTCCCGCAGTTTTCATTGGTGGCTTTCTTTTGTGTTGTCACACAACACAATTGTTGCTATCGCCACAGAAGACGGATGTTCTTACTTCTGTGCTATCGCTGTCAGCAAAGATGCTCGTGTTGTCGTTATATGTCACTTTTGTTTGTCAGTCTGTGGGTTTGTGTTCTTTCCCCGTTCCCTACTAAATTCTAAATTCTTTTTTTCCTAAATTAAAATGTAAGTACCTACCTATAATTATTTATTATTGCATTTTAAAGTGATAGCTGAGTAACAAAGAGACGAGCTTTTTTTAAAGAGGTCTTTTGTTTTAGCCCAATATGATTGAAATCACATGTAATGATCGTTTGGGTAAAAAGGTTAGAGTAAAATGCAATCCTGACGATACAGTAGGAGACCTAAAGAAGTTAATTGCTGCACAAACGGGCACAAAATGGGATAAAATCGTTCTAAAAAAATGGTATACCACTTTCAAGGACCATATCCAGCTACAAGATTGTATCCTTTATGACTAGGTATAGGTAGGTAAAGTGTTTCCAAATCAGGAATCATTATTTACGTTCACAATGCATTCGCGACAACACCCACACGTTACTAATAACACAAAATTACCAAAACAGTAGTAAAATATCAAAAAGCCGCTAAAATTAATCCACAAATGTCAGGTGAAATGACAGTGAAGATCGCGATCGTAATAACAAACGGATTATTTTCAAAATTTAGCCAACCAAGTTAAAATCGCGATATTGTCTGTCAAAATTGGTTTCAAATAAAGAAAAATACTACATCTATTTACTTTGTTGTATAACCCTTAAAACAATGTCATTTTTGTTAGGTATATTGACTAGGGAGCCCGACAATTAATTAACTAGGCACTTTCAAAATGGCGGCCAATTAACAAAACAAATCACTTTTGCACAGAATATAATAATTAGTGAGGTCTCGTAGGCATTAAATATGGTCGCTTTGTTTGGGAGTTCGATTTTTTTTAAAGAATTTCTAGGCCATTGTGTTTTGCAAGTACCTACCTCAAAATCTGTAAAAACTTGACTTCAAAATACTGGAATCAGTTTTCCTATAATTTTATTAGCAAATAATAATAGTACGGGAGACCTTTAGCAATTAGTCTATACATTTAACATTTGCAGCCTTTAGTTAGTATTATGGAAATCAAAAAACCAGTAAAATTTCTCATTTTTAAATCTATATATTTATATTTAAAAATGAGAAATTTAAAAAAAGATTTTTTTCAGGGGAGGTGAAGCCTCCCCGGATGAGCCGCCACTAGACGCTACGTTATATTTCAAGTTTACAAAGTGCTTCCTTATTAAAATAGTACATAGTTACTTCCAGATACTTGGGGTTTTTAAAGAAATCACTCTCATGTGCTGTTGTGGTTTGGTAACCAGCACACAATCGATGATGTCGGATTAAACAATTTGAAATTAAGAACCGGCGTTGCGTTAATTGCCAGCGATGATTGAGCAACATATCGCTAGGCCACTCTTAAAGCCGCTTAACATCAATTAAGCAAGTAATGTATATATGTAGTGTTCTAATTTTTTTTCCTTAATATAAACAATGTAGATGAAATCCACGATGGCATGAATATTGAACTCTACTACCAGTAACATAATTAGGATATTTAAGTATAATATAATATTAATTTAACAGTATTTCTTAAGGTTTATAAATAAAAATTGTATAATTTATATAAATTAGTTTTATTTATATATTACAAACACAAAAATAGGTACCATATAAAATTTAAGTAACAATTAAACTATAAGTATTTGGCAAAATATCACATCAAATGTAAAGAAAAAACATCTCAAAAGCTCAAACTCACAAACATAACAACTATTTTGTTAGTATCAGAAATAAAGAAATATCAGTAATAAGGGCCATATACTGCAAGTACATCAATTGAAACCATATTTATAATAAATCCGTATTTGAAACAATTTTTAAATTACTGTCTATTTTAAAGTAAATAAATACAATACTGTAATTATGGTTAGCTATTTGGTAGTTTTTGTATATATTTATAAGCATTTACATTTGCTTGTTTATATATAGCAGCATAAAATTTATATTATACTATATATGCATATAGAACTGTACAACATTCAGGCCAATTACGTACAGTTTTGTAGAATGAGAGGGAAATAGATGCATTTATTCCGGTTAAATATAAATAATTATAAAATATTTTTAACAAAAAAACAAAACCGACTTAAAAAAAAAGCACTAAAAAGTAAAAAATAACTACGTTATTCTACTTAAGCCTATATTTTTGCATCCCTGTTCTTTAATTAATTTAAATATCTATAAATAAGGGTTGTGGCGGGCGCATTCGCCATTTCTTCTGGTATATCTGGTGAGTTCCCCGGTATATCTTCGGAATCCAAGGTCCGATGCCAATAAAACTAAAACGGGACCCTCTTAACAATACCCCTGTTCCAATAAAAAAAGAATTTTAAAAATTGATTTATAAATGACTGAGTTCTGAGGTAACGAACATACAAAAAACACTACAGTCGAATTGAGAACCTTCTCTTTTTTTGAAGTCGGTTAAAACGGCTACATAAGATCTGTTTATCAAATTAATTTCAGGCAGTAGCTATTATTATAGTGATGATTATAAGGTTTTTTCTTGAAAATTTTTTCAAAATTTGTGCTTGAAACGAAAATAGTACTAGTAATACAAAGGGCTGTGCCCGGCGCATTCGACATTTCTTCTGGTATATCTGGTGAGTTCCCCGGTATATCGTCGGAATCCAAGGTCCGATGCCAATAAAACTAAAACGGCACCCACTTAACAATACCCCTGTTCCAATAAAAAAAGAATTTCAAAAATTGATTTATAAATGACTGAGTTCTGAGGTAACGAACATACAAAAAAAACTACAGTCGAATTGAGAACCTCCTCTTTTGAAGTCGGTAAAAAAGGCTACATAAAATATGTTAATCAAATTAGTTTTAGGCAGTAGCTATTATTAGTGATGATTATGTTTTTTTCTTTAAAATTTTTTTAAAATTTTCTCAAAATTTGTGCTTGAAACGAAAATATCCATTTTCATTATTAAAGACATTTGCAATCAAAAGCAAAACCACAGAGGCTTTTAAGAAAATTGTACGACAAAAAACTTATTATATCATTTTCTAATCATCACATAATTATAATCATCACTAATATAATAATAGCTAGTACCAGAAACTAATTTGAATATCAGATCTTATGTAGCTTTTTAACTATGTATTTATAATTAACCAAAATGCATATATTTGCTTCTCACTCTACAAAATCAAATCCCAACCTTAAATTAAAAACTACCACGTGGTTGTTGTTGATTTTTGAAAAAAAAAATATTTTTTTTTCAAATCGCTTTTATAAATTTCTACAAATATAATTTGTTTCTTTGTTTAACAAAGCACGGGAACGCCGACTTTGTTATGTCAACTTTAGGGTAGCTGTGAAACTTTTCCTTTTTTACTTGTATTATACAATTATAGAATATATCAGACAACTCAGATATTTTCCTAAATAATTCCACATACCACTAGTGCATCTGACTTTATCTCCATAAACAATAAACACGAAAAACCAAAGAGTATATTTTTTTTAAACCAGAGAGTATAATTTTTTTAAGTTTTTTGTCTTTTGATAAAAATAAACTTTTTTTTATATATTTTTTCATCTTATTGCTAAGATTTCAAAGGACTATAATCCAAAATTTGCGCTAAAAAAAGTTATACCTATGCAAAGATATACGAAAATCGCCCGGAATCGCCCCCTTTATTGGTACTTCATGTTTAAATCCATTTATAGTCCATAACAAGATGGTAACATGCAATTTCAATAGATTCCATAAAAACAAGATACAAAAACAAAATACTGGGCATGGGCAAAATACCCGCATGCTATCATAACGCCGCTTTTTGCTTAAACCTGCCGCCATTTTGGGTCCCCGTAGTGACTAGGGCCATTATAGGTCTCTTAGACCGTATTTTCTCTTGGACCTAGACTGAGAAATAAACCTGTTATAGCCGTTCATCTGTGTAATCTTTAAGATAGGGTAATCAGAGGCCTATCTGTGGAACACGTGACCCCTGGGGTTTCGCACCATCTCCATTTCAGCTATTCAAGGCCCTTACTGAACCGCCTGTAGGGAAAAGTGGTCTGTCTGCACTATAAACAGACAGTGGCGCTCGAAACAAAACGAGGCACCGAACCAGCAAACGGATTGAAATTTATTCCCGACTGCGCTAAATACAAATAGACCATTTGGAATCTACATTATATAAAGGATTAAACATTTTTTTAGAATACGTCATAAATTATATATTTTTAAAATATCGATGAAATTTGTAAAGGGGCATGTTTGGTCTTAAGGGGTTAAAACATCAAACTGTCATGTTAGATGTCTACAAAAAAATCTACATTCAGGTACAGGAACTATCAACTTTATAAATTTTGTGCGTTGGAACACAACTCCCTTAAAAACCGAATATACTTAAACTAATATTGCAATAGGGCCATTTACTGCATTTAAATTTTATAAATCTAGTGATGTATGTATTATGAATAATAATGTATAAGCATGATATAAAACAATTTCAAACATTCTGCGTCCTAGGCCTTAATTTTTAATATTTTTTTTGCGTTGAGTATGTTCATCTACAGATAATTCTACGAGAAACAAAAACTTTCCGTCACAACATATGTTAATAATATAAATAAAACCCCGATCTACATTGTTTCAACAAAACAGAGTATTGTCTGAAACACCCACAAGCAAAGATAATACATACATGGTAACCGCAATGTTAAAAGCGCGTGGATTTATTTTCAAAATGGAAATATATCTCGGGTAAGGGTAACTTTTCCTTTCCCTCTTGGCCAACATACTAAATAAGCTGCCTAAAAATTATTTCTAACTTGGGCGCCACCAATGAATTGCGAGTGATAAAATTTACCACATGGCTACCTATGAATATATTATCTTTGCCACAAGCTTCGATAAATCACTATGATGCGTTTTCAACTTTCCTTAATGTGGTCGTTTAAAAACGCCATCGCTGCCAGCGGTGCCTTTCTTTACGGGTGACTGGTGCGGTGAGGGCTGTAGCAGTTTCGGCGACGTGGCGATCCTTTCTGCGGAACTTCTTCTGTTGTTAAGTATGTCTCTTATATGTTGCACGATTAGGTCTATTGCCACTAAAAAAATGAACAGTTTAACATCATAAGAGGAACGGATTATTGTCACATACGGAATGCGTGATCCGTGTTTTTTTAACAATTATGTATTGTATCAAAGCACACCAAATGTTTCTTTAAAATAAAACATAAAAACATGCTTAATTTGTTAGAGTTTGAGTAAAAAATTGTATTGAGTGACCTTAAACACCGCAGCGTTTCAAGTTTGAGACAAATCGGTTCATAAATAGGATCCGCCATTTTGATTTTATCAAGTTTGGGTCAAAAATTATATTGAGTGACCTCAAACACCGCAAAGTTTCAAATTTGAGAGAATTCGGTTTATAAATAGGATAGTACGCCATTTTGGATCCGCCATTTTGATTTTTTTTAGTTTAAGTCAAAAATTATATTGAGTGTCCTTAAACGCCGCAAACTTTCAAGATTGAGACAAATCGGTTCATAAACAGGATAGTCCGCCATTTTGATTTTTTAAAGTTTGAGACAAATCGGTTCATAAATTCGATAGTCCACCATTTGGGATCCGCCATTTTGATTTTATTAAGTTTGAGGCAAAAATTATATCGAGCGTCCTTAAATACCGCAAAGTTTCAAGTTTGAAACAAATCGGTTCATAAATAGGATAGTCCGCCATTTTGATTTTTTTAAAGTTTGAGGCAATAATTGATTGAGTGACCTTAAACACTGCAAAGTTTCAAATTTGAGACAAATCGGTTCATAAATAGGATAGTACGCCATTTTGGATCCGTCATATTGCTTTTTTAAAGTTTTGAGTAAAAAATTGGTTGAGGAGTGGCCTTAACACCGCAAAGTTTCAAGTTTGAGACAAATCGATTCGTAAATAGGATAGTCCGCCATTTTGATTTTTTTAAACTTGAGTCAAAGTTTAACTTGAGTTGAAAATTGCATTGAGTGTGCTTAAATACCGCAAAGTTTCAAGTTTGAGACAAATCGGTTCGTAAATTCGATAGTCCACCATTTTGTATCCGCCATTTTGATTTTATTAAGTTTGAGGCAAAAATAACATTGAGTGACCTCAAACACCGCAAAGTTTCAAATTTGAAAGAAATCTGTTTATAAATAGGATAGTCCAACATTTTGAATCCGCCATTTAGATTTTTTTAAGTTTGATGCAAAAATTGATTGAGTGACCTTAAGCACTGCCAAGTTTCAAGTTTGAGGCAAATCGGTTCATAAATAGGATAGTATACGCCATTTTGGATCCGCCATTTTGATTTTTTTAAGTTTGAGTCAAAAATTATATTGAGTGACCTTAAACAGCGCAAAGTTTCAAATTTGACAGAAATCGTTTTATAAATAGGATAGTAAGCCATTTTGGATCCGCCATTTTGCTTTATTAAACTTTGAGTCAAAAATTGATCGAGTGACCTTAAACACCGCAAAGTTTCAAATTTGAGAGAAATCGGTTTATAAAAAGAAAGTCCGCCATTTTAATTTTTTTGTAATAAAAAAAATACAACACTGTATTGTCACCGGAACACTACGGAAGTAGTTGAAAAAGCTGTATATGCAATAGCCAAAACCGTAAACACAAGGCACACTGGAGCACTCCGTTTCCTACCTGAAATACACAACTGATTTGTACAAATATCTATTTGATCAGCTGTCTGGTAGAGCGATGATAGCTCAGGGAGTAAAGCGTATGCTACATATACGGAAGGTTATGTGTTCGAATCCTGCAATATTTGCTATTTTTTTAAAATATTTTTTTACTTAATTACTCATTCTTAAATATGTGTACATGGAATACTCTATTGCAGCTATTGTAAATGTGTCTCCCGAGCCATTCGATCCTTTACCTTTTACATATGAAGGGCTTCCAGAATGTTTATCTGTTTGTCTCTTTCTAACGACTATTTCTGACTCGATGTGCGGCGTTCCACTGCGTAGCTAAATAATATTATTTATCTACTATTTGAATTGATATCGTTACATGAATTTTCTGAATCTCTCACGGGCCGGATTGAAGCTGGTGGAGGGCCGGATCCGGCCCGGACGTTGCCCATACATGATGTATAGTTAAAAATAAATAAAAATTTTATATTATATTTTTACAATTTTTTTTTTATTAAATTTTATTTTTAATGATTGAAAATTTGGAATACATCGTAAATTTTAAATTAACATTGTTCGTTGTAATTATTCTACATAATTAAATAAGACGTGAATCCATAACCTGCATTTTTTCTCTATTACGAAGGGGTAGTTTGCACCAGTTAAAAACAAAAAGCGTAAGGTAAAAGACCTTATTTCACCTATTTTATACCTATTTTTAGCGTCAACAACTGGACTATTTATTTTTATTAGGTACCAATAAATAAAAGGTAATTAAACGCAAAAATTTCTTCTTGTTCTTGAAATAGTCTTGCTCAGAACCACAAATTAAAGGACCCCTAAACCTTCAGCACAGTCTTCTTTCCATCTTTTTACGAAACCAAATAAAAAAAAATATGTTTAAAATATATAAAAATAAATAGAACATCAAGTTGCATTGTAGTATAAGTTTTTTTTTACCGTTCTAAATGAAATATGTTTAATCACATTCCTAAATCTGTCGCTGAAAATAAAATACTGTACGTTATAAAGTTTTATTAAGCACAAGTAAATAATACATCAATAAAAGAATGGCGCGATATATACTACCTCGCTATTAAACTTATTTCGCTATTAATGAATATAAACACATTCATGTAAAAAAAATACAGAATTGCAGCTTCTTACCGAAGTCTGACTATCGCTCTATTCAAGAAATTATATTGAAAAATATAACATGTTTTCTATGTATTTAAAACGATGGGTTCTTATCACTAGCCCATTTTTCTAGTCAATTAACATATTTTCTTCAATAGGCAATATATTAACTCCCTTCTAAGATATTCTATACACGTATAAAAATTGGTTCAATTGACAGTTGTGCTTCATATTTTTACCAGTCTCATTTTTACCCTATATATGTATAATTTAAAAAAAATACTAGTAATAGTATGTGTGACGGAGTGAAAATCTATTTTTTTCGCGATTTATGAGTGCTCATGGAATGACGTTCCAAGAGTGAATAAGCCTAGATTGATGAGAGCGACTTCTAGAACTATTTTCTTCTAGAACATTCGGTAATACTCCCAAATATATTTACTTACCCGAATCCGATAGAGAATCAATTTATCAGATCAATTTATGTACAATGAAAAAAGTAACATTTTAATATTGGAGAAATTCAGACAATCCATCTGCTATTTCTATCAATATCATTCAATTAATAAATATGAATGTTATCCCTTGGACATATTTGACACCTGATTAATCAGGTTCCCTTTGTCCCTTATTAGTGAACAGTGGCGGCTCGTGTAGTTAATGATAGGCGCATTTGCCCTTAAAAAAACATTATCTATTCCCCCAAAGCGTCTTAGATTGTACTGAGGTTTTTTATTAATTCTGCAAACAATAATGCACATACGGTGTGCAAGGTTAATGCCCAAAATGAGTGTTAAATCCCTCCCTATTCCATACGCCCCGTTTTACGCCCACAATTAAACATGGCAAACAGAAGTTACAATTGAAAAAAAACCCTTTTGTCCTCAATTTCATATCCGGAAAAACGGCGTTATTAATAAAATACAAACTGGATCATACATAGGAAACATCTATACGATTGATACAAAAAAAAGATTAGAAAAACTCTTCTAATAGTGACACACGGCGTGGTATAAAGTCGGATGATGCGGCGCTCGATATCCGCGACACCTGTTCGGCCGCGCGGTAATTTAATCGCGTATTGGCAGCCCCGTTGCCATGACAACGCTACGCAGTGCAGCGGAATACCCGCTCTCATCGATACGCGTCACTTGCCTATGCTATGCATTGTACGGTACGAGGTTAACGTTCGCCGCGCTCCACCAAGGCAGCGTTTATTCTGTTTTGTCTATTTCTGTGCATAAAACAAACACAATAAATTTTCAATTAAAAAAAAATTATATGAAAGCAAACATGATTTTAAATGGCCCAACTAAACGTAAATTTCAGGTGAAACGGTGCATCACTTGAAGTGCGTCCCCTGGCGAGCCGCCACTGTTTTCGAGTCTAGCGAGAGTAATTTACATAATTAACATTTATGATGGATCATTATGACCATTAAGACACGTTTTGTAAAAATAACATCTTACATTATATAATAATTTCTTTACCATTATCTAGTAGGTAAAAGTAGGTAAGGAACTGTGCAGAGTTTTAAAGTATAAAACAGATGAAACATATATAGTGTAGATTAATAGCAGCCCTAATAACCGCTTTAATGCCAGTCAGGTATTACTGTTTTCTATTATAATATACTCAGTTCTGTTTATAGTAAATTTAAAACCGATTAATACTAGGTAGGCGCTGGAAATACGATGCGTAAAATGTCCAGATTTATTCAAAGTAGATATGTGTACGTAGAGAACGAAAACGTGATCGAGCTCCGATAGCATAGCTACGTGCGACGTACAAAATATCAATTGTGTTTTGGCAATTGAAGCAGCAAATAGTGTCGCGGAAATAAAAGTTTAGTGAAGAAACCGTATGTAATGACTGTCGTTTTACTGTTGTATTTTTTTTGGTTGAAATAAATCGCCGATATCTTAAAACATTGCCCTTTTCTCGTTATATTTTCCGATTGAAATATTTTTTCCAATATTCAATAAGTTTAACATTTTTAAGATAGTCAAATAAGCAACCAGGAAAACACTTGTGAAATATTTAGAACTTGAAAAGATTATGTATAAATTAAAAATTTAAAAACAAATAATACTTTGAAAACATTTCATATTTATTTTAATTCTGATTAATTTCCGTAAAAATTTAAACTTACCATATTATTCCGGCTTTTACGATTGAAAACATCTTTTCAAGTGAATATAGGTGATAAATATGGTGATGTATTTTTACCTTTGACAGGCCCCGAGAGTAAAGACACCGGATTTGTCCCTCCAGCATAAAACCCGAAACAAAGTGAGTTTATACAAGAGAACAAGGGCTCTAAAGGAGAATCTAAAGGAAACAAAAGTTGCACCGAAAATTCACTTGTGGCATAGACGACTGGGTTTCGCCCTTCTTTTATAGCGGTAGCCTAGAAAACACAATTAACTAAACTCTGATTCTGAGCCCCTACGAAAACTCGTACTATTTATTACCGACATTTTATGGCCTTGATATGTATATACATAGTTGCTTTTAGTTTTGCTTTCTCCCGCTATAAATATCGCGCGTAACGCACATAACCCTGCTTGCTAAACAAAGCGCTTGCTTTCTTAGGGTTGTTTTTTTTGGTATATAATTATATCTCTCCGTAAAAAGGTAAAACCAACGTAAACAGACTGAAATAAGAATATATCTAAATAGAGATGTGTAGATAGATGTGCTTAGTAAATAGTAGATGTATTAACCTTGAAGCTCTAAGTAAATAAAATAAAATAATTAAAATAATAGAGTTGTATCATTATTTGAGATAGTATTCCCTATTATTACCTGTGAACCATGTGACCCCTGGTCGTTTCCGATCTCCAGCTAGAAGCTATCTAAGTAACGTGGTTGTACACGAAAAAGCACGGTTTGGCGCTCGATACTTTATCGAAGACAGGGAAAAAGCGTCACGAAATTAAACAGCCAACTGTTTATAAGAAAAAATAAAAAAAATTCAAAAAAATCGAAAGTAGCTTAAAAATTCGTAACTTTTTTCTTGAGTTTCCCGTTTTTCTCGGCTGAAAATACAGCTACAGTTCCGGTATAGGTTTTTTTAGGTTCTTCAATTCTATACAACTTTTGTATTGTAGTCAAAACGATTGCACTTGTAGTTATGTCTATAGACATAAAACACATTTTTTTACATTTTTTTTACATTTTTCCGACGGCAATTTGTTATAACCAACAATTTATTAACCTTGAAGCTCTAAGTAAATAAAATAAAATAATTAATACAATAGAGTTGTATCATTATTTGAGATCGTAATCCCTATTACTACCTGTGAATCACGTAACCTCTGGACGTTTCCGATCTCCAGCTAGAAGCTATCTAAGTAACGTGGTAACTGTACACGAAAAAGCACAGTTTGACGCTCGATACTTTTTCGACGACAGGGAAAAAGCGTCACAGAATTAAACACCCAATTGTTGTTTGAAAGAAAAACAAAAAAATGCAAAAAAATCGTTTTTAAATTTCTAGCAAATAACGCAAATAGCTACAAGGGCAATCGTTTTGACTACAATATAAAAGTTGTGGAGAATTGAAGAACCTACGAAATGAGATTTACCGGAACTTTCTAGCTACATTTTCAGCCGAGAAAAACGGGAAAACCCTAAAAATTTTATTGTTTATTAAAATTAGTAACTTTTACAATTTTTAAGCTACGGCGTCCGCGTAAGAGTAGCTAGTAGATGTATCACCTTGAGCTCTTAGTAAATAAAATAAAATAATGAAAACAATAGAGTTGTATTATTGTTTGAGATAGTATTCCCTAGTCCTACCTGTGAATCACGTGACCTCTGGACGTTTCCGATCTCCAGCTAGAAGCTATCTAAGTAACGTGGTAACTGTACACGAAAAAGCACAGTTTGACGCTCGATACTTTTTCGACGACAGGGAAAAAGCGTCACAGAATTAAACACCCAATTGTTGTTTGAAAGAAAAACAAAAAAATGCAAAAAAATCGTTTTTAAATTTCTAGCAAATAACGCAAATAACTACAAGGGCAATCGTTTTGACTACAATATAAAAGTTGTGGAGAATTGAAGAACCTACGAAATGAGATTTACCGGAACTTTCTAGCTACATTTTCAGCCGAGAAAAACGGGAAAACACTAAAAAAAGCGTTTTATTGTTTATTAAAATTAGTAACTTTTACAATTTTTAAGCTACGGCGTCCGCGTAAGAGTAGCTAGTAGATGTATCACCTTGAAGCTCTTAGTAAATAAAATAATGAAAACAATAGAGTTGTATTATTGTTTGAGATAGTATTCCCTATTCCTACCTGTGAATCACGTGACCTCTGGACGTTTCCGATCTCCAGCTAGAAGCTATCTAAGTAACGTGGTAACTGTACACGAACAAGCACAGTTTGCCGCTCGATACTTAATCGACGACAGGGAAAAGGCGTCACAAAATTAAACAGCCAATTGTTGTTTATAAGAAAAACAAAAAAAATGTAAAAAAATCGTTTTTCAAGTTTCTAGCAAATAAGGCAAATAACTACAAGTGCAATCGTTTTGACTACAATATAAAAGTTGTGGAGAATTGAGGAACCTACAAAATGAGATCTACCGGAACTCTCTAACTAAATTTTCAGCCGAGAAAAACGGGAAACTCGAGAAAAAGGATATTGCTATAGACTCAAAACACCTTTTTTTTTTGCATTTTTTACGTCTTTCGGACGCCATTTTGTTATAAACAACAATCGTCTGTTTAATTTACATACGGTTTCATCTGAGAATTATACTTTAAAACCCTGCACACTTCCTTACCTATTATTTTTAATGCCCCAAAAAATCCTTTGCAGCTTGGCCTATAAACTCAAATGTTTATTTTTGACCCAGGTATTATGATTCTGCAGCATGCTTCAAATTTCTCCCTTATGAAAAGACCTGATTCATCAACTACATTAATAGACCAGGGCTCAAGCCTTTGAAAATGGTAAAAAGTGAAAAAAAAAATAATAGGATGAAACCCATTGGACAAGGATAAATTTGGAGGTTATGTGTAAAGTGTAAATATAAAAGTTGTACATCTTTTTATTACCTACAACTTTGCCATTTAACTTTTTTCCATAGGACTTGTAGTTTTGCCGGAAATCGAGATAAACCGTTTTTACCCTTAAAAACTCGCCCCCTCACTTCCCGACCTCAGATCGATCGCCCGTAAATTATTTTTCCTTCCATTTTTGTTATATTCTCCTCCTACTATTATTTTTTTCGGTTTCAAAAATTATCGACCCTGGTCTATAATTATTTTACAACCACCAAGTACTATAAATCAATAAATTCATATATATTTTTATACGAGTTAATAAAACTTTTGCGTACAATATCCATAAGGCTAAGAATACCGTAGACATAACCACCATGTCATAATTACTTAAAAGCTATGTGTAAAAAACTGACACTCGGATATAATATATTTCTTTGCTATTTGCAATCATATAGCTATCCCTGGCATAAAAGTTTTATTTATTTCGAGGGGAATAGTTCTGGTAAACACCGATCTGGGTAACACGATTAATACAGAAGCAAGTTTAAGTGTTAACTGTGAGGCTTATCTACGTTTTCATCTCATTTTGGAATACGGACTTTTGCAGTCCCTTTGAAACATAGTTACGTTAGTAAAAAGGAACACAATTATCACAATTACATACAAATATAATAAATAATATATGTATAAAATAAACTTTAAGTCCCCGCGGTTAATAAAAAATAATTACAACAGAAAATTAAGTTTACTCTTAGTTGTAAGTATTTTCACATGCTTAACAGACCTTACGAATAGTCTCTTGTCCACTTCATAAGATATTTAACTTAATATAGAGCAGGCAGTATAACCTACAAAACATAATAGAGCATAAAAAATAGCTAGCAAATTGGGCGTTTATATCTTATAGTTTCAAAATTAATAAAAGCATGGTATTTGGACAACGATCGATACATTGTAGACTGTACCAGTACTTCAAAACCACCAATAAAAGTAATTTACTACATACGAGGTGTATGTATTATTTAATATTTTATATCATTATTAGATGATATTAGATTAGACGGTGACGTGGTTTGCAAACATTAATGAAGACCCAGTATGTCTTCATTAATGTTTGCAAACCACGTCACCGTGCTGCATGCAGTAATTAGGCAACTTATACAATACTAGGATCTCTAGAAATCTCTGAAATCTCTCTAGAAATCTCTGGATTCTGGTAACATTTCTGTGACGTTCATCTACATTTTAAATTTAAAATTGCGTTTCTATTTTACATTACAACTTGCATTTCGCGGGTATACTGCGAAAAGTGACCAAGTCATTTTGGACATGCTTTTATTAGCTGCACCTGTATGTTTGTATGTATGTATCGTGTAACGGAATCTTTGAACGAGATATTCACCCATTTCAAAACGTTAGATTGAACTGGTATAAAATAATATAAAAAATATTTCAAAAAAAGTCACAGTGGCGCAATCGCCACAATATAGAAATTTGTTAATACAGCTCTTGAAACATGCAATTTCTTATTACAGATACAAAACTTGAAACTTTTTAAAAGTTTTATAGTTTAAAAAAAATAACTACACTCTCTAAATGGAAAGTAAAAAGTAAAGAAAAACAAATCAGTTCAAAAAAACCTAATATCCTCACCAGGATCATCAAAAACCGGGATATTAAAAATGCATCTCACATTGGCGCATTCGCCATAATATAGAATTTATTGATCGCAGTTGTAGTAGCTATTTGTTTAATACTGCTCTTGAAACATGCAATTTCTTATTACAAAACTCGAAACTTTTCAAGTTTTTCATTTAAAAAACAACTAAAAAACACGCTTTAAAGGGAAACCGAACTGAAAAGTTAAAAAATAATGTTCAACTATAAAGATTTTGTTGAAAAGCGTGGGGTGCATTGACAATTTTGCCCCAATGTCCTCACCAGTATCAACAAAACCAGGCTACAAGAAAATGAGTCACATTGGCGCAATCGCCACAATATAGAATTTAAAACCGAAGTAAAAAAGTAACAAAATATATTATAGTTTAGAAAAACTAAAAACACGCTTTAAAGGGAACTCGAACTAATAAGTAAAAAAATATATTTAACTATTAAGATTTTCTAAAAAAAAGCGTGGACTGCATTGATACATTTGCCCTAAAGTCCTCACCAGGATCATCAAAAACCGGGATATAAAAAATGTATCTCACATTGGCGCATTCGCCACAATATATAATTTACTGATCGCAGTTGTAGTAGCTATTTGTTTAATACTGCTTTTGAAACATACAATTTATTATTACAGATACAAAACTGGAAACTTTTTAAAAGTTTTTTATTTTAAAAAAACGCTTTAAAGGGAAACCGAACTAAAAAGTTAAAAAATAATGTTCAACTATTAAGATTTTGTAAAAAAGCGCGGGGTGCATTGACAACTTCGCCCCAATGTCCTCACCAGGATCAACAAAAACCAGGCTACCAAAAAAATGAGTCACATTGGCTCATTCGCCACAATATAGAATTTACTGATCTCAGTTGTAGTAGCTATTTGTTTAATCCTGCTCTTAAAACATGTAGTTTCTTATTTAGATACAAAACTGGAAACTTTTTAAAAAAAAATTAGTTTAAAAAAACTAAAAAATACGCTTAAAAGGGAAACCGAAGTAAAAAGTAAAAAATAAATTATAGTTTAAAAACCTAAAAAACACGCTTTAAGGTAAACCTAACTAAAAAGTAAAAAATAATATTTTACTAAGATTTTGCAAAAAAGTGTGGGGTGCATTGACAACTTAGCTTTAGGGCTAGGTTATTAGGGCTGTTGAGGACATTAGTGTCCTCAACAGGATCATCAAAAAACCAGGATTTAAAAATGTATCTCACATTGGCGCATTCGCCACAATATAGAATTTACTGATCGCAGTTGCAGTAGCTATTTGTTTAATCATGCTCTTCAAACATGTAGTTTCTTATTTAGATACACAACTCGAAATGTTTCAAAAGTTTTTTAGTTACAAGAAACTAAAAAACACGCTTTACAGGGAAACCCAACTAAAAAGTAAGAAATAAATCATGGTTTAAAAAACTAAAAAAAACATGCTTTAAAGGGAAACCGAACTAAAAGTAAAGAATAATATTTAACTATTAAGATTTCGTAAAAAAGCCTGGGTTGCATTGTCAACTTTGCCCCAATGTCCGCAACAGGATCATCAAAAACCAGGATATAAAACATGTCTCTCATATTGGCGCATTCGCCACAATAGAATTTACTGATCGCAGTTGCAGTAGCTATTTGCTACTTTGTAAAAAAATTTTATTTAAAAAAACTAAAAAATACGTTCGAAAAGGACACCCAACTAAAAAGTAAAAAATAATATTTAACTAATAATATTTTGTAAAATACCGTGGGGTGAATTGACATATTTGCCCTAATGTCCTTCCTCATCAGGATCATCTAAAACTAGAATATAAAAAAATGTGTCTCACATTGGCGCATTCGCCACAGTATAGAATTTACTGATCTCAGTTGCAGTAGCTATTTGTTTAATCCTGCTCTTGAAATATGCAGTTTCTTATTTATATACAAAACTGAAAACTTTTTTAAATAATTTTAGTTTAAAAAAACTAAAAAATACGCATAAAAGGGAAACCGAAGTAAAAAGTAAAAAATAATTTATAGTTTAAAAAACTAAAAAAAACATGCTTAAAAGGGAAACCGAACTAAAAACTAAAAAATAATATTCAACTAATAAAATTTTGTAAAATAGCGCTGGGTGAATTGACAATTTTGCCCTAATATCCTCACCAGGATCATCTAACATGAGGATTTAAAAATGTGTCTCACATTGGCGCATTCGCCACAATATAGAATTTACTGATCGCAGTTTTTTTTAGTTTGAAAAAACCAAAAAACACCCTTTAAAGTAAAACCCAAAAAGTAAAATATAATTTATAGTTTAACAAACTAAAAAAAACACGCTCAAAAGGGATACCGAACTAAAAAGTAATAAATAATATATATAAGAAATTAAGATTTCGTAAAAAAGCGTGGTTGCATTGACAACTTTGTCCTAATGTCCTCACCATGATCATAAAAACCAGGATACAAAAAAAAGCCTCACATTGGCGCATTCGCCACAATATAGAATTTACTGATCGCAGTTGGAGTAGCTGTTTGTTTAATACTGCTCTTGAACATGCAGTTTCTTATTTAAATACAAAACTGGAAACTTTTTTAGTTTAGAAAAAACTAAAAAAACATGCTTGAAAGGGATACCGAACTAAAAAGTAAAAAATAATATTTAATTAATACGATTTTGTAAAATAGCGTGGGGTGAATGGATATCTTTGCCCTAATGTCCTCATCAGGATCATCTAAAACTAGGATATTAAAAAAATGTGTCTCACATTGGCGCATTCGCCACAATATAGAATTTACTGATCCCTAAATATCGCACTCTTTGCGCATTTGGTCGTGCAAGGCCAGCAGATATGCCTAAAAAGTTGACACAGTTACATTATACAAAGGATTTTTACCTATTACAGAGAAAAAGAGACGAGACTCCTGAAATTAATAGCAAACAACATTTCAATCAATTGTTGTGGTATAATTAGCATCTCAAAATTGCATACATACGATTTAATAAAAATAATCGAATCTTTAATTGCAATTTAAAAGAAATCATTGTTTTTAACCTGATCACTTTTCACAGTATACCCACTGATCGGCCTTATTTGAAGGTGATTGATCATCTGTTAACCGATTTTTTTGTAGCTAAAATTGCATTACCAAATCTTCCGATATAGCACAATAATTATAAAGTTATAATTCATATATTGGGTACTATCGTAAAACGTTATTTTGCCGCTATTTTTTGCAACATTTTTGTTGCAAGGAAAATTAAATACCAAGTATGCATGCATTCATAAAATCAAAATGTAATAACCTGACTAAGGATAGCAACGTGTAGCTGTATTAGAGTTTCGTATCTTATGAAGTGACAATGGACATTCTGCGTAAAAAAGATCCCCTCTAGAGTAGTTCGGGCGTGGTATTGTGTAACTTGAAACCATTTTGGCGGTTACTCCCATGTAAAATGTCCCAGATGTGGTGAACTATTAGGTCAATAGCCACTGCAACAGAATTTTTATTTATATTTAATAGTTAATCATCAACATAAAACACCATTTAAATTCACGACATACATACATGCAAGTAATGTTACATTCTCGACTCGACAGGAAGGAAATATAGCATGATATGCGATGGGTCTTAAAAAATATTTATGAAAAAGAATATGGTATTGCAGTGACTATTACCATCCACCTTTTAAGCTTTTTTTTGCGATGAAATAAAATTATCAAGCAAAGAAGTTATTGTACAGTTTGCTTTGGGAAACATGAATATTGTACTGAGAGAATGAGAACTTACCATGATTGTCCGCGCCACGGGGTATGATCACATCGGCAAATTTTTTCGTCTGAAAAAATGTATTATTACTATAACAATTTTGTTCTTGTGATCTCATATTTTTCACATAATTTACCAAATGAAATCAGTGGCGGCTTGTGACTAAAACATTAGGTAGGGCAGACAAATTTAATATTGATATTAAATTTGGTCCGCGAAGTATTAATGGCGCCAATTTTTCGAACTTTCAAGGTCACGCGTTTTCCTGGCACTTTCAGAATTGCAATGAAAAATCCATTTACAAAAAATTACAGGGCTTCAAAAAAATGATTTTTGGAAAAAGTATCAAACTTTTGAAATAATATTTATTCACGAATGACTGAAGTTATAAATAAATTGAAATAAACGAAATATATTTTATTAGATTGTTAAATATTTTTTTTAAACCAATAGGTGTTTCGTTTGTCGAATTTACCATCAATGATTCAACGAATTTTAATTTTCCTTGCCGTATTTCGATTTTTTTATTTAACTCTAGTTTGTCAATTCACTCTTGGAATTTTAAAACAATAAATTTTTTCTTGAATTTTTGATATTAGTAGTTTGTGTGTTTGAAAACGGGAAGTTCAGAGAAAAATCAGTTCGGATTCAATTACATTAATACTTTCAATTAAATAATTTTTAATGGTGTTCGACAAACCACCAAAAACAGTAGATTCATCCAAAAATTCTTTGAATTTATTATCATATTTGGAAAGTAGACTTGCAAGCTGGCTGGGAATAAATGCTTTATCATCAAAATACAAAATACGAATATTACGAATAGGATAAGAAATATTTAAATATGTAAGGTAAGTAGGTACCTAATCAAATCACGTCAATCACGAACGACAAGACGAAAAGCCGAAAAAGCGAACGAAAAACTAAATCCACATGCCTACTCTACCCGGTATTGTATCTTGTATCTGCACAATACAACTGTGATCTAAACTCTAAACTGAAAACAGTAAAATCTGAATCCTTAATCATATGACTTTGTAACACCAATCACTAATTAGGGGCTGAAGCTGAAGGGCGCGAATCGTGGACGTTACATCACTCAAACCGCGGCGATGGGCAAGCCCGTAGCATAATATACAAAATAATGCCCGCAACAGGTGCGCCTGCACTGAATTTCAAGTCAGGCAAGGTCAAGTCATCTTCAAGTCGGTTTAAGAAGTCTATTTTAATTAAAAATCAAAAAGTATATTGATGGGGTATCGTTACTTATTAGCTTTATTACTTGTTAGATTTTAGATTAGAGATTACTAGATACATAGGTAATTATATAAAAATCATAGCTGAGAAGCTAAAGAATGAAGGGCGATTTTATTTTCGTATATCGATATGCAAAATAATTACTTTCCTACACGCCTAACCTATAGGTAGGTTATAATAAATACGTCGATTAATTGGTTTTTTAATAAATATTAAATACCGTGGTTCTAATACTAGATCAAATTTTAAATCCCGTACAATTTAGTGGTAATTATAATAATAATTTTATTATTATAATTACGTATAACTTCAATTGTACGGATTTAAAATTTCATCTAGCACCGAGGTATTTAATATTTATTATTAAGTTTTAAGACAAAAATTATTAGTTCAGCAAATAGCTACTTTGCCGCTTCATACAAGTGACGGTCGATCGGCGCAGGTCAGCCTACTACGGGCCAGCCCATCTCAGACTGTCTCAGGCTGGATACAACCTAGGCATACGTTTATCGTTTCGTTCGCACAATGGTCGCCGCGTATACCTCGAACGTATATCGCGAATTAATACAGGCCTGCTTGTCATCTACGGGCTTGCCCATAGCGATGATTAGCAGGTCTCCCTCGCGCTATGGGCAAACAGATCGTACCTATTACTAATTTATTTCGGGTGCGTAACGCGCAAAATTTAAATCGGAATGTGATTACTGATTAATAATATACTTTTTATTTATAATCTTACTTAAGACTTTTAAAAATCTGTTATGCTATTGTGTTAAAACATATTGAACATTCTACATGATCATTTTTTTGAATATTGTTTTTTCTTTTTATATTTATACCTTAAATCCTAGGGAGGGCACTGCCCACCTCGAGGAGCCGCCACTGAATAAAATATACGCTTATTTTTCGTATTTTTTCATGGGAAAACATGATATAATTGCAACAAAATGGTAAACTCCAGGTCTGTAATCTTTCGAGAAGTATAATATAGACCCAAAATGCGTTTCAGTTCGGTTTATTGTTTAAGTCTTAGGAGGTAATATATGTTTATCTGTTTCGCTGTCAAGCTCAAACTTAATTTGAAAACTCAAATAGGGAACACATGTCATATGACGTCAAAAAGTACGGCCTTTTTCAAGTAAGATATCTAAAATCCTATTGTCCTATTGTAAAATAAAGAGGGTCTGCTCATAAAGCGTCACGAAACTTGGAGGTTCGACAGTAAAATTAATAAATCATTTCTTGTGTTATTGTGTAGTAAGAAGCGTCACATAATTGAGGGTTTCCGGTATAGCTAAAAACCGAATTAAATAGTGAAACAGCCAGTCGTCACTCGGAAGATAATATTAGAATAATACTTTCGTAAAACGTAAGAGCATCTCAAGATCGGTTTAGTTAGATAGGTTGCATCGTAACTTATAATCCGACCGCGTGACGTCATCTTTGTATAAATATTGCTAATATAATTTATTATATTGCCCTATCGAAAGTCTCAAAATATAATCATATAATGTTATTAAATAGTATTTACACATAAAAATCCCCAAATGACTCGGAAAAACGCTGAGAAACTTGAAAATAAACTGTCAGACGTCTGCCAAAATACAAAGATGACATCACATTTTAGCAAAAGTTACGGGGCAACCTATCTAATTAGCTAACTAATTAAAGAATATCTTAGAAATAGCATATAATAGAAACAGCAATTCTTTTGGAGAATTCAGGATTTGAGCCTAAGATAAGTTTTTCTGTGGGGTTCTCTTCGTATGTGTAGATAACAGGCACCCCACAGTGAACACCTAAAATTTTGTTATTATTTATCCATGTCGTGTAATAAAATGTTAAGTCTTATTCTGCAACCACCAGATGTCGTTAGCTTACGGGAATAGTTTTTTAGCGAGGATTTAGCGAAGTTTTAGCAATTAGAGGATTAACATCGACAACATGAGAGTACACGAGGTAAGATAATTTCAAAGGTGTCAATATCACGAATTTCCCATCTAACGTTAAAAGTATACGCGACGAACCCATGACTATGAGATCATGTGTTTATATGTATGTATAGATTCTCATGGCAACTCAAAACGCTCGCTTTCATTTCGAACCTCGACAATCTGATAAAAACCCCAGAGGTTACATAATGTATTCAGCAATGAGCGATACTCTAGAGGTTATTACACAAAAAGAAGTAGTAGTAAGCAGTAGAAGAAGAAGAAGAAAATCCAACACAAAAAAAACAGACTACTATAATTTTTTTGTATTCTTATGACACCGTATATAATTTTTATCTCTTAAATAAATAATAGTAAATTTCAAACTTTTTTTATTCATTTATAACCAGAAGACACCATGTATTCAACCGAACAACGTTATCCCACGAAAAAAAACACGAAAAATAAGCATAAACTGCATATTTCCATGTTAAAACGCGGTGCCGGCGTGCGCGGTACAGGACACTGCTACTTTATTTCTATTTATTATTACTCGAAGATTCTTACTCGAAATAAGTAGAAATACTCGTAATAATTACTGAAGTTCATTCAATATGTATGTATAGTTAACTGACCGCATATAAGATACCGCGCAGTTGCCACATGTAATTCTCAAATTTCTCAGTATTCAATTAAAATATCAAATTCCACAATACTATATTAAAGTTGTATATATTATTTATGAATGTTATTAAATAATAATTGTGCACACAATAATATATTATAGGCCAAGATGTTACGTTTTTACATTTATTTTCGTCTACTTTAAATATGGCAATTACGTAAACATCTATTTTTATAGTTAAAAGCGGCAACGCCGATCCACGACCTTTCCAATAACGAATATTCGAGCAGTATATCTCTTTTTAACTTATTGGAATCGTATCTCTCGGATCGAATAGGATCAGGTTCGCATATCTTACAGTGACGTGGTCGCGGGAATTGCTAATATATTATATAGGTAGGTATACATCGCTACGAGAGTTGATATAAAAGAGTATGGCGGTTAGCAAACATGTTTGTTCGTTTCGTATGAAACCTGAAAAACGTAGATTTCCACCAGACCTCGCTTTATCTACGAGATAGGATAGGCATGTTGAAAAAATTTAAGGAAAATATTATTTGACGGCAAAAATGGATAGTGGGTGTTAGAGCAGCCGACTTTAACAAAAAAAAAAGTTGATTTATGGGCTGCTCGAAGTAGGTACTGACGTGTACTGAGGTAGGTAGGTACCTATTACATCCTCCACTTAAGACATTTCTCAAATAATTTTATCCAAAAAATATTCCAGTGCTTGAGGCCGCTAGGTTATAAATGCTAAATACAACGATATAAGTTAGGTTTTTTATTGGGGTTTACAAAACTGAAAACGCTCTCTGGTTTATTACATAAGTAGGTACCTATTGTCCATTGGCTTTATTTTTATGTAGGTAAACAAGCTCTGATCTTTGTCAAAGCTTGTCTGTTAATAATCTTTGTCTTTGTTGAGTGTTAACGATTTTGTAGATTAGGTAGGTACCTACTTATACAATAAATATGATTGTATTTCAATCGCAGGTATATTTATTTTATTTTTCCGTTTTAAAGTTTATTTTTCTCGACTACTTAGCTGTTTTGTACATATTTATTTTTGTTTCTTGTGGGAAATATGGCTACTGGCGAACCACTCACTAAAAAATAGTAACGCGTTGAAAGCAATACTTCATGAGTGGTGTGGAAACTTGCATTAAATATCAGCTGTGGTGTTGAAAATATGCATATAAAAACCTTCTACTTTCACCCCCCTAAGAAAAAAAAATGTCTACGCCAATGAAAAACAGTGTGTAATTACTAACTAACTAATTATTTTTCTAAAATAAAAGTAGCCTAAGTTACTCCATAGTACAGTGTCAGTGAAAGTCCCGTCAAAATCGGTCCAGCCGTTTACAAGATTAGCCGAAACAAACACACAAAAAATTAAAAACTGTTTTTTCGTTATAAGTCACGTATATACTTTTGTTATTCTGACGTTATAAACAGACACTTCAATTTTATTTATTTGTTTAGATTTTGTTCACAATTTCATGAATTTTAATATTTTTGCTCGGAAGCCTAATATTTTTTCTAAAATAAAAGTAGCCCAAGTTACTCATTATAACGTCAGCTATCCTCCAGTGAAAGTCTCGTCAAAATCGATCCAGCCGTTTCGGAGATCAGCCGGAACAACCAGACGGACAGATAGACAGACAGAAAATTTTAAATAAAAGCAGCCTAAGTTACTCCTTATAACGTCAGCAGATAGCCAGTGAAAGTCCCGTGAAAATCGGTCCAGCCGTTTCGGAGATTAGCCGCAAAAAACAGACAAACAAAAAATTAAAAAAATTGTTTTTTGTTATAAGTGTGCCGTATATACTTTTGTTATTTTAACATTACAAACACACACTACAACTTTATTTATTTGTATAGATTTTGTTCACAATTTCATGGATTTTAATATTATGCGCGAAACCCTAATACTTAAGTTTTCAGCAAATTTCTTTAAACATTTTTTTTTGTAAAAGAAAAATAAAAAGCCAAAAACTTGGTTATTTGAATTTTTCACATAAATTTTGAGGTTACATTTTCTGAGAACATTTATCACAGTAATGTATATTTTTTACACCATCAGAAAGTAGAGATTTCAACGAACAAAAAGCCCACCGACTTTTTTAAAAAAGCAGTTATTTTGACGCGAGAATTTTCGATTGAAAATTAGGGTGCTTTTTCGATATTGGGTCAAAATACGGTGAAAAAATAAATATTTTTAATCAAAAAATTAGTGTGTGTTCGAGACATAAAAAGGCAAGTGTTCACCAACCTTTTTTTTAAAAAAAATTTTTTGTAAGATAAAAAACCAAAAACTTGGTTATTTGAATTTTTCACATAAATTTTGAGGTTATATGAAAAAAGTGTAAATACAAAAGTTGTAGATCTTTTTATTACCTACAACTTTGCCATTTAACTTTTTCCCATAGGACTTGTAGTTTTGCCGGAAATAGAGATAAACCGTTTTTTACCCTTAAAAACTCGTCCCTTTCCACTTCCCGACCCCAGATGGCCCGTAAATTATTTTTCCTTTCATTTTTGTTATATTATTCTCTTCCTTTCCCAATAGATTTCATGCTATTATTTTTCTTTTAATTTTTACAATTTTCAAAGGCTTCAGCCTACTAAGGGACGCATTTTCGAAAAAATGTATAATAATTTAAATAAAACCACCGTAACTCGAAAATAAGCGAGATATAAAAAAACGACCAAATTTGTTTGTTCAAATTGGCCCATAAATAAATATATATATAAAAAAATTCAAGCCTATCCAAACTGATTTAAAAATCTTTTAGCCAGACGAGATTTCGGATTGGAGAAGTCGGAATTAGCCGTACTATGATAGTAGGAGTCTGAGTACCACGGTATAGCTTTACAAGATATTGCCTAAAGTGCTTGTGATATTAGTTAAGTAATTAAAGACAGTTATATTGCAGCAGATCATGTAAAGAGGTAGATGGAACTACCAGGCGGGTTTTAGGAAAGGAAAATCAATCGAAGATCATATTGACGCTTTAAGACAAATAAATAGAAGAACCCCACAACGAACACCCAGCAAAACATACAGTCTTTAATACACTTGTTGAAGGCATATGATAGTATCAAAAGATCTGAAATATACATGACGAATTTTAAATGCGAATATAAAGAAATGGAAACTTCCTAAGTATTCCCCAATTAACTAGCATACTTACCGGTGAACAAAATTCCTCGAAGGCCGGCTTCACAAAATTCATATACTGATTCAACACTTGGTCCAAGTCACGTCCGCGCTCGTTTATATCGCGAGGCACTGAAATTTTAAAAAACAAGTAGAAAAACACCTCTGCTGATATAATACAGCTTCTAACCTCGCCTTGCTAGTCTGGTATCAGAGTCGGTGTCAACAAACAATTTCATATGGAACAATCTTCTGACCTCGGGAAAGTAGAAAACTAGAATACCCTCGAATAAAACCACATCCGCCGGGTATATTGTTAGTATTTCATCTTGTCGCCTAAAATTATACCGATCTTTTACACTAAATCTACAACTATTATCTTGCAAAACATACTTATATATATTATAAAGATTAGGGGTGTCAGAGGATTTGGAATAGGGCTTTAATAAAAGACCTTTACGTATATAGTAAGCCATTAAAAAAGTTAACAATGAGCGAGATACGCGTCACGGTTTTTCCTTGCAAAATAATTTTGAAAACGGCACTTTCTTCACTTTTATCTTAACAATGGAAAAAGTAATGATTTTAGAGAAAAAAGTTTCCAACAAAAGTTAATCAGCGGATTATTTTACGGGTATGACCAAACGCAGATATCAAGTGCTCCTTATGCACGCGTACCACAAACCATAGATAAATCTTCTATGTTAAGAAAGGCGACGCGGACCGCGGCATCTGCAGAGATGGAGTGAAACTACCGCGTCATTTTCAGTTGTTAAATTATTAGTCTTCATTTTAAAAATTAAATGAATATTAATTTACTCCGAATGAGATTAAATATCAAGTCAATTAGTGTGCGAATAGGAAATAAAATAAAAATGTCACATTTGTCGACTCATTTTCCTGGCATTATTTAATCTCATTCGGAATAATAATGTAGTCAGTAAAAATCAGTACATTTCAATAAATTTTTATTAACATAAATAACAAATAAATTAATACTTATACAACATTTGGTACAATGATGAAAAACATGGTGTTTGTTCAATTTTCGGATAATATTTGAAAGTCTCGGCCATCAACAAGAGCTTACAACAATCTATCTAAGCTAGAGAACAAGTTAAATACGAGTGACGCCGGAAAATTATTCCTCTTGCCGTTTCGTTTGCCTTTGTTCGCATAGTTTGATAACTTAGCGGTTATATTTTCTAAATTCGGTTTATCAGTGAGTGCGCCAGAAACTGCAAGGTACCTACATATTTTTTTTTATCTCTTAACTATTATATATGTGTGTATGTACTACAGCTAAACCCTAGTAGTTAGAATATAGATTTCCGTACGGAAATTACGACGATTTAAACGACTTATGTTCTCGCTGTGTTTCGACGTTGCTTATTCATGCAGTTTTTTTCTGCTTCTAGAGCATTTACACTGGTATTATTGCTTACTTGGCACGAATTAACAATTATTACTTTAAATTTACAATTATTTTATAATAAATTTTCATGAAATTGAGGAGCGTGGCTGTTGCGTCTATGAACGCCGTAACTAGACTCTCTATATTGTTTGTAGTTTCTACGGATGTACCGCAATAAAAAAACAAATGCAACTTCCTGGTTACCTACTTCTCTCTTGTTCTGTTATTTTGATATTAATTCATAATATTTATTTATCTAATTTCAATCGAAACTATTACACTTTGATTACACATAATATAATTTTGAATTCTGAATACTATCATATAACCCGTGCCCTACGCAGGTTTTAAATGGGATTTAACATGGGTTTTCCGGTTTCTTAGGTTAAACCGTTGATTGAATTCAATCAACGGTTAAACCAAGCGTTGAGCACTTGATTTCCATCGGTTCAAGGTGAAACTTGGTATCCTTAGGTTTTCGATATGAATCCAAATATCAAAAACAGGTTTTGACTAATGACTATTGAGCCGTCATAAAAAACGGTTAATGAAAATTCTTTTTTTTTAATTTTTAAGGATTTCTTTAATATTTTAACACAAATCAAGTAGTTTCGTCGTAAAAAAATTGGTAACGTGGTTTTCGCTAAATTACAACTGTCAATTAAACTGTCAATGAAATTTTTAATCGAATTTTTAGTTTTTTTAATTTCCCAATTCGGAAAATAGTCGTATTTAACTGTGTCAATACAGCTAAATCCGAATATGATGTCAATAAAGAGTTTGGATTCATGACAGCTGTTAAAAAATCTGTCATGAGTCATTTTACACTTAAAATAATTATTAGTTATAAAACGACACTAATATATGGTTTTTAATTTAAAATGTTTATTGACACCTGTCATAACTGACAACTGTCAAAACACCGCCATTTATTTCGAAATTAATATCTCTCCTTACAGAAATCGAAAAAAACATTTAAAGTTTAATGGAAATTTAAATGAGATGTAATTGACAGTATTAAAGTTTTGAAAAAAATTGACAGTTGACAAGTTTTATTTGTCAAAAAATGAATTTCTATTGACAGCTGCCAAAAAATCTGTCATGAGTCATTTTACACTTAAAATAATTATTAGTTATTAAACGACAGTAATATATTGTTTTTAATTTAAAATATTTATTGACACCTGTCATAACTGACACCTGTCAAAACACCGACATTTATTTCGAAATTAATGTCTCCTTACAGAAATCGAAAAAAACAATTAAAGTTTAATTGAAATTTAATTGACAGTATTAAAGTATTGAAAAAAACTTGACAGTTGTCATTTAGCAAAAATAACATATAGCTTTTTTACGACGAATCTATACTATATTTGTATTTAAATATAAAAACCCCAAGTTTTATTTGTCAAAAAATGAATTTCTATTGACAGCTTTTTTGACAGCTGTCATGAGTCCAAACTCGTTTTTGACATCATATTCGCATTTAGATGTATGGAAACACTTAATTAAGACTATTTTCCGAATTGAGAAATTGAAAAAAAAAATAAAAATTTGATTAAAAATTTAATTGACAGCATAATTGACAGTTGTCATATAGCGAAAAACACGATACCAATTTTTTTACGACGAATCTTTACGAGATCAAATTTTTATTAAAGAAAACCCCATAACTAAGGGCCATAATTTTGTCAATTTTCAACTTTCGACTGCTTTGTGTTCTGTCCAAAGTCCAAATCCACGTTTCTTTTTCTCTGACACCCCTACTAAAAACCATGCAAGCCAATAGTACATATAACAGGAAAATTTAGTATCTGCAGGTGATCTAAAAAAATTAGCTACGAAACTGGAATGGTTGATAACACTTTCATTGCTGACTAGTATCAATCGGCATGCAACATGTTTACATAATGATTATAAAAATAAGAATTTCCTATAATTACATCGCACCATTAATAAGCATAACTTAGGTTAGGTATGTATGTACCTACTTTTATAAGGAAATATTCAACTTTTACCTTTAAATAATGTGTATGCAAACTCGATTATGTAAATTACAATTGGATATTGCTTTTATGTATCTAGAAGAGCAAGACACTTGTATATAGGTATTTAAACATACATGCACAATTTGTTCAATTCTTATGTTAGTTACTTACAACGAATGGTTTCTATAATCATACGTAGGTATCTGAACCATTTTGCCAGCTAAAATGTCAGTCAAGGTATCATATACCAACGCTTCATTGAAAGCATCCGGGTGATCAAAATTATACTGCCCTCTTTCTGCTTTAGCTATCTCAGAAGGAGTCAGTTCTCGATAAAAGCTATCCTGAGAAATGCACACTACTTGTCTCTGCTTTTGATCCATGTCTACTTGTCCTAGTTTTTCCATTATTCTTTTGCATACGGTGCTCTGAAAAATTAGAATAAATGTATATCGTTATATGCATTTCTGGTGTAAAATTAATTACCTTCCCACTAGCTGTACCACCAGCAACACCTATTAAAAAAGGTGTTTTTACATCTGTGCCGTTCATCCTGCTTGTGCTGTTTAAATGTACGTCACTCATTCTCCGCATAAACTGATATTACTAATTGCAAAATCAACAATCAACGTACGAATCTAAAATCTAAAATCGATACTTCCGAACAGAACAGTGATCTTTAAGTTAACGTTTGAGGTTATGTCTGAATGATCTGATAAATGTGAATTCTATCCGGTTTCTGGATTACAGAAATACACACACTCGCTTTCACGCTTTCTACTCAATTCCAGACATCGAACAACAGATGGCAGAACTAGTCAAAATGTAGTGGAAACCAGAGACGTATTCAATCTGTCTCTGGTGAAACTATAAAACAGCAGAATCACACTATGCATTAGGTAAATTTTATCTTTAAGCTCACGCCTTGGGTTGGGTACATTTGAACTTGAACCTTACCCACTTTAAAATGATACAATCGTACTTTGGATAGGTACATTTAATCTTTAAGGCTACCATATACCTATAAAACTATTTGTCGCAATTAGTTTTGTCAAAGGTCGACGATAATAAAAATACGTGTACACGGCATAAGGTCTACCCAGGTGGATCAGTTAGTTACCCAAGACTATTTTTAGACTGTTACGTACAGGAATTTTGTCACAAGGTTGCTCGACTGATATTATTTTAATATACATTGTGACTATATACAGGCGCCACTATTTTATGACCACATAAAATATGTCTCGAATATCCATTCGGGATCATTCGTTACCGATATCGGCTAGCACTGCTAGCAGAAGCAGAAAGTCTAAATGTCCACATGCGCGCGTCTAGAGTCACAGCTTAGCTAGAGTTCTTGGGTTTAGGCATTCTGATAAAAGACGCCATTAGCTTTAAAAACATTAGAGGTTAGCTTTACAAACAAAGAGCGTCAGATGGTGACAAATCGAATGAAAAACAGTATGTCGTAAACGTGCAATAATTATTCTTTTATTCATTGTCGTAACATGAACTTATTGACGCGTCCCCTAGAAAGATTCTTTTGATGTGTGTACATTCATGAGGGATCAAAATATTTCCTCTGGCGATTTAAATTAATCCTTGTGAGCGTATCACCCTGTAGGTGGCTGAAACTAATCTGGGACGTGTCTACCTAAGTACTACAGGACCACAGGCATACATTAAAACTAGGCGTAAATGACAGGTTTATGATGTGACCCATCGCTTTGTTTATGTTTAGACTAGAGAAAAATATGTAGAATTAGTGGCTTGGGTTTGAGGTTGGAATAGACAGGGGACTTGCCCTTATGAAATGATACCAAGTGGTTGTCTTATTGCTCTTGTTAATAAGAATTTTATGTGGCAGAATAAATTAGGTTTCAAGGAAAATTACGTGTTTTCTTACATCCTTATAATGGATTTAAATTCAAAGGTAAGACGAACGGAAATAGAAACTAGTAATCAAATCAGTAATTTGTCAGATAAATAAAATTTAACGGGTTTCCAAAGGGACGTAGTTATGAATTATTCAATACATTATCTCACTGTTCACTTACATTCATTATCCAGGAAAAAAGCATTAAAATTTTACCTCCTCGATTCGGGAAGCAATACATTTTTAATTGACATTTGTTACGCTCCAACCCGCTGCCAGGCTACATGAAACCTGGCGGCTAATTTTTAAACAGTGTCAAATTCAAAAGGTGAAGCTATAAGTAAAAGGATAATCGCATTTCTACGTCTTTGATGGCATTATTTAAATGACAAAAGTTAAGGCAATTAGATGAGTATCTGCAGGCATTACATTAGTAGCACCTACCGAAATTAGGCATTTTAAATTCTAATAGCAATAATTGAACAAACTTCGAAAAGGCGTAGTTATCTAAATATAATTTGCATAAAGTTTCAATTGTGAAACACGAGGAGCGTGCGATGTGATAGGTAACTGTAACGTGTACACCCTTAGGGTCGAGGGAGAAACCCCAAGTAGCGACCTACTAAGACTTCGGCGACGATGCCTTGCCTAAGTGGTAGATTTTTAATAGAGAGGTAGCGCCGCAACCAGATAATATAAGTTTTCAGTTCGATATTATCGACGGACTGTGGCCTGTGGAGACCAAATTTATTACACCTAATTTAGACTTCCACAAAATGTCAATCGGGCCCTTAAATTTACTTTGGGAACATGGGCAGTGTGGTAACTAGGGCAGGGCAACCGGGGCCCACGCCAGGGTCGCAATCCCCGTGGGCGCAAAATGGCAGACCTTCAAATCGAGATACTTCGACCTACGAGACAGGGTCGAACTGCCAACAGATAATATTTTTAATAAACTGATGCCCCATACGGACTCAGGGACGGACGCTTTGGTACGTTTTAAAACACAATGTCTTTGAAATATCAGCAAAAATTTCGCGGCGCCACCACGTTCTCTCTGCGCCGTGTACACACCTTTTCCCCAACAATCCCTCTTCAGACCGACCCCTACTCTACAATAACGAGCCGACACTGGGATGGTGGGGCAGTGTTCCCAGATCATAATTTTTGTTTTCAGGATACTGCCAACCTAAAATTCAGTAGAAATCAGTAGGCCTAATCAAAAAGGTGAAAAGATGTTGTAGGACTCGTAGGTGACAGTTTTAGGCGTATTCCAGTAACCCATAGATATAGTTCAGTTCAGAATAATCTCATTGGTTCAGAACAATGCTGCTCATGCGCAGTCGTCTTTAACCGATCTTGGTCTTTGGCAACAATAAATAACTACTGCGCATGAGCAGTCTGTCCTAGAAGCCATTTCTTTTACCATTTCTGTTACAGTAGCGTCATCTACAAGTCAATAGAATAAGTTTACCATTCAGCGGTTTCTGTAGTTTTGTAAACTTTATAAATTAAGCGCTTCATAGATTCACTACTAGATGTCGAAGCAAAAAGCACCTGAAATATATATTTCAGGTGCTTTTATTATAGATTAATTTCTATTGAATTTAGAAGTGGTGACTAAGCATATTTTTCAGTAGATTAAACTATCGAATCAGTAGATCAGTAGACAAGACGTAAAATCAGTAGTTCTACTGATTTTTCAGTAGATCTGGGAACACTGTGGTGGGGGCGCAAAATTATGGTGCTTGCCCTAGGCGCCATAGTTAATAGTTACGACACTGAACATGGGAAATACAGCGTATATGCGTGGATTTTTTGATTGGCTTAGATGAATAGCCCTAAAACTTAGTAAAAGGGGGCGGATTTTCCAGAAAAACCCACAACGAACGGTTGGAAATCTACTATATTGATAGACCAGGGCTGAAGCCTTTGAAAATGGTAAAAAGTGAAAAAAAATAATAGTACCATGAAACCCATTGGAGGAAGAGCAGATATCATACGAGCAGTGTCGCAGGACAGTAGGGAAAACCTGGGGAATGAAACCCAGGGTGGTCCTGTGGATTTACACTGCTATCATAAGACCAATGTTGGCCTATGGAGCTGTTGTCTGGTGGCCCAAGAGTCAACAACTAACAGCAAAACTCAAGCTAGGCCAGGTACAAAGAGTTGCCTGTCTGAGCATAACCGGAGCCATGCGAACAACACCAACGAGAGCAATGGAGATAATGCTGTGTCTTCCACCACTAGACCTACATCTAGAAGAAGTGGCTCTGACTACCATGACTCGCCTTAAATCTGTTGGCATACTACCAAATGCAAGCTGTGGCCAAACCAGAAGCCGCCTGTGGACTGAGGCTGTCAGAAAGATACCCCTTTTACAGGCATGCGCAGATGGTATTCCGCCTCGGCTTGTCTTTGATAAACCTTACACCATACACACTACTGGTGAAGACGAGGCCGGCGTTGAAGGTGTAAACTATGTCTTCACGGACGGATCAAAGAAAAAGGATGGAGCAGGCTGTGGTATATATTCCAGGAATCTGCGACTCCGATGCAGCTGGACTACGGATAAAAATGCCAGTGTAGTACAAACAGAACTCGCTGGTATAACCATAGCCGCACAAGAGATTGCTCGCAGAGAAATAACGGGCAAGACAATAAGAATCTGCACAGATAGTAGACAATCACTACTGGCCCTGAAAAATTATAAAATAACTAAAGGATCAACATGGGAATGTCACCAAGCACTTGTGAGAGCATGTCAGATGAATAACATCTGCCTGTGCTGGGTCAAAGGACACTCACAATGCAACGGCAATATAGAAGCCGACAAACTGGCCAAGAAGGCAGCCAACCTGAGTATCCTTGGGCCTGGTCCTTCAAGTACGCTACCAGTTGCAGCGAAACTTCAATTAATAAAGGAAAACACCCACATAAAATTCAAGACGTTATGGGATGAAACAAGTAGCTGTCAGCTGGCCAGAAATCTCTTGAGATATCCCAGCGAAGAGACGGCGAGGAACTATCTGGCAATGTCCAGGGGTAAACTGCGATTTGTTACAGGAATCCTAACCGGACACTGCCGGATAAGGAAACACCTCTATAACATGAGACAAAGTGACACACCTATTTGCAGAGGATGTGAACAAGAAGATGAAACGATCGAGCATGTACTTTGCGAATGTCCTGCCGTGTCATCGACCAGAGAATCCATATTGGGGGAACGTTGGCCTTCTATGGCCAATTTGAGGGAAATGCCCCTGGGCAACATCATCACCTTTTGTACAACATTGGGCTGGTCGATGACCTAGGGAGACATTTCCCTCACGGAGGAAGCACAAGGGGCCCAATGGGGCCTAAGTGCAGCGGATCTCGATCGCGATACGCAGTAATACAAAACTATACGTTTTGGTATACTGCAATACAAGTATTTGATATTTATTTTATATATAATATATTAGAGTAATATAATACATATTAGATTTTAATTTTGAGCTAAGTATACCTATAGCATATAGTTTCATTTCTACATTCATCATGCTTTTAGCATAAGCATGACATTTTCATTGGCCATTTTTCTATTATTCTATTCTTTATTATTCATAATTTCATTATATTTAGTTTGGTATTCCTGCAATATAAGTACCTTTGTATGGTAACAAAAATATAATATTTATAAATCTTCTTTCTTTCATTCAACAGTGAACAATTAATTATTCCGTTAAAGTAATTAAGATAAATCAGTTGCTATAACTGTATGCATTTGAAAGATTTCTAACCCATTTGTAACTACTGGTGAAGTTCATTTGCAGCAACTCCGGTGATAGTTCATTTAATTAGAAGAGTCAGTATATATCACTAGTCAAAATTTATCATTTTGCAGCAACTAACTAAGGTGTTAGTGTTAACCACATTCCACTTGCCACAAAGAAAGTCAAGTGCTTAGATATTAGAGCAGTTGTGATAAATACCCACTTTCAGCAAACCAATATAGTTATCATAAAGCAACCCTATGTTAATGAGATTTTCATTTATTACCTGAAAGTTGAAATACCTGTCTCGCATCGACACTTTGTCACAAAAGGAAGCAGAGATAGAATTGCATTTTTAGCTATTTGTGAATATTGACCCTTAACTGCAACCCAAAAATCATTCAGTGATACAGACTTAAATGTGTTTAAGGAAGATGAACTCAAGTTCTATTAGTATTTCATGCTCCAGCATGGATAGGGTCAAAGGTTTTTTTACTGATGAAGTAAAAAAGTATTCAGGGAGTATTCAGGCAGGGAAGTATTCAGATATTGATTGCTTGGGGTTTGTCAAATGTTCTATGATACTTTTTTGATAATCTGTGGATAATTTTGTCATATTCACGATATGTTACGATTTCTACGTAACGCAGACAGGAGAAAGAATGGGATAAAAACGCGGAACACACTTTGGGAATCGCTGGTCCAGAGTCGATACTTTTTCTCATCGTCAGTTCATTGAATATATTTATTGGATATTGGACTAATTGTATTAATACAACAATAGATGTCAGTTGAAAACTGACATTCCTTAGAAAATCAGCCGCCTCTCAGGGGTTTATTTGTATGGGGAACTTTGGAACAGAAAGTCTTGGTGATTTACCGCAAAACTGGAATGCTTTGCGCAGACATGCAATCACCGAAGCTAATGACCCTGTAATAATACAGAAAGTTTATGGCAAATTCATCAAAGGAGCAGGGTAATCCATAGATGCTCAAGGGGTTGGATTGGATTAACGCTTCAATTCAGTTTCTTAAATTCCTCGTAGTGTTTGTTAAATTTGTGGCTGACTAATGCAAAATGGATTTTTCTGTAAGACAATCACGGGGGATCGCAATATATTAATGGGGGAACATCATAACCGATGGCTTAAATAATCTTATGGCATAATGAGTAGCAACTAGGGATGTCAGTAGGACTTGTTATACGGCGATGCTGTTTCAAATAGTGTTACGCCACTGAGTTCGTAAAATAAGTGAGTATTGCTAGACGAGGGCTGAGGCCTTTGAAAATGGTAAAAAGTGAAAAAAATAATAGTAGGATCAAACCCATTGGGAAAGGAAGAGAATATGACAAAAATTAAAGGAAATTAAAAGAGTAAGAAACGGTTTATCTCGATTTCCGGCAAAACTATAAGTCCTATGGAAAAAAGTTAAATGGCAAAGTTATAGGTAATGATCTACAACTTTTGTATTTACACTTTTTTCACATAACCTCAAAATTTATGTGAAAAATTCAAATAACCAAGTTTTTGGTTTTTTATTTTTTTCTGTAACATACAATTTTTTTTTTAAAGAAATTTGGTGAAAACTGACCCTTTTTATGTTCCTAACACACCGTAATTTTTTTTATTTAAATTTTTATTTTTTCACCTTCTTTTGACTTGACATCGAAAAAGCATCCTAATTTTTAATCGAAAATTCTCGTGTCAAATATCTGCTTTTTTAAAAAAGTCGGTGGGCTTTTTGTTCGTTGAAATCTTTTTTCCCGTTTTTATGTCTTTTCTCCCTCGGCCTTCGATGCGGGATTTAGGATAGGATGTTGCGGGTATTAGTTATTAATATTTATTAGTATTTCCCAAGCAGCATGGCGACGTCATTATTACGTTCTTTTAAGGTGATTTTAGGTCTAAGACGTCAAGTGACCAATTAAAGCCGGACATATGACGTCATTTCTATGTCTTCTTTAAAACGTCACTTTTTTCTCGTCATTCAGACGTACCTTTTTAATCTAATGTTATTAATCCTTAAGACGTCATGAATTTTACGTCAACTTGACGTCATATTTTCCACGAACATTTTTCCTCGCTTTGCTTATACTTATTTCATGTTAAGATCGAGACATTTCTAAATTTAAAACAAAAAGGGCACTTCAACGGTTATAATTACAAAATCTTTTTGCAATTTTTGAATGTAATTTATATCAGCAATCATTTCAGACAAAGACGCAAACAATAAAACATAAAATAAAATCTCCTATCTCAGCCAGCGCTACATTCTTGTACAGCATGTAGCATTCTTTTCGAAATTTATGAAAATATGATAAATACTTTCTTTTTACGTATTTCCTAACTATGAAACACATAATTTGCTATTTGTCTTGTGCTATAAACATATGTGCTATAAACATCCATTTGACAAAGCATCGCTGGGAACAGATGACAAAGTAAACCAAATAATTATTTAACTATTTAGTAAATAAATGACGTCAAATAAACGTCATTTGGCTTTGACATTTTCTCTTTTGTAGTTCTCTTAACGTATTTGTGTCCTAAAAACTGACGAAAGAAATACGTCATAATGACGACCCCATGCGGCCTGGGTTATTAGTTATTTACATTAAGCTGGGGCTATATAAGCATTGGTTACAATATACTTATTCTACGTTAGTAATTTTGGGTCTTTTATTGTTAGTCTATTCTATTATTACTGTCTTTGATGCCTCTTTTATTAGTTATTATTTTCTATTTTGTTTCATGCCGTTTTTCGTGATTTTTATTGTTTTGGATGTTTTTTATTTTGTTCTATTTTTTTGTTTGTTAGTTTCTTTTCAAATCATAGTTAATATGGGGGTTGGGATGCAGGGATTATGGGGCGTATATGTAATTTAGGGATGGATGTTTGAGAGGGTGTGCGAATATAGGCGTGATTGCTTCTTGCATGGTTTTATTTGTGTGTCTGTTAAGCCTTTGTATAAATACTGGGATGATTGTGTTTTCTATGCAGTTATCAATTGTGTGCATTCCTGCGTGTTGATGCAGTGTTCCTGGTTCCTGTTATTAATCTGGTTTTGGTAGCTAATCTGAGGGCTTTAATTTGACATATTTGTAGTCTGTTTTGTTGGTATTTGGATGCTGACTAATGTCGCGATCGGCTGGCCGTTATATATCTACTATTTTCCATGTTCTGGAGAGTTCTAGAAGCTTCTCGATTATTCCATCCCGTTCTAGATTGTTCTAACTTGTTCCATCTCATTCTAGAATATTCTGGGGCATCTCGAAGGATTCTAAATGGGTAATCCACATGTTCCTGTATCTCGACGTATTTCAATTATTTGGAGTCCTAGCGGGTTGAGACTTTGCCCTTGGGGGGTCGCATCTGGCACCCCCAGATGCGATGTTGCCACATGGTCGGGTGCGGCGTTGCCAGATTGTGCAGATTTTCCCTAGATCTAGGTAATTTTTAGTATATCGTGCACTATCGCTTGTGACGATCCCGAAGGAATAGCATCCAACGAACCTTATTGGCAGGATATATGTGGCAGAAAGGACATTCAGTGCGAATGTCCAATTCTACTTTCTGCAAAGAGGAATTAAACTCTGGGTTTCCAGAAACGGAAACCTGAGAGATGGTAATAATAGCCCATGTTGAGGGTTTTCCACTTATCTAGAGACACACGACTTTATTCAGCAATACCGCATAGAGACAGAATAAGCTTCCGCGTGCGGTGGAAATGAGTACCACAACACGTGACTGAGATAGTAGCCGTTGGCTCAATAACAAACAATGGAATGTTTTTTTCTGAAATGCAATTTAAAAAATACAAATGCTAGACAGATTAACAAATAATTAATTAATGTTTCAATGAAAATTTTCTTGCTCGAGTGTAAATACAATGTTAAATTATTTATTTAATTTACTTTTGGCTATTCGTCGTCTGTGTCTGTGTAAATTGAAACTGAGGTAAATAATCAACACCTTGAACTTGACAATGAACAAAAAATGTAATTTAACAACACAAAGCTGCAACTACCGAGCACCAAGCCGTTTGTCGCTGAGCGGACAATGAGCCAATACAATTGAAATATCAACTCTTATAATACCATTAAAGGCACCTAAAATACCCCAGACTTCAGATTGTTATTTCATCATCCATCATTATTTCCTATAAGAACCAACATTAGATAGTAGAAGAAATGTTTTTCATGTGTAATCGATTACTTAATCTAGAATCTTCATATATTATCTACATATATCAGTGGCGTGCAAACAATGTAGGCAAAAAGGCATTGCCTACCCTAGCACTATTTGTAATATTAGGGATTTATTTTTAAATCGAATTACCTCAAAATACTACCTAATTTGATATCAATACTAGACAATGCTATCAATCATAATCATTATACATAGGTATCCAGTATCAACAATATTAATAATATTATTATTAAAGCCAACACAAACTTTCCACGGATCCAAAATAATGCAATCTTGCGTTTAAGTGCCCTTGATATTTCCCATGTAGGTGTCCCGTAAGAGAGCATTGTAGGTGGACACTTGTGTGAATATGGAAACTACATTATGATCAAAAGGCAGCACCTATAGTAGTAATAAGCGTACGAAATTTGAAGGCATGGATGTAGCGCCGTGTGTTGAAAAGAGATAGAGGGCGGGTGACCGCACCGCCGCGCCGTTCGGTGTTATTTCGTAGTTACGACGGCGGAGACTGCGCAGCGGGGACGCTGCCGAGGGCGATCCAGATCAATATTATTGAAATAATTAGTGTGTCGCGTCGTGTCAATAATTAGTTTTTTTAGGTTCTTTTATAGTGTGTTATTTTGATTAAGCAACTGATTAATGATTAGTGTTAGAGTGGAGACTAGACACATAATATAGATCTATTTTAAAAATAAAAATGCAGGGTGAATGTGAATGTGATGACAGTGAAAATTGTGTACAACAACTAAAAACAGTTCCGTTTAGCTCCAGAACGTTTGACAGCAAACATGCCATTATCGCGGCGGGCCGGCCTACACCTTCCCTAAAAATTGTACAACAAAAGAAAAACTGCAATAGGTATTTTAGCAATAAGTTTTATGACAATTACAATTGGCTTGCAGGCTGCAAACATATTAATAAGATGTTCTGTTGGGCATGTCTATTGTTTTCGAAAGAAAAGAATGTGTGGACTAATGCCGGTTACGCAGATCTAAATAATTTTACAAATGCTGCAAAGAAACATGATCAATCCGAGAATCATTTAAGATCTGCCCTTTACTTATGTAACTTTGGACAACATAGGATAGAAGTGAGCCTTTCTCGTCAATTTAAAGAGGAAATAGAGCGGCATAATTCTAGAGTAGATAGAAATCGTAACCTAATGCGTAGACTTATTGATAGAACTTGCTTTTTGGGAATGCAGGAACTGCCATTTCGCGGACATACAGAAGACACTGAATCGTCGAACAGGGGCAACTTTATAGAGTGCATACAACTTCTGGCTAATTATGACCGGATTTTAGAAGATCATCTTACACGCTTCAAATGAAAATGAAAAGAGAAATGTCTTAGATATACATAGATATATAAGAATACAAAACGACTTAATATCTGCAATAGCCTTTGTGCTTAGGGCAAAAATACGACAAGAGTTGTATAAAACGGACTTTGTTGCTATTATGATTGACGAGACACCAGATATAAGCGGCAAAGAACAACTTTGTGTTATTCTCAGATATTTTACAGATTCAAACGAAATAGTTGATCGGTTTATGGGCTTTACCGACGTAAGTGCGGATCGAACTGCAGAAGCGCTAACCAAAATAATTACAGATATTTTAAATGACTATGAATGCACTACCAAACTAGTAGCTCAAACCTATGATGGAGCCGCTGTCTTATCTTCTAATAAAAATGGTGTTCAAAAAAAAGTGCGCGAACTCTGTCCCGACGCGATATATGTATGGTGCAACGCTCATATTTTGAATTTAGTTTTGTCGAAGTCCTGCGAGAGAATCGTGGAAACCAAACACTTTTTTGGAACAATTAAAAACCTAGGCACATTTTTTCACACTAGTACCAAACGTTCGGATTTCTATAACCGATTTTGTTCTAAAAAATTACCACGTGTAGTTCAGACTCGATGGGCCTTCGAGAACGGTAAATGTAATTTTTAGTGAAGTTTGTAATTTGAAGAATCTGTTTAATGACATGCTTGAAAATGAAGTAAATTGGGATGGAGAAACACTTTCAGCTGCTAGAATGTATCTATTTACATTAGAAAATTTTGAATTTAATTATTTTTTGGAAATTTTTAACCAAATATTTGGTCAGACAGATATAGGTACTATATAGTATAATACAGTCAAAACTCTCTGATGTTGGCTATTGCATTAAAAAAATAGATGATTTTAAAGAATATTTGGAAACAATTTTCATGGAATTTGAAAAAATGTATACAAAATGCGTGAATACTTATGGCGAGCCTAAACAAAAACGAAATATGGGTGATGTTAAGTCGCATTATGGACACCTTTTCAGAGAAATAGTGGATAACATCAAAAGCGAAATTAATGATCGCTACAGGGAAATTAGGCTACTAATTTTTTTTCGCCTTTTGGATCTGCATTGTTTTGAAACATTCAAAAGTAAATTTCCAGAAGATATATTCAATGAATTGAAATTAAAACATGGAGAAAAATTTGATTTTGAGAGATTAAAAAACGAGCTAAATTGTTTGTATCCATCATCAGAATTCAAAGGCATGAATGCTTATGAAATCATACAATTTTGCCAAGAAAAAAAAATGTGCGAAGTTTTCCCTCAAATAGTTAAATTAGCAAGATTAATTGTGACAATACCCGCTAGCTCGGCATCTGCAGAACGTTCATTCTGTGGACTAAAACGCATCCACACATACTTACGTAACACACAAGGACAAGAGCCGCTTAGCAGTTTGTCACTAATTTCTTTGGAGAAAAAACTCTTGCTAGATTTAAAACGTAATTCGACTTTTTATGACGATGTTATTAATGCATTTTTGATGAAAAACCGGCGTATTGAACTAATCTATAAAAAATAGGTGCTTTTATTTTTATTTGGTGTTTCCGAGGGTGTTTTTTAATTTTTAAATATATGAGATTTTTACTAGACAATGACATTAATAAATTTATGTAAATTAAGCCAGTGTTTCACGTTCCAGTTCAATAAAAAACATTTTTTTCAATGATTTTGGATTTTCTGATGAGTAAGTACCTAAATTAGGAAAATTATACTATATACCACTAAGTACTTATACTACCTACTGTAAGGTTACCAGCGAGGTTACCAAACAATGCTCTCTTACACTGAAGTCCACTGTTCTGGTTAAATTTCAGTTTTTAAAGAAAGCGGCAAAAGTGCTTACTGTTTACTGTTTTTTAATGCGCCCTTTAATTCTTATTAGGTGTACTTAGATAAATTTCAGTTAAAATGAAATAGCGAATACCTACCCACATGCAAATTATAGGTAAATCTTTCCATAAAATAGTGAATGCGCATCTAAAAAATGCGCATTTTTATTGGCCCTTACTTATTGCCTACCCTCTTCATAATGCCACTGCACGCCACTGACATATATATCCTAGCACAGCATGTATACTTCTGAATGGAAGCCTGTTGCGGATAAATCATTTTTTATATCAGTATCGGCTCGTGCCTTAATGCACTGGTAGTCCGCAAGAAAATTTGAGATGCTGAGCCCTTTTTCTCCCAGAAAATTTGTTATAAAAAAACCTACTCTCTAAGCTCACTAACTATTTAGTAAATTTTCCTTTAATTAGTTGTAGTAGTTAAAAACTCTTGATAATTCCTAACACAATTAACATTTGTTTTAGTTTATAACACACCTACTTTAATACGTCTATTTTTAATTTTGCCACAAATTTTGCTCAAACTTTTTCATCGAAGTTCGATATTTCAAATACAAAGTCGTTGTTTATGGCCAATATTGCCAGTGCATTAAGTCGATGGTTGGACGTAGAATTCTAAGAGAGGTCTTTATTCTTTTAAAAGGAAACGTAGAAAAGCAACGGTCAGCCTTGAATTCGAATTTAAAATATTAATACTTCATCACTTTCAGTGACATTTTGTGATACTAGTTTTGACGGAACTGAGATTCACAGAAAATACAAACCTATTCTACTATTTATATTTGTTCCGCTTGAACATATTATATATAAAAGCATTAGGCATACAGTTATCCAGAGGTGAAAGTCACTGAAAGTGATGAAGTACTAATATTTTAAATTCAAGTACAAATGACCAATAAAACAAATCGTACATCACTCTGAATATCATAAATGAAGGTGAAAGAACTTGTACAACTTCTGAGTGGTTTGTTTTCGTATATAGTCCAGATATACAACTGTTAAGTGTCTGTCTTCCTTATTATTCATCTATTTGCTTATTTCTATATGTAATGAATTGCTACAAACCCAAGATTTCTTTTCACAAAACAAATATGAATAGCAAAGAACATAAAAGATAATATATATATATATATATATATATATATATATATATATATATATATATATATATATATATATATATATATATATATATATATATATAGAAGAGAAGAGAGAAGAGGAGAATAGTTCCCATATTAATAGTGTCAAGCCTTTGGGAAAAATTTTTTTTGTCAGATTCGTGAGATGGATAATTATTCGCACATCAATATACATACATTACATAGATGTTCGGAATTTCAAAAAGTACCTATGTTTGTATTTTAGGTTGTTGAACGTGCAATGACCGAGGCAGTTTCGCACAAAAATTCGGGTATCTCAATCTAAATATAAGGGAAAACGTACAGTAAAGACATGTCTCTACGAATGACAAAGTTGCATAATTTAAGCACTTTTGAGTTTTGTGACGCAAAATAGACGTAGACGACGGCCGCCGTCCGACTTGAATGGGGGCGTCAGTGCCTATCAAACCGCTGGCGGCGCAATACAAACCGGAGCAGAACCGCTCTTATCGCGCGCTACTACTACGATGCTTTGCGCTCTTTGGCAGTCAACTATGTAAAAGCACGAAAAGTTCGAGAATTAAAACTTGAATTGCTTATAAAAATTCTAAGAAGTTCGTGGGTGTCTCTCGGATTTAATCTAGTGTCATCTAATTTTTTCTGTGAAGTTTTGAAAGTGATAGAGTGTCGGAACAATGATGCGATGACGTTTGATTTATTTTGAGCTGTTTCAATATTAACAGGTGAGTTTTTCTGATTGCTGTTACTACTTTTATCGATATTTTACTATAATATGGTAATTAATTAGGCGAAAGAATGGTATTTATATGAAATTATATTATTCTCCAAGAGTTAACGAAAGACAAAATCATTATGTAAAAAATATTTCATAATTTGTTAATTAGCATTGCATGGAATTTTGCATTTGGTGCCGAAACGTCAAGACAATATATATATATATATATATATATATATATATATATATATATATATATATATATATATATATATATATATATATATATATATATATATATATATATATATATATATATATATATATATATATATATATATATATATATATATATATATATATATATATATATATATATATATAGATATATATATATATATAGATATATATATATATATATATATATATATATATATATATATATATATATATATATATATATATATATATATATATATATATATATATACCACTCCACTATTGTTTCCACTCCATATATTGTTTTAAAGTTAGAGTAAAATGGCAGTTTTTGTGTCACCCTGTATAATATGGACATTTGCCTAGTTTTTTCTTTAATTTAAACCCTCTGTAAGATTCTTCATAAATTTAGTTACTAGATAAATTAATAAATTAATCAAATCTGACTTAAATTAACAAAGTTATTCATAAGCAAACTTCATCAATATAAATATATATATATATATATATATATATATATATATATATATATATATATATATATATATATATATATATATATATATATATATATATATATATAAATATATATATATATATATATATATATATATATATATATATATATATATATATATATATATATATATATATATATATATATATATATATATATATATATATATAATATACAGAGTCTTGTTGCTAAATTGATGCGAAAGATTTTAAGAAATGAATTTTAAAAATTAAAGGGGTCTTTTATCTTTAAAACCCCTTTCCCTGTACTTCTACTCTTAACTTTGATTTTCACATCTTTATTGGAGACATTAATATAGACATACTGAAAGAAAATGAAGTGGTATCGGAATACTTAAACACTCTATATGAATCTAATTTTCAATCTTTCGTTAATAGCGTAACTAGACCTAGAAGTCAAAGTTGTCTTGGCCATATTTTTATACAAAGCAAAGACGAAAGTGTATATCACTTTCGTCTCTCATATATAATAAAAAGAAACATTACCGATGATTATATAACAATTGCCAAAATACCAATACATTTTACAAATTTACGAAAAAGATAAATACAAACAATATATCAATTACTCTGATTTAAGAAATGACACATAATTATGACTGGCGTAATTACTACAGCATTGAATCAGTAGATGAGACAGCCGATTTAATTGTTGAGCAATTTTTTCAGCAATTTTCAATTTGGCAGCATTTTTTTCTTTAAACAAAATTGCTGCCAATTCAAAGTTTGTAAAGATTCATCATAAAGGTAGGTATCAAAAGAAAAACATGGATTACTGTAGGACACATTAATTCAATTCATGAAAGAGATACATTATTTATAACGCATAAAGAATATCCATATAATAATATTGCGAAGGAAAAATATACTCCATATAGAAAGGTTCTAAGAAAATTAATAAGAACTAGGAAAAACGAATCCTTTCACGAATGTGTTGACTAAAATTAAAATAATAACAAACATTTATGGAATGTAATTAATAAAATAAATAAAAACAAAAATAATATATAAAACATAAAGCACATAAAAGCTCAAAATAACGAATTAGTAACAGATCCTGGAGATATATCAAATTTATTTAATACGCACTACCAGTGGCGTGCAGTGGCATTATGAAGAGGGTAGGCAATAAGTAAGGGCCAATAAAAATGGGCATATTTTAGATGCGCATTCACCATTTTATGAAAAGATTTACCTATAATTTGCATGTGGGTAGGTATTCGCTATTTCATTTTAACTGAAATTTATCTAAGTACACCTAATAAGAATTAAAGGGCGCATTAAAAAACAGTAAACAGTAAGCACTTTTGCCGCTTTCTTTAAAAACTTAAATTTAACCAGAACAGTGGACTTCAGTGTAAAAGAGCATTGTTTGGTAACCTCGCTGGTAACCTTACAGTAGGTAGTATAAGTACTTAGTGGTATATAGTATAATTTTCCTAATTTAGGTACTTACTGATCAGAAAATCCAAAATCATTGAGAAAAATGTTTTTTATTGAACTGGAACGTGAAACACTGGCTTAATTAACATAAATTTATTAATGTCTAGTAAAAATCTCATATATTTAAAAATTAAGAAACACCCTGTGAAACACCAAATAAAAATAAAAGCACCTATTTTTTATAGATTAGTTCAATACGCCGGTTTTTCATCAAAAATGCATTAATAACATCGTCATAAAAAGTCGAATTACGTTGTAAATCTAGCAAGAGTTCTTTCTCCAAAGAAATTATTGACAAACTGCTAAGCCGCTCTTGTCCTTGTGTGTTACGTAAGTATGTGTGGATGCGTTTTAGTCCAGAGAATAAACGTTCTGCAGATGCCGAGCTAGCGGGTATTGTCACAATTAATCTTGCTAATTTAACTATTTGAGGGAAAACTTCGCACATTTTTTTTTCTTGGCAAAATTGTATGATTTCATAAGCATTCATGCCTTTGAATTCTGATGATGGATACAAACAATTTAGCTCGTTTTTTAATCTCTCAAAACAAATTTTTCTCCATGTTTTAATTTCAATTCATTGAATATATCTTCTGGAAATTTACTTTTGAATGTTTCAAAACAATGCGGATCCAAAAGGCGAAAAAAAATTAGTAGCCTAATTTCCCTGTAGCGATCATTAATTTCGCTTTTGATGTTATGCACTATTTCTCTGAAAAGGCGTCTATAATGCGACTTAACATCACCCATATTTCGTTTTTGTTTAGGCTCGCCTTAAGTATTCACGCATTTTGTATGCATTTTTTCAAATTCCATGAAAATTGTTTCCAATTATTCTTTAAAATCATCTATTTTTTTAATGCAATAGCCAACATCAGAGAGTTTTGACTGGATTATACTATATAGTATATCTGTCTTGACCAAATATTTGGTTAAAAATTTCCAAATAATAATTAAATTCAAAATTTTCTAATGTAAATAGATACATTCTAGCAGCTGAAAGTGTTTCTCCATCCCAATTTACTTCATTTTCAAGCATGTCATTAAACAGATTCTTCAAATTACAAACTTCACTAAAAATTACATATACCGTTCTTGAATTATAGGCCCATCGAGTCTGAACTACACGTGGTAATTTTTTAGAACAAAATCGGTTATAGAAATCCGAACGTTTGGTACTAGTGTGAAAAAATGTGCCTAGGTTTTTAATTGTTCCAAAAAAGTGTTTAGTTTCCACGATTCTCTCGCAGGACTTCGACAAAACTAAATTCAAAATATGAGCGTTGCACCATACATATATCGCGTCGGGACAGAGTTCGCGCACTTTTTTTTGAACACCATTTTTATTAGAAGATAAGACAGCGGCTCCATCATAGGTTTGAGCTACTAGTTTGGTAGTGCATTCATAGTCATTTAAAATATCTGTAATTATTTTGGTTAGCGCTTCTGCAGTTCGATCCGCACTTACGTCGGTAAAGCCCATAAACCGATCAACTATTTCGTTTGATTCTGTAAAATATCTGAGAATAACACAAAGTTGTTCTTTGCCGCTTATATCTGGTGTCTCGTCAATCATAATAGCAACAAAGTCCGTTTTATGCAACTCTTGTCGTATTTTTGCCCTAAGCACAAAGGCTATTGCAGATATTAAGTCGTTTTGTATTCGGTTAGAAAATCCGGAAAAGACATTTCTCTTTTCATTTTCATTTGAAGCGTGTAGATGATCTTCCAAAATCCCGTCGTAATTAGCCAGAAGTTGTATGCACTCTATAAAGTTGCCCCTTTTCGACGACTCAGTGTCTTCTGTATGTCCGCGAAATGGCAGTTCCTGCATTCCCAAAAAGCAAGTTCTATCAATAAGTCTACGCATTAGGTTACGATTTCTATCTACTCTAGAATTATGCCGCTCTATTTCCTCTTTAAATTGACGAGAAAGGCTCACTTCTATCATATGTTGTCCAAAGTTACATAAGTAAAGGGCAGATCTTAAATGATTCTCGGATTGATCATGTTTCTTTGCAGCATTTGTAAAATTATTTAGATCTGCGTAACCGGCATTAGTCCACACATTCTTTTCTTTCGAAAACAATAGACATGCCCAACAGAACATCTTATTAATATGTTTGCAGCCTGCAAGCCAATTGTAATTGTCATAAAACTTATTGCTAAAATACCTATTGCAGTTTTTCTTTTGTTGTACAATTTTTAGGGAAGCTGTAGGCCGGCCCGCCGCGATAATGGCATGTTTGCTGTCAAACGTTCTGGAGCTAAACGGAACTGTTTTTAGATGTTGTACACAATTTTCACTGTCATCACATTCACATTCACCCTGCATTTTTATTTTTAAAATAGATCTATATTATGTGTCTAGTCTCCACTCTAACACTAATCACTAATCAGTTGCTTAATCAAAATAACACACTATAAAAGAACCTAAAAGAACTAATTATTGACACGACGCGACACACTAATTATTTCAATAATATTGATCTGGATCGCCCTCGGCAGCGTCCCTGCTGCGCAGTCTCCGCCGTCGTAACTACGAAATAACACCGAACGGCGCGGCGGTGCGGTCACCCGCCCTCTATCTCTTTTCAACACACGGCGCTACATCCATGCCTTTAAATTTCGTACGCTTATTACTACTATAGGTGCTGCCTTTTGATCATAATGTAGTTTCCATATTCTCACAAGTGTCCACCTACAATGCGCCCTTACGGGACACCTACATGGGAAATATCAAGGGCACTTAAACGCAAGATTGCATTATTTTGGATCCGTGGAAAGTTTGTGTTGGCTTTAATAATAATATTATTAATATTGTTGATACTGGATACCTATGTATAATGATTATGATTGATACCATTGTTTAGTATTGATATCAAATTAGGTAGTATTTTGAGGTAATTCGATTTAAAAAAAAATCCCTAATATTACAAATAGTGCTAGGGTAGGCAATGCCTTTTTGCCTACATTGTTTGCATGCCACTGCGCACTACATATCTGTCGGAACAAACCTAGCTGAACGTAGTACATCACCTCAGCATCCACCTGTTCCACAAAACGCTCTACCATTATCTTGCATTCTACAACCTACTAACAAAACCGAAATAGTAAACCAAATCTTATCTATGAAGCATCATAAAGCCTCAGGACTTGACGGAATAAAATCTGAAACATGCAAGCAAATAAGAAACGAGATAGCAGAACCTCTTCAACATTTAACAAATAAATTATAACCACAGGGCATTTCCCAGTTATCCTTAAAATAGGGGTAATTCACTCACTTTTTTAGAAAGGTGACAACAAAATTTATAAGCATAATCTCTAATACAACTAAAATTTTAGCGAAAATTCAAATTATCGCACATCTGGAAAAAATAATGTATTATCAGATAATCAATTGTTTTCTTGACGGAAAATCAACGGCCTATTAACTTATTAACAACAAAAGTTTTGGTAGATCCAAACCATCTTTATGTGTATTCTTGGACCTCGCGAAGGCTTTTGATACAGTTAATCATGAACAGCTACTTCAGGTTCTGCAAGATCTGGTATTCAGAGGAAATGTCCACAGCTTGCTAAAAAGTTATCTATCTAACCGTAAACAATATGTAAAAGTCAGGGAAACACTTAGTAATGGATTAGTAATGAAATTTGGAGTTCCTCAAGGTACCGCCCTGGGACCCATATTATTTCTAGTTTATATAAACTCAATCCTTACTTTTAAAAGTGCAGGGATATTAATCTAGTTTTCTAGATGGTACAATTATTTATTATGAAGAGGAGAACTGGCAAAAACTGAAACAAAAAGCAGAAAAAGACATAGCAAGAATATTAGATTGTTTTCAATCAGAGACTTCTTTCGGTAAATTATGAGGAGATATTTTTCATACCATTTTCAATTTATGCTAGTGGTCTTCCTGATTATAATAAACTAAACATAAACACTCGGAACCAAGTAATTGTAATCAATTGTAATCAAATCTCATTTCTTCTATTTCGCATTATAATTCGCATAAAAATTTCTACAACTTCTGCTTTATTATTCTTATCTCAAACTTTTCAGGACATAATTTAAAATCTGTAATTAATAAATATTCTCAAATGTCAATATATTTGACAAAACAAAGTAATAAGCATCAAAGATCCATTGACCATTTTAAAATAATTTAAAATTTCAAGTTAAAATATTATAAAATAAATAGAGGACTAATTGAACCCACTCTTATTGACCATAAAGGACTCGTGCTTATCAGTGAATCTTCTCCAACTACAAATAAGTGTTCATAGAACTGGCGCCCATGGGAAGGATACAATAGGGAAGAGATAAAGTAAGAATCTTGGAATCTTATCAGGTATTTCTTCGCTGTGTAATCACTGTACTTATCTCAAGTATCAAATCCTTAAAACAATACTTTAAATATTTTAAACTCTCATAAATTTTCTTTACATCTTTTTATATTTAATAATTTGTCGCCCAACATTAAGGGCTTTCACAAGTTCATACATTTACAATTGTCGCCCAAAGCGGGGCTTTGAAATTCACAAATTGTATACTTTTACAATCCTTTATTAATCCTTTTTAATTGCGATGCACAAACACTTTACACTATTTTCCACGATACTGGTTTGATCTCGAACTAATAGCTGCTGCTGGGCTCTGATGGTGTCATCTAGCGGATATCGCCGTACTATCTCTGGAACGCTGCTATTATCGCCGTGCTTTCTCTCGAACGTTGCTACGATTGCCTGAAACTTTATTGTAGTATATCCTTACCCTCAAACTGAATTTTCAGATTCTGCTCTTTTACTGCTTCTTTATACTTGCAATTTCTTATAAATTGACTTCCTTTCCTTTCACTGCTCACCAAAGTCTTCTGCGGCTAGGGACGCTACCAAGCCTCTATTTATCACTTCGTAATTTCGACGAAAGCACTTAATATGAAGTTATTTCTGCTTATAAATCGTTCCCGCTGGTGTTCTACTTATTTCTCACTATTTTAATTATTTTTACTTAAGTTTAACTATTAATTTTAACAAATTTTTGATAAAAATTATTAGCGGAGCTGTTCTCTCCTCGAACGCTATAGCTGGACTCTTTTTCATTGTTATATGTAACCACGGATATGGCGTATATATATATATATATATATATATATATATATATATATATATATATATATATATATATATATATATACAAGCGTAAATAAATATAAGCGTGAACTAATTTTACTTTTAAATTATATATATATATATATATATATATATATATATATATATATATATATATATATATATATATATATATATATATATATATATATATATATATATATATATATACAAGCGTAAATAAATATAAGCGTGAACTAATTTTACTTTTAAATTTATACTCTTGCATTCGTATTTGCATTGCTACAAAGGCAGCAGAATCACCAGTAAATTATAGGTTTATGTAAACCAAAAATATTAAGCAAAATGTAAAAAGATTAAATGTTTACTTGGATATTAATAAAGCCAAAGTAAAGGAAAATATTAATTAGAGTAGGCATATCTTCAAGGGATGTTCGTTCATTTTGGGCCTGCTTTGAAATAAATACGTATTTTTTAGCCACCAGAAGAAATACGCGAAGCCTTCGGTGTAGCTATAGTAACAAACCATTTGTGTATTTTTCGCAGTGTTTGCAGATGTCTGAAACCCGGCCTTTGTATATATGTGCCACGTTTCTTATCACTAGCTTACAACCCCTACCCGTCCTGCAAGTAGTAGTTTGCGGGCTGAAAATGCGAACTTTTGGATTTGCCATTTTATAGCGGCGACTATGGATGAATACGATCTATATATTGAGAAAAGCGACAAAATCGCAAGGAAAACAGTTCCAACATAATCCCCATAACACATAAAAGCATAGTATACCTACCTACCTAAAATGTAAACAATCCAGGTCATATGTACCGGACAAAAGCACAAGAAGGCGAAGAATGCTCGCCTAAAGCCAGATAAAGACAGAGCGTGATACTCGTGAAAGCCAAGACTACACGGTAATTGGGCATTTTTTTATTTAGCAATATCTAAATTAAAACTAACCACAAAATTAGAATGAGCGTATACATAGCTTCGACAAGTCACAGCATTAATTATCGAGCATAGAAACTTATTAAACTATGTCTAATCGATTAATAATATAAATAAATACATCATAGAAACAGGGTGTCGAGATTAAAGTGCCGGTCTAGCTACGAACCAAGTCGCTTGTGATATGTTCTGTTATGCAATTAGGTATATCCCGTAGATTTAGCCTAGTTAAATAAGTAAATAACTATAAGGAAGCCTTCCGTTATATTTGAGACGAAAATTGGAGAAAGATCGATCGATATCCACCTTTAGAGTACCTAATACAAGAATAAGAGTAAAATCTCCGATTGCGTCAACACCGTCTTTGTAATTATTGTAAAGTCCACCGTCTAAAGTTTAGGGATTTATATGGTAACAAGATAAATCATGACAAACCCAGGGCTTTCTTGGAGACTTGCCGAACTGCACAACTGTTCTGCTTATTAATTAAGCTAAATATCGGCGGTAGCGGTATTTTCCTAGGCGCCAAACTTTGTTTTCTCGCGTACAGTTACAGGCGGCACAATGGGGCCCTTAGATAGCTTAGAGTTGGAGATAGGAATGTCCAGAGGTCACGCTATTTACAGGGAATGGGGAATACTATGTTCTACAGTGAGACAACTTTGTTTTCACAATTTATTCAATTTACCAGAATTTTAAGAACAAAGGTTTTACTATCTAACTATATACATATATCTATATTTATTTAGCTTTACGTTTAAACTCTATAATTTATAATATAAACTATCGGACATAAAAAGTGGCGCATCTAGATTTTGTCCCAAATTTGATGTTCAATAACTTTTAAACCAGCCTATAGATTTTGATATTTTTTTTTTGAAAGGGCGATTCCTGGGAATGACTATTTTGTAATGTGGCTTTCCATAAAAAATATATTTCCTAATATGTACAGCCTTTAAAAACCGATTATGATTTTGACACGAAATTTGAATGTCGCTGTGACGTGAAATTTTATTTGTATTGAATTCTTAGGTTGGTCACGGTGTCACCATTCTTTTTTCAATATTCTCTTTTTTGAATCACCTCTCTAGCCCTTTCAGCAACGAAGATGCGACATTTTAGATGAAACGGTTTTATTAAGTTTGATATTTAACAAGGAGGCTATGGTAACGGTTAACACTGAAACGTCATATATATATATATATATATATATATATATATATAACATATATATATATATATATATATATATATATATATATATATATATATATATATATATATATATATATATATATATATATATATATATATATATATATATATATATATATATATATATATATATATATATATATATATATATATATATATATATATATATATATATATATATATATATATATATATATATATATATATATATATATATATATATATATATATATATATATATATATATATATATATATATATATATATATATATATATATAAATATATATATATATATATATATATATATATATATATATATATATATATATATATATATATATATATATATATATATATATATATATATATATATATATATATATATATTATAGGGTTCTATAACTATCTTTCATTTCTAAATAAGCCCATAATAGTGTTTAATGGATACAATTGGGCACGTATTATATTAAACCAAGAATATCCAAATATTGAATAAGTAATAAAAGTGGAATAGGTAGGTATTTGATTTGCATAACCGACTGCCTACGTCTAAACTGTTAAGTGAAAAATCGGTCGAGGAGATAATGTATTCCAGAAGGGAAATATGCGGAACAAACATTTCACGGTATAATCGAGAGATATTGATATTTAAACGAAAGTGAATTGAGTGTCGCCGATTTAGTTAGAGCTTGCCATAGGGAAAATACGAGAGGTGGGTTGAAAAAGTACGGAGCCTGCTGAGAGTTGCGCTTGTACGAAGATGGATGACATATGGTATCAAGGCGCTATGAAGTTGTATATATTTATATAAACTGCAATTTGAAATACATTAAGGTGTCAAGCGGTGATACGTTCCCTCTCTAGCTGTTTGCCGGAAATGCATTATATCAGGTGTGGGCAACATCTTTGTGTAGGATGAGGAATGTAAATATTTAGTATGGACTACTGACCAAATCATATAAATAATAGTTGCAACAACATCCTGTACACTTTTATTTTACTAACTTTAGAAATCTTATAGGACATAATATATATATATATATATATATATATATATATATATATATATATATATATATATATATATATATATATATATATATATATATATATATATATATATATATATTATAGGGTTCTATAACTATCTTTCATTTCTAAATAAGCCCATAATAGTGTTTAATGGATACAATTGGGCACGTATTATATTAAACCAAGAATATCCAAATATTGAATAAGTAATAAAAGTGGAATAGGTAGGTATTTGATTTGCATAACCGACTGCCTACGTCTAAACTGTTAAGTGAAAAATCGGTCGAGGAGATAATGTATTCCAGAAGGGAAATATGCGGAACAAACATTTCACGGTATAATCGAGAGATATTGATATTTAAACGAAAGTGAATTGAGTGTCGCCGATTTAGTTAGAGCTTGCCATAGGGAAAATACGAGAGGTGGGTTGAAAAAGTACGGAGCCTGCTGAGAGTTGCGCTTGTACGAAGATGGATGACATATGGTATCAAGGCGCTATGAAGTTGTATATATTTATATAAACTGCAATTTGAAATACATTAAGGTGTCAAGCGGTGATACGTTCCCTCTCTAGCTGTTTGCCGGAAATGCATTATATCAGGTGTGGGCAACATCTTTGTGTAGGATGAGGAATGTAAATATTTAGTATGGACTACTGACCAAATCATATAAATAATAGTTGCAACAACATCCTGTACACTTTTATTTTACTAACTTTAGAAATCTTATAGGACATAATATATATATATATATATATATATATATATATATATATATATATATATATATATATATATATATATATATATATATATATATATATATATATATATATATATATATATATTATAGGGTTCTATAACTATCTTTCATTTCTAAATACGCCCATAATAGTGTTTAATGGATACAATTGGGCACGTATTATATTAAACCAAGAATATCCAAATATTGAATAAGTAATAAAAGTGGAATAGGTAGGTATTTGATTTGCATAACCGACTGCCTACGTCTAAACTGTTAAGTGAAAAATCGGTCGAGGAGATAATGTATTCCAGAAGGGAAATATGCGGAACAAACATTTCACGGTATAATCGAGAGATATTGATATTTAAACGAAAGTGAATTGAGTGTCGCCGATTTAGTTAGAGCTTGCCATAGGGAAAATACGAGAGGTGGGTTGAAAAAGTACGGAGCCTGCTGAGAGTTGCGCTTGTACGAAGATGGATGACATATGGTATCAAGGCGCTATGAAGTTGTATATATTTATATAAACTGCAATTTGAAATACATTAAGGTGTCAAGCGGTGATACGTTCCCTCTCTAGCTGTTTGCCGGAAATGCATTATATCAGGTGTGGGCAACATCTTTGTGTAGGATGAGGAATGTAAATATTTAGTATGGACTACTGACCAAATCATATAAATAATAGTTGCAACAACATCCTGTACACTTTTATTTTACTAACTTTAGAAATCTTATAGGACATAATTTTGGCTAAGATTGTCGCTCTAGCCCTCGTTGGGCGGGACCTTTCATCTCCTTTAAGTAATACCACTTACCGGGGGTAAAATCTCAACCAATCCTACGGGATCTACTTTACCCCTTATATAATCTCAGGAAACTATTCCCGTACGCTAACGACATCTGGTTGCAAAATAAGAACACTTTACATGACATGGATAAATAATAACAATATTTATGGGGGTCCCGTTGTACACATATGAAGAGAAAACCCCATCGAAAAACTCTCGAAAAAATTTTCAATTTTTAATATTATTTATCGAATTGAATTGATATCATTACTTGAATTTTCCGAATCTCGGGGGCCGGATTGAAACTGGTGGAGGACCGGGGGTTGCCCATATATGATTTAGTAGAATAGTAGATATTAAAATATACAGTCCAAGCCAAAATTTGCAATAGGACATGGCCTCAGTTTCATCATACGATGAGCCGCCACTGAGCTAGATCTTGCCGGCACTTTTAAACACCATTGCGTCAGTGAATTTCTGAGTGCTTCATTCGTTGATTGCCCTCCATTATTTTGATAATTAGCATCCATTACTCAAGCGTCTTTAGTATCTATTACTATCTTATTAAGACGACAATCCGGTGATATTTCTTGAGGAGAGAGCTTAATTTCCTTCAACGGGGCTTCGTGGAATTACAGGAACAATTAATAATAATAATAATAATGATAATAAATTGTGAGCTATATCCAGCCTATTTGGATATTAAAGAGAGTAATAAAACCCTACAATCAGAAACAGCCATAGGCGTGCTATTTTTTAAATTCATAGAAATTTCAGAGCTAATGGTTTTGTACCATATACAAAACTGCTATTTGAATCATTATATCTCTGGGTTCTGTACCTAATTGTATTGGATAATGCAAGATACCACTCCAGACAGCTTCAGCGAGCCAGTGACGTAGCCAGGGAGTCGTTTTTGTCGATTTTTTTGGTTTATTTTCTTTAATTTTACGGCGTACAATATGTATGTGTAGTGAATGACCGGCAACTCTGACCTACACAGTGTTTTTAATTTGGGTAAAGATTGATCGTCAGAAATAGCACGTGAAATTATCTTCCATGTAGGAATCTCATTTTTAAAAAAGAAACCATGGATAATCCGGCGAATTGCGTATTTGACATCTTCGTCGACGTCAATTTTCTTTCTGCCACCAGTTTCCGTTTTCTTCTTTTTTGCAATGGGTTCCTCATCTGTAATTGCACGAAACACACTATTCACACAGACTTTTGTCAACGAAGCGCATATATCAACTGCCTCAGTTTTAATGATTCAAGAATACCATTCCAATATTCCTTCGTATACATTTTTGATCATTTTCAGTTCTCCTCCTGTCAAATTCGGTCGCTTACGATTGGAATTATTGGTTTTAGAACCACTACTATTCGCATTCGTCGCTTCCATTGCATAAAAACACTAAACACTCGCGTATAACACAATATTAAAATAGCGGTAGACCCGGTTACTAATGAGTTCTGCCCACCATTTTTATAGAGTGTACATAAATTTGCACACTAATTTGCAGACCGTTCATTTGTGATGGTGGCGTGATATTATGTATGAATCACTTCACACTATTTCGGAACCAGGGTATACGTTAACCACCACTATCATAGAACGAGTCGCACTGCGGTAGGTACTGAGGTTTGATGGGTACGCAAACACAGCCCAGAGTACGAAGTCGCAAGAACAGAGGCGACGATACAGACATCAATTTGACATAAAACACATTGACACCTGTGAAACAAGAAGATTTTCTGTCCAATCCTACCAACAAAGATCAGTTCATCTCCTTACTACAGACAAAGCTTCAGCAGAATGGTATACAGACTCTCGAGGTCACCAATGATGGTGACGTCCTTATCGTGAAGATTGCTGTGGAACAATATACTCATAGTTCTGTGGCTGTCGTTGGTGAGGATGTGGACCTCGCTGACACCCACATCCTGCTGCGGAAACCCGGTCAAAGGAAAATCAAAATAATGGCACTGCCCTAAGAGATGGTTTGAGATGGAAGAGCCGCATGGTTTTCAACGCATCCTGCTCTTATTCATGGCTTCAACGCTTCGATTGCCGAGGGCCATTGCCTCAACGACGTGCCTATTTATGGCGAGGATGATGATGAAGACGACACAGAGCACCTTCAGCAAGAACCACCCACAACTAAAGATGCGGTTGGCATCGACGAAGACCCCTTGCCAGGACCCTCACGGCCAAAGGTCTATTATCACGTCATTTCCACATAAACGGTCGGTGGTTTCTTACCCATATAGTCGGGCAAGACGGCGCGCAATAATTTCACAGTTGCGATTGTATGAGGGAATAGTACCTGCTTATTATTATTATTAATTGTACTTACTTCTAATTAATACCTAAAATTTATATTGTAAATAATAATTTCATATATTATGAATTAAAGTGCCATTGTAAATTGTGAAAATATAGTTAACTTTATAACTCGACGAGCCGCCACTGTATAGGAAACTTACTTATGACTACATGCAATTTATATAAACTACAACGTTTATGCAGGATTTACATATTTAATGAGCTTTTATTGTTATCTATATTACCAAACTGACTATAGAAGTTGAAATAGAAAATAGTGACCAAGACTGAAACCTTGCACTTGCTCCGCTATCATTCGCACGTCATATACTTATAAAAATACTCGAAGACTTCATTATTGTACGGCAGGAAAAACAATAAAAGCTAAGAATTGGGTCAGCTACGCATGCGGCACTGCCGCTCTTGTTTCATTTAAGTATGCATAAATTTTAATCTAGCCCAATTTGCTTATTTAGATCTTATGCTTATGTAAATATTCAGATTGTTTCCGCAATAACAAACTTCTCGTTCGCTTTTGCGTTTATGTACAACGCGCTTATTACATACCCAAACAAAATTCCAAAAAAGAATGCTCCCAGCGGAGACGGTAATTAAGTTATGTCGACGAACTCTACGCGTACCTACGAATCTGATTATTCCTGCAATTTGACGGTATTAAACAGATTTGCGATTTTTGTTTGCATTCGAGATAATTGATTATGAACCATTAAGGGAGGTATATATTCTGTATATCATAATACACACCCCACAAAAATTATTGCGTCACCGAAAATGTTCATAAGTTTGATGGTATCTGTATTGATGGTATTTGTATCTGGATTTAGTATCTGGTTTAATTATGTGATAAAAGTTATTAAAAATAACTGGCATTGGGTACAATCTATAACATTGAAATATATTGGGGTGTATAAGGGGTATTTCTAATATGAAGACAATCTCAAAACCTTTGGAATAACTTTTGATATTAATTACGTTTTCAAACATTAATAAGTTTTCTAATCTTGGCTCGAAGGGTAACACCTGAAGATTTTGGGGAATTTCTTTTATTTCTTTAAGTAAGTTACTTGGTATAACTATAGAATTGTGTAATGTATTTATTTTTGCAAATGATATGGCTACTTCAATTTTATTAAACGTATCATAAATTGTTTGGAAGATGAAAGTTATTTGATTTAATATTGTTTGCGTTAAAAGATACTTGCAGCTTTCAGTTTCTTGCTTAGATATTATCACAATAGTATTATCTATTTGGCTTATTTTAGATCCTAAAAGTATCTGATTATGAGATAAATTTGTTGCTATTTCATTGAAATTTGTTATTGATGCATTCAATAAAGTAATTTGTTCTTTTATAATAGATTTTTGCTTTTGTTGATTATCTTGAAGTTGGCTAATTTGTTGGTCATATTTTTCTGCATCTGCGGAGTCTAAGTTACCTGTTAAGCACTTGATTATTGAACCTGCTAAGTTTATTAGCCCTCTCTTGGAACGATAACTTGGATTTAATTGAGTTATTTGTTCCATATTGTTATTGCAGTGTCATCCGCGAATCCTATAATGTCTGCTCTACATCTACACAAGGATAGAGAAAATAGATCATTTATATAGATAGAGAACAAAACCTGACCCAACACTGTACCTTGTGGCCCTCCATATTCTACAGGTAGTGTATAACCTATTACATTATTTACTTTCACGCTCTGATGTCTGTTGGTTAGGTAACTTTACAGTTTTAAACTATTCCATCTGATACCAATGTCATCAAGTGATTGTAAAAGTAAGGAATGACTAACTGTATCAAACGCTTTTGATAAGTCAATAAACGTAGAGAGACAGGGTTTTGATTGATTTAGTGCAGAGTGGATATTTGTTGTTAAAGCTACTATTGCATCTTCAGTCGACACATTCTCTTTAAATCCAAATTGGTTTTCAGAAATTATGTTATATCTTGTAATATAAGCATTTAGTCTCTTTTTTATAATTTTTTCAAAAACTTTGGTTACATTTGTTATTAGAGATATGGGTCGATAGTTACTGCCGTCCTCTTTATCTCCTTTTTTATAGATAGGGACAATAATGGATTCCTTAAAAGTTGTTGTCCAGTGACCAATTTCCATACATCGGTTGAAGATGAATACCAGGGGTGTCAAGGTGTATTGCCTTATTAGTTTCAGAGTTTCAGCATTAATATTGTCCACTCCAGGTGATGTCTTATTTTTTAATTCTGATATTATTACATGTTTGATATCATTAGCATCTGTAGGAACTAAGACAAAAGAATTTGGCCTAATATTTCTTCTTATTATGAAATTGGGGTTTTTGGAAATTTTATTAGCTAATGTTTTGCCCATGCTTGAAAATAATTTGTTAAATTCATTTGAAATTTCTTTGGCACAATTTAATGTGCTTCCATCTTCACCTTCACTTTTTAAGCGTGAAATATTACGGGATTTATTTTTGTGGTTAGTAATTTCTTGTACTATATTCCACAGTTTTTTGTGTTTAGTTGATTTTCATTTATTTTATTTTTCTAGTAATCATATTTTCTTTTTTTATTAAGGAGGTTAATTTATTTTTATAATTTATATATTGTGTTCTTAGTTCTATATTATTGGGATTTCTCTTTACTGTTGTGAACATATCATTCTTTTTGTTAATAGAAGTTACTAAAGCATTAGTTATCCATGTTGATTTCTTTGTATATTTTCTTTTATTTTTAATGACTGTAGTACATTTGTCAATAGTTTCCATTGTTATATTAATAAATTTATTTGTTGCAATGTCAATGTCTGGTTCATTATAAACTGGCTTTAATTTTTTGTAAAACTATTTGTAATATTATAGGATAGTGATCAGTGATATCTGTTTCTATTATCAATGGTAAGGTAAAATCTATATTACTTATTTCTTTACATTTAATAAATATATGATCTAGACATGATTTGGTATTTTCTTGTACTCTGGTGAAGTTATTGATTGTAGATATATAGCCAAACTCATTGAGGATGTTTAAGTACTCAATTGCATAGTCGAAATCCTGAAGAATATCAATATTTAGGTCACCCACAAACAAATTATAGTTTTCATCATTTTTATTCTCGACTTGCAAGTAATTTTGCAGGTGATTGTTGAATACATTGGGATCTAACGATGGAGATCGGTAGAGAGCTGTTATGATAATGTTATTGTCTCCTTTTATCTGTATTTTAATTCTTCATGCTTTACTTTTGTTGTATGATCTAGCCACTCATATTAAGGCTGTTATTTTAATTATTTAGGTTTACATTTAAATTCTATAATTTACAATATACATGGTTTAATTCTCACTTCTAAGCTGTATTCACTTATTATATTCACCTTTCGTGATCTAATTTCAATATTCAAAACATAGACTTCCTCTCTATATTATTTCGAGAGTCTATTCTCGAAACCTGTTTACAACATGATGCTTCTGCATTAATCTTTCTAATGTGCATGTGATATTACATAAAATTTGTTGTGATTTGTCTGTTACCATTAGGTATGTGAGTTTTCGATTTTTGCGCCAATAAATAACTTTGATATCAAGCAATTAGAAAATGACCGATCACACGCGTTAGAATCTTTACGTTAGAAAATTCACAAACCGAAATTGTACATTACAAAATTGGCCTGTATTAAATGATATATGGGGAACAGTCTAAAAATATACTTTGGGGGAATCGGCTTCAACGATTCATCCTCTTTTCTGCAATTACCAGCATCACAATCATAATCTGAAAATTAATTATATGAATTCCGGAAAATCATGAATATACATCAGACCCTGTACTGTATTCACAGTGCCTACGTTCAGGATTACACGCACTTCACTGAACGGGCTCAACCAGGATTTCCTGACAATTACTCCCACTCTCGTTATATATAAAAGCTATTAACTTAGCTTTAAATTTATTTCGCAACTCTCGCACCTGTAAAAATTAAGTGTACAAAGCAAAGTTACTCAAATTACTGATATACACTTAGTACACGGATTTTAGTCAAATTTATACGAAATAGAAGAACAAAATTATAATAAGCTGAAATTTCAAGGATAGTTAGCTTATGTGTGTAAGAATTCATATCAAAAAAACTTCCCACCCCTAACTGGTATGCTTCATCCGTATCGCACCCCCTTTAAGGACACCACACTGTTGTTTTTACAATATCTTTTAAACGCTTTATCTTAGGGAAAAAACATAAGTATAGAAAAAGGTTCGTTACAAAATTCTTTACAAAAAAGGCCCTATAGTATGTATCGATTTTTCTATTACTTTTTATGTTATTAAATCGTAAACTGTAGGGTTAAACAAAAATGAAAGCCCCATTATATACTGAATACGGTACTTAATTGAATAGAACGCAGCCTGATAATATTTCAAATGATCCAACACAATCTTAAACGCCTAATTCATACACATGCTAGAGAGAGAGATAGGGGGAGAGAGAGGGGGGAGAGAGGGAGAGAGATATGGAGAGAGAGGGAAGAGAGAGGGATAGAGAGGGGGGGAGAGAGAGGTGGAGAGAGAGCGAGAGGGAGGGAGAGAGAACGGGAGAGAGAACGGGAGAGAGAAAGGGAGAGAGAAAGGGAGAGAGAGAGAGACAGAGAGAGATGATGCCGATGTGCCATATTTCGATGTTACAAACTATGCCTATTACCTCTTTTTGTGTATGGGTATTACATATAACTTTATCCATTTATATATTTTTATATAAGTTCGTATTTAAAAAGTAAAAATATTTATTTTTAGCAACAGAACTAATATATTTCATTATATTTTTAGGTACATATAACACATAATATGTAAATAGAATTTCAGATGTGTAAAAGGTAGATACGTTGTCGCTAGAATAAAAATAAAAACACTTATTTATAGTTACTTATATATATTTTTCACCGCGTGCAATCCTCGAATTTAAATTTAACCTCACATCACATGTATGCATATAATCACCAGTCATATATGATTTTTTGTCACATCGTTTTGCACAATTTCGAAAGACATATCATTAAAAAGCCCTTAGTATATGCTGCTATTCATATAAGACAGTCACTGAAGACGAAAAAGGTATGAACACCCAAAAGTTTTAACACAACGTTGGAGAATTACTAAAACCAAATCCCATTTTGCAACACATTCGGAAGCCCGGAATATTATAAAAAATTGAAAATATAGCAATTAATCTTAATACTTTCCTACTACATACCTCAATGCTACTTAAAATAACAAATAAAATAAGCTAGAATGACAGTAAATAACCCGATTTAGGCATTTATGAAATATTATGTGTGAAACAAATTTATTTTCTTTTGGTCATTGGTATTTTGCCGTGGGAAATATAAAAATATTAAATATCGCTTAACTTTGCGTCCGATAGATTCGTGAAAAGCTGATGTTTTATTTTATCCCCTAAAATTGCAAGTTTCACACCTGAGAATAAACAAACTAAAAAACTTTAGGACAGTCAGGCACCACCTTAGTAGAAGTAATTTTATTCATATAAACATATACATATAAACAATTGTTTATACAATTTTATCATTGTTTGAACTTACGTATTTCAAGTTTCTAAGATTGGTAAGCAGTTAACCTTTTGCTAGTTTTGTTATACCTACCAAACTATGTTACCATGAAATGACAGATATTTACATACAATTTTAGTTTGTTTTGATTATATATGTAGTAGGAATAACTATTATTAGCCTCAATGACAGATTCAGAACATAACCTTGGGGAAATAGTGTTCTATTTGTATATATATATATATATATATATAAATATATATATATATATATATATATATATATATATATATATATATATATATATATATATATATATATATATATATATATATATATATATATATATATATATATATATATATATATATATATATATATATATATATATATATATATATATATATATATATATATATATATATATATATATATATATATATATATATATATATATATATATATATATATATATATATATATATATATATATATATATAGTTAGGTTTTTAATTTTATATATTATTAATTTTATTTATTTTATTTTATTTGTTTTATTTAATTATTTTTTTAAATTTTATCCCGTGTTACTTTAAGTAACATGGGATATTTAAAAATCCTTAGAAAGCAATATGCGACCTGTATTAATATAGATACAATTTTATAAATCACGACGATGATTATAAAGGGAATATTTTATAACATTTTGTTGGTTACCTTAATTTTTTACAGTTAATCTTTTATAAACAAACACAAATTCACATGCGCACTTCACTGTTGCACTGTGGCGGTGACCCCCTACTGGTGGTATTCTGCAACTGCTAAACTGCAATGGCGTCGAGGAACTGTTACGGCGTGTATTATATTTTGAACTGCTTCGAGACCTAATAAATTATCGTGATCCCACTATTGATGGAATTCTTATTCCGTCTACTACTTACTCTGCTTTGTTTATCTTCTTTGCTTCTTATTTATCCTTAGGCAAATGCGATGATATCACCTTTCAAGATATATAGGACATCCTAGATAACTAATTATTGTTAGGATATTACGATTATCACTCGAATTCTTCAACATCATATACAATATACAATCAACATGATATACAATTTACTGGAAACACTTGTGACTACATCAGTGTCCAAACAATTTACATTAGTTTTACCATTTAAATGATTAATTTCCTCTCAGAGAAATTCAACACGTGGCTACCGAATTTAGTGCCTAATACGTACTCTCCAGCATTATTATATTTCACTTAGGAAGCCCCTTCACAAAACAAAATAAACTTCCTTAGTTACTTGTACATTTGTCACAATATTCGTTACTTGCCAACCAATCTCGTATTACCATAACTTTAGAATTTGATTTTAAACACAGTTATTTATACATAGTTATTTTGCAATCTTTGAACTGAATATTTTTCCCTTTCAGAATTTCTATTTTACACGGGTGCACGGATCTTTCCGTCTAGCTTGTGGTCAGTCAACGTTACACTCGTATCCTGATGCGAGATTAAATAATCTGGACTCCCACTTTGGAAGGTACTCTGTTTATATACAGTATATCCCAAAAGTTTGGAATAAAATTCATAAAACTTTAAAATGTCAAATAGCAGGATACCCCTTGTGATACCTTATTTCAAAGGATTCTGAATGCTGAATATAGTAAAAAGAGAAATTTTAATTTTGGATCATAAATAACGAAGATATTCGCTAAATTAAAGTTCCCATGCTTACTATGCTTTGCTAAAAATAAGAACGTTAAAACAAGTGCCTATCAATGACATTTGATAAAAAATACTTGACATTTCTCTTAGTGCAGTTTATTTTACTACTGGATAGGGCTGGAACCTTTGATGTAACTATAACACTCGGAGTAGTTTCCACAAACACCAAAACACTTTCACTTCGCTCGACGCGCGTTTCGCCAACCAAGTTGGCATCATCCGGAGACGATTAAAACTAATCTTAAACTACAAAATCTACCATATTTATACTATTTTCATGGTGACGTCACTAATGATATCACCGTGAAATTTACGCGTGACTAATCACGCTTCAATGATCGGTTGCTAAGCAACGCATAAAGCGGGATATACGGTATAGGTCCCTTGTCGCTATTCATACTACTTTTACATTTTACAATTTCTATGCTCTCAAATGCATCCAACTGTCTATTATTGGTCATATTTCCAACTAATCTTAAATTACTAATATCTATTCTATGATTGTTGTCAAAAGCATGTTGTGCAACACTAGACGTATCTGTTCTTCCATATTTTAAATGAGTATTCTTGGTAAATACTTCCTATCCAGTATTCTTGGTAAAGGTTTATTTTGGCATTTTGTCAAACTTCACAAATTTTGAATAATGCCTAATTTGACAGATAAGCAGCGGATTAAAATTCTAAAAATGATTGGATACAGAGATAAAATGAGAAGTCAGTCAGGAGTTTGTGAGACGTTCAATAATGTTTATCCTAATAAGAGGGTTGCACAATCAACAGTGAGTAAAATTTATCAAAAATTTGCTTAACTGGATCCGTAAAAGATGTTCAAAGACCAGGTCGAACTAAAACATTACATGACGATGAACATCTTCATGTAATGCTGAGTTTAACCGAATATCTAATTAATTATGTGAGAAAAATAGCTCAACAATATGGCGTTTCTAAATCTGTAGTTCATCGTAATATGAAGAATGAAAAGTGGTCACCATCTAAGCTCACGGTTCAGGAACTTTTACCTGGCGATGAAAATAAAAGAATTTAATTTTGCGAAACAGTCCAGAATATTAAGAAAGTTGACTCCTTTATCCTCTTAGTAATGAAGGCTAACAAACATGATTTGATGTCAACAAGAGACGTATTTCATGGCATTTACAACCTTTCGTTGATTGGCCTATGAAACGTATTTTTCTGAGGAAAAGTTATATCTTTTGTCATAAATTGCCACTAATACCCTACTGAAGTATTTGTTGCAATGGTTTTTTCCACTTGGTAAGGGGTACTATTGCAATGAAATGTTGGCAATATAAGCAATAATTCCTTAAATACTTTTAATTATTTCTGTCGTAGGCTTGTCATGATTCTCATTAAGATTGTGTAATTGCTCGTTTGATGTTGTTTCGTTTCATTTCACGGATAATTTGGATGGATTACATAAACATATGTTATTTGTCACGATACGTATTTAACGAGGTATTATTAATTGAATTAATAATTAGTCACATCACATAGTGTTTTGTTTTTTAACTAGAGAGCTTATCTAAAACAATAACAGCTGGTATTTGGAAAACATATACTTTCAGCTTATCATTATTTCACATTTTATTTATAATTATTTCAATTTAAAGTTAGTTTTATTACATACATAGCACGACTACCAAGAACAACATATTCGTCAATGCTTTATTAGATTCACCGTACATTTTTTATGAATCATCTCAAGAGAATCATTTAATTACAATTTCTTCAAGAAGAATTATCCGGTTGGCTTGAAAATATTCCTTTACACATTAGATATAATCTTTGGTTCATACAAGACAGCGTTCTTTCAAAATACATAACTGACATGTCACATTAAACTTCAATCAATTTGATACAATTTGTTTCCAACGGCAACTGGATGGGATGTTATTTCCTGTAGGTACATATTATTGAAATTTTTTTCAGACACGTTATATGCTTTTTTCTTTCAGCATTTGCATCTTCTGTCACTTCTGTAGGCATTATACATGCAAAATTTTCTTTGCCCCTAACGATTTATTCAAGCATACATATAATATTTTACGTATATAAATATTTTAAATATTATAACGTTGTCAGTGACACGCGGCTTGATTGGCATGTTTAATCTTATGCACTGTTTTAAATAAATCGTTTATTAATAAATAAATTGTATTTAATAGGGGTCATTTTTAGGGGACACTCGTAATAGGGGTAATGAGTGATTTTGTATACATTAATCAAACATGTAAATTCACGGTCGAAGACGGAAAAGGATTTTACGATATTTTTATGGCTTCCATTATTCATATACTCGGATGCATCATTCATAAAAGTCACGATGACTTTCAAGCAAGGTGAAGGACTTACAAAGTATCTTCAAATTTGTAGTAATTATAATAACAATATAGACCAAGGTCGATAATTTTTGAAACCAAAAAAAATGTAGCATCAAACCCATATTTACTTTATTAACTTATGTGGTTGTTAATTATAGTAGCATATTTCCATTTGCAATTTTTTTGTTTATCAATGTCTTATCTTAAGTTCTTCGAGTAGTTAAAGTGTAAATTTTATTAATAGCTCAAAATTGTATATAATGATTAAAAAAGAATTTTCGGATTTGGGTTTTTTTCGTTTCTTTGCAATTTCTGAGAACATTTAACATAGTAACGTATATTTTTTTTACACCAGCAGAAAGTAGAGATTTCAACGAACAAAAAGCCCACCGACTTTTTTAAAAAGCAGATATTTTGCTGTGAGAATTTTCGATTAGAAATTAGGGTGCTTTTTCGATATCAAGTCAAAATAAGGTGAAAAAATAACTATTTTAAATCAACAAAAATACAGGGTGTTTGGGACATAAAAAGGTAAGTTTTAAAAAAAATTAAAAAATTTTCACATAAATTTTGAGGTTATGTGAAAAAAGTGTAAACACAAAAGATGCGGTTTAACTTTTTTCCATAGGACTTTTGCCGGAAATCGAGTTTGTAGTTTTGTCGGAAATCGAGATAAACCGTTTTTTAAAATCCTTAAAAACTCACCCCTTCCACTTCCTGACCTCAGATCGCCCGTAAATTGTAATAATACATCCAAGAGACACAAAAACAAATTTCTTTGGCAATTTGGCAATGTATACTTGAATTTACCATCAACACCTACCATTCTCACAGTGGCACTTTTAGGTGGTGACATTACTTTTGACGGAGAACTCACATTCATAGAAAACGACTATCTAGTCCACTATTTATAATTGTTCTACCTAGACATATTGATATATAAAACCATTAGGCATACATTTAAATAGAAGATGTTAAACTTTAAAATGCGTAAAATATTATAGCATGTACCTATTAAAACAACTTATTTTCCTAGCTATGTGATAGAAAATATGAAATTACATATATGTTAGCAAATCACCCTCAACAACCCCTGACTGACTTATCAAGGTTAGCCCCACCAGATCTCCATGATCACGTTCCCAGCTCGTGGGTCAGGAGCGGTGGGCGGCAGTAGATGCTGCGACGTGAAGCTAGAATAACTTGAAATGATAACATGAAGTGTTGTTAAACTGTTAAATGCAGAAACATAGTAAATAAATGATATCTACATGAATAGTGGTGTTTTAGTGGTTTTTACCCTCAAGTGTTTAATATATATATAATAAAATTCATATACTCCAGTCAAAAAACCTCAAAAAATACTGAACCATCAACCAACCAACCTCTGAAACCCCCTGAAAAATCCGAAAGTTTTGAAACTTCGCACACTTATTTAGAGGTACCTAAGAATGGATATACCGAGACTTTTGCCTCCGATCAACGGTTCTCGAGATATTAATGAAAAACTCAAGAAAGTGCCCTATTTTCTAATTGCCGCTAGAGCTCGCCTCATATTCATGAAGACTTTCGGTATATTCATTCTTAGGTACCTTTAAATAAGTATGCGATGTTTCAAATCTTTCGGATTTTTCAGGAGCATTGAAAACGATGATCCCATGCATTTAATTGTTCGTTCCGCCCCTACCCCTCCTTAACCCCGTCTGCACAAACCATGCCAAAATGCTGGGGGGACTTGAGTTGTCTGTTTTCGGAACCCAGGCGCACTCCACTAATCGATGTACAAGATGTTATAACATAAAACCAATATCATATCATCTGCCGAACGTTCTTATGCAACAAAAAATAGAAAATATTTTGGCAACGAGATATTGTTTAAAAAAAACTGAATTAAAAATAGTAGCAAGCGGACTACAACAAATCATAAGCGAATATAGAAGGAACATAAAATGACACCATTGCCAAGTGGATGAAAATCACTCGGCTGAGAGCGGAGAAAGTAAATGGCATTCATGTGGGAGCTTGGAGAACCAATATATATTTTCATTGTTTATGTCTGTATGATATATAAAATATAGGACGCAGGCAATTCCGAGACCCATTTTTAGAATTATTGCCCTGAAAGTAGAACACCCGCGTTCCCTTCATTAATCGAAATCAATTATATTTTATGATTGCTAGTAAAAATGAGCCAATGCCGTGCGGGGCTTTCCTGTATGCTGCTATAGTGTTTTCGTTTGATATACAAACTAGAGCAGAAAATTGTGCGACATTTCACAAAGATAACCCTCATATAAATCCCATCGCCCTTCTCGCTCACTTAGAAGACACCTGCACGAACAAGACGGCGATTTACTGGCTTTACTGCTCAGTGGCGTATCATCATGCGCAACCAAGGTGAAGTGACTTCAAAAGATCTCTTATTATGTCATATTCATATATGTGCAAAATTTTAAGCCAAAAATTATTTCGTTTTGAATGTATTTAAAATATATTGAAAAAGTTTTCCATGCTGCGTGTACAACTTACTGCGTGTACTAAGCAACGCGCAAAGCGGGCTATACGGTCCCTTGTCGCTATTTATACAACTTTTACATTTTACAATTTCTATGCTCTCAAATGCATCCAACTATCTATTATTGGTCACATTTCTAACTAATCTTAAATTACTAATATCTATTCTATGATTGTTGTCAAAAGCATGTTGTGCAACACTAGACTTATCTGTTTTTCCATATTTTAGATGAGCCATATGCTCTTTAAATCTGGTGTTAATTCGTCTCGTTTGTCCAACATATTTTCGATCACAATCATTACAACTAATTTCGTAAATCCCAGACCTTTCATTTGGAACAATTTTATCCTTTGGATTGTCTAAAAGTTTTTGTAATTTATTACTCGACGAATGAATCGCTGTTATACCCACGTTTTTGAAGACCTTACTCAAACCACGAGTAAACCGGGGTTCGTACGGGATGGATACATATTTTGGAGTCTCTATATCCTTTTGAAAGGTCGTAGAATTACGAAGTGTGTCCTTAAATTTACGCTTCCTAATTAGTTTTTCAACTATATCTCTTGGATGTCATCCACATACCTAAGCCAAATCCTAGGAAAATATTCGAATTCTTCTTTTGCTTCAGTTTCAAATCGACTCATGAAGACATTAGCATTGAAAGGCGATAAACAGTTACCCATTGCGGTTCCTTCATGTTGTTCATAGAACTCATTGAAACGGAACCAATTTGTTTCATTGAAAGCTTTGTAAGGTTTATATATTCTTCTATTACTTCTTTTCTATAGTTGTTTAATTCGAGTAAATCCTCAAGATAGTCCAAGGTCTGTGGAATTGGTACACTAGGAAATAATGAACAAACATCAAAGGAAATCAAAATTTCACTCTCTTGCAATTGAATATTCTTGAGCTTATCAATGAAATCATTCGAATTTTTAACTGAAAAACTAGGCTGTGCAATGGGCAAACTTTCAAATTCCTTAGTCAACAATTTTGATAAGTGGTAAGTCGGAGATCCAATAGACGTTACTATTGGACGCACCGACTTCCCTGGCTTATGAATTTGAAAAGTTTGCGCTTTTTCCGAATTTCAAAAAATATATAGGGTGTCCCATTTAAAATAAGAAACTTAGTTGCTGTCCAGGAGATATAGAACTCCCCGTACATTCACCGTTATTTTTAACAAACGCCAAAAAAGGATACCAACAATCTGGGATAACATACATTTTTCTCTGATAAACAGCAAAGGCGCTACAGAGCAAATACGCACACTAAAAACTCACCCTGGATATATTCCGTTCCGATGTCCTTCGAATTAATCTCTCGACCAACGAAATTCGGTTTTATACGGCAAGGCATGTGCCGTTCATCTTAGTGGTTAGATGAAGTGTCAGCCATTAAAGGATTAACGCCGGATTAACATGAGAGTACATGAGATAAGATAATTTCAAATGCGTCAATATCAAGAATTTCCCTTCTAACGTTAAAAGCATACGCTACGAACCGAGGACTAAGCGGCCATGTGTGTATATCTGTGTATATATGTCTGTATACATTTTCTTGGCAACCCAAAACGCTCCCTTTCGTTCCCTTTCATCGGCAATCTGATTAAAACCCCAGTGGTTACAATACTTACCTACTTGTAAGTATAATTGTATTTAATCAGTTTAGCAACTGTGGTGATTAACGCCTACTTATTACTTAAATATTACAACACCTAAAACTTTTAACAAATTATCGAACCCTTCATATTATGTTATTCCGAATTAAACGTAACGCTTGGCCTCTAAAATTTGAAGTGTTATAAAGCCTGACCTTGAAGCCATTCATAAAGACCTTACTGACTGGACAAATGAAGCATCTCGCATGTCACGAACGTTTTCTTAAAGACGGCTACAGTATACGTGCGCAAGTATTTTCAATGTATTTTTATACATGAAAGAATAAACCACGGGAAAATAGTTTGTTCGAAAGTATGCTTCGAAAAAGAATGCTACAACGTCTCTGATTTCTCCAAATTATCTTAAATCGATATTACCAGCTTATTGTAACAAATATATATCCGATAAAATAAAAATGTACTTTTGATCTCGATGTTGCATATTATGATACTTTCATATAATGAATTTTATATCAAATTCCTGTGCTGACTAATGTCAACAAGACTGGCGTTTAATTGCAATACGAAAAATATGTAAAAGTGTGAAGTAACACGTGGGTAGCGACTCTCAATGAAACTGGCAAATTATAAATAGGCCTACCTTACCATAGTAAAAATAAATAAATGTGATGTATCGCTTATAAATAAATGTAAGAGAGTATAAAGAAGCATCTTGATATAAAGGGCTGTTGTGGGTTATTTATATAAAATGACAAATGATTCTTAGGGTTGCTCTGCTGAAACGTAAGAAAGAGATACGTTATTTTGTTACTTATCTTTATTCAGTCAAATATGATATAAATCATAAATAAGTCAAATCATAAATTGACAAATATGATATAAAATAACACATAAAAATCTGTTAACTTTAATGTACTCTATTCTCGTTTCTACGCAACCGAATCAGGTCGCCCTTGCAGGAATGGGTACTTCAACGGCTCTAGAGGACAAATATAGACGATATTTGGTTCAGAGTTATAAGTAGGTATTGTATAAGTGATGCGGAAAATTTTATGAGGTAAATTTTAAGCAAAAATGGTTATATGGTTCATTCAGTTACAGAGAATGTTAGAATGAAAATATAAATGTTTATAAACATGTTTTTAAACATTTAGGGGCTGTGTGTGACTGTGTCACTGAGCCGCTGCCTGTCAGTATTCATTGCATCATTCCCGATCGTGAAAGCTGCCTGGGTCACTTGGCCGCTAGTGTTTAATAATTATTAATCTTATGAAGATTAGTTTTACCTGTAATATCAAAACTGTTCAAGTAAGAACAGGGCTTAGTATTGGGGCCAATATTTATTATTATATTTATGAACAACATAATGGCTGCACAAATAGCCACAAAATAATAATGCAGTAAAGAGATATTTCATGATTTTTTTACATAAAAATGTATATCAGGATACTTGTCCTCTTATCAGAATAAATCATAGAAGCATTGAACAAACTACATTAAGTTTCTTGGCATCACAATAGACCAAAAGCTCTGGGAGCAGCATATTGATGCACTATCGAAGAAACTAAGTACTATCTGCTTCATTAATAGCGTTTTCGGGATAACGCTATTATTTATAAAAGTTTTTGCTTGCCTATGTCTGTTGTTGCCTAAGTAATGTCGACAAAAATTATGTTTATTATACGGGGTGGTCAAAAATTACAAAATCTTAAAATTCGGTAAGAGTAAAATTTGTACTTTTTGTTCACCACGTATAAAGAAACTAATGATGATTTTGCCACAATTACGTTTTGATACGGGGTGATCAAAAATTACAAAGTTTACTCTCATCAAATTTTAAGCTTTTGTAATTCTTAACCACCCTGTATATACAACACAATTTTTGACTCCATAACCAAAACTTATATACCAAAAACCTCCAACATACTCTTTGTAATACAACAGAGGAAATATCTTAGACGGAATTGGAATCAGATTAAATATTCTTAATATATAAATTTAGAAACTATATTTGTGGCATATTTTCATATTATACAGTAACGTCACTTATTTCAAGAATAATCAGTGGTAGCTAGTGATATTTTTAACAGAGGCCTAAAATTCAAAATATATTTTTTAGCACTATTTGCATATTTGAAAAATAATTAAAATTTTATTAAAAAATAATAATAAAATTGAGGATGCTCCTATATCCACTAAGAAGGCAGGCGAGGCTCAGCCTCCCCTGATGAGCCGCCACTGACAATAATTATTTAATTTCAAAGGTTCTGTCCTTGTCCCTGTCAGAAACTGTCAACAACAATGACCCAACAAAACCGTTAAGAGACGTTAAACTGACAGACGTACAGACGATAAAACCAGCACTGTCCGCATATAAAAAACAGTGTCCAACCATCAGAAACCATCATGCAAGAACAGACATAATTTACGCGCAAGAAGAAGAAGAAATATACGATATTCGACGACAATGAACTACCGATCTGGATACCGCAGACGATATTCGACCTTAGTCAGAACCGTGCGCGCGCTCGTATAAAAATTCGTAAAAAAATTACAAATTATCCAAATCAAAAAGTGAAATATCCTACAGACTCGGGAAACTTTGTTCTACAATGTTATTCAAGGGTATTTTTTAATTGCACCACATATAAAAACGTTACAGCAGGTTAGATGTAGAGCATGCGTAAAATGTTTAGACATTTTTCACTAGAGCGTTTTGAGCATTCAGGTTTGCCATTTAACAACGTGTGTTATGGGATACTCAATAATTTTTTAAAAATATTTCTAGTGATCTGCGGTAAATGGTACCTATGTGTAACTATTCAGCTGCTTTTTTAGATTAATTTTTAGGGTAATTTTCACATTTCATCCCCTACAGCCACCCCGTACAGCACTTTTTTTGACGCCTTGGAGAATCATCTAAAATTGGTTTCAGCTTTTAATCTCAAATTGCAAACGAAAATCACAACTTGAGACTTCGAGGACTATACTAACCCGGTGAGATATGAGAGAAAAGTCCATTAACATTGTAGTGCTCAAGATCTTCTGCATAGGGTACAAACACATTATATTTGCAACTTTTTGTGCGGAATTCAATTCATCACTATGCCGCCCCAGTTGCGGTAGTGCGGCCTTAAAAGTCTGCTCGTTCGCTAAAAAAAGTAAAGGAAAGTCCCGGGTATTTTCCTTCTCCGCCGCAACATGATGAAAGTAAATGATTTTTAGGAAATTGAAGACCCTTGGACTTTAAATGACGGGACATTATCCGATGAGAAACAGTTTGGGATGTCGGGTGCGTTGGATACGACACAAAAAATATATTAATGAACTCCTCGATCTTGGCGGGCTTAAGAGTAGCTAATTTACAATAAACGCGAGTAATACCAGCGCTATGAATACTTTATGAACATGAGTACACAAAGCGAGTGCTTCATGCCCCTACGTATCAACTAATCACTTAATTTATGTATAAACTTACAGGGCTCGATTCATTTATAAACTTGCGTTAGCGCCGACATCTGTGTCATAATGAACCGCCATATCTGGGCTTATCCTAATACAAGACACAGATCCCAAAGGAATAACTTTGTATACTTTTCTAAGTATAATATCAGACATATATATATATATATACATACATATATTCAGAGCACGGTCGTAAAAGTGTATTAAAATATGGTGTACACAAAGGATGTAATTTCATACTTTTATGGCTTATAGATACTCTGTAATTGTTTGGGGTCAATCACACCACATAACAAATTTATCTCTTATTTAATATGTTTAATATACACTGCAACGCACAATAAATAAAGGATATTCTTTTTTGCCTTCTGATTTAAATTTCCGATAATTTAACCACCCATCCTTTGGTGCTATGGGATTTGGCCCCATCCTTCAGTGCATATTTTTTTGCATACCGTAGTTAGTTTCTTATCTGACGTTTCATATTCCTGCATCATCATTAGCTTAATTTCTTTAAATACGGCTGTTTCCTTTAAAATACATATTGGTTCCATGCTGAGTTTAAATATGTGTCGCTTGGGCTGGTTTGTTTACGTTTAGCATACAAATCGGTCATAATCGGGAAGGTTCTCCGAGAGAGAGGGGAGAGAGGAGAGAGAGGAAAGGGAGAAGAGGAAGAAGAGGGAGAGAGAGGAGAGAGAGGAGAGAGAGGAGAGAGAGGAGAGAGAGGAGAGAGAGGAGAGAGGAGAGAGAGGAGAGAGAGGAGAGAGAGGAGAGAGAGGAGAGAGAGGAGAGAGAGGAGAGAGAGGAGAGAGAGGAGAGAGAGGAGAGAGAGGAGAGAGAGGAGAGAGAGGAGAGAGAGGAGAGAGAGGAGAGAGAGGAGAGGGAGGAGAGAGAGGAGAGAGAGGAGAGAGAGGAGAGAGAGGAGAGAGAGGAGAGAGAGGAGAGAGAGGAGAGAGAGGAGAGATAAGAGAGAGGGGAGAGAGAGGAGAGATAGGAGAGAGAGGAGAGAGAGGAGAGAGAGGAGAGAGAGGAGAGAGAGGAGAGAGAGGAGAGAGAGGAGAGAGAGGAGAGAGAGGAGAGAGAGGAGAGAGAGGAGAGAGAGGAGAGAGAGGAGAGAGAGGAGAGAGAGGAGAGAGAGGAGAGAGAGGAGAGAGAGGAGAGAGAGGAGAGAGAGGAGAGAGAGGAGAGAGAGGAGAGAGAGGAGAGAGAGGAGAGAGAGGAGAGAGAGGAGAGAGAGGAGAGAGAGGAGAGAGAGGAGAGAGAGGAGAGAGAGGAGAGAGGATAGAGAAGAGAGAGAGAGGAGAGAGAGTTACAATGTCGGTTAAATAAAGGTAAAGTTGCATATCCATGGGGCCAACACATTGATCCAAAAAATCTCCGTTAACTTGAATCGTGTTTTTAATATTAAAAACAATAGAAATTTTCGAAAATCGTTTTTATTAGAAATGCTATTGACGATTTTCAAAAGCCATTTTGTTCGTTCCTTAAATTCGCTACTTATTTATTTTACGCCACAACTTAACCAACTTTGTTTCTCTTGCCATTTCCGAGATCCCGTGCATTGCATCGAAAATGAAGCACCCTGTATATCGGAAGGTAGAGAATTTAATTTTGCATTACTTGCTTTAGAAAAACGTGTCTCGTTTGAAATACAAAAAATTTTGTGGTGTAAAGTTATTAAAATGTAACGTCAAAAACAGAACACCCTGTATATTATTGAATCAGTTTTAATATTATATTGTAAGTTAGTTTATATGTTCTTTTAAGAAAATCAAGGATTTTATGAAAATGTATCATAAAAAAAATATTTGTTATGTATCATATTTTGAAGTCGTGATTGTTTTTTTATAGGAAATTTGACAATTTTTAATTTATAGCTTAATTATCCAAGATGACTAATTGCAAAAACATGCTCAATATTCGGGTCATGTCAGAGGTATCGACAACGGCACATTTAGTGTAATTTGGCCGTTTGTGGATGTATTAGAAAATGTAGTATGTTAATTTTGAAACAAAAAGAAGACTCTTTTATTCTTGAACTAAGTACTCTTAAGTACACAGGGTGTATCAGAAAAATCGACTTGAGGTTAAGAATTTTTGTTATGTAGAACCCATTACAGATCTCTTTTTTATTTAAACCCCGCCAAAAAAAGATTTAAATTAGTCGTACAGGCTGATATTTTTATTTTATAAAATATAATATTCTAACATGTAGGGTATTCGAAAGAAGTACGATAGAAACGTGTTATTTTTAGTGCTAAAATATCTTGTTTAAGATTATAAACAAGGTAATGTTGCGAAAGATGACGTTCACAGATGTCTTATTATGTATATAAAAAAATATCAAAATCGGAAGAAGGTTTACCATAATGCTGTCGATTAAAACCGATCCATTTTTTAGGTTATCCACTTTTTTGAACCTCAGTGTATATTTAAAAAAGTAATCATGTAATAAAAATGTAATCACGTTAACTTTATATTGAAGAATAATTGTTTGAAAACTGTCAAAATATTATTTTTTGTTGACATGAATGTTACCAAAGTAACGTGAAAAGTTGAATACATCACACGCTCTAAAGCCCTTGTAGATGCTCGGAGGTATTCAAATAGTATAATAATAATAGTATAATAATATTTAAATACACCTCGCACCTAAAAGTAAGCTTGTAATGTAAATAACTATTACAAAACCAGTTGCGTAATATTTTACTTTTCCTAACTAGTTGTGAAAAGGAAGACGTTTCCTAACGTCAAAGACTTTTGAAAAGTCTCACTTTACATGTCAAAATTAGAAAAATAAATTTACGCGACACTGGTGGGCTGAGGAAAATACGCGACGGGCGAGACGGACGAAATGGGCGAAACTCGAGGCAATTCCGGTCTACGTATGATAGCGCATAGGTACAAAATCGCGACCTTAAGACTAGAAAGTGTAACAGGGTTTCGTCCAATATGTTCTTTAATTGCCCTGTGCCTGCTACGACATCGTGGTGAGCTCTAAATTGGTCCCTTAAGTGTCGTGCCCTTTGCCGCTATTATTTATTTAACTTTGTGACAAATATTTCACTCGGATATGCAATAATTGGGAAATTTAGGAGAATATATAAGCGTAATGTGCCTTTGTGTGCGGACTCGTGGTCTAAACAGCGCAAAGGAACTGTATGATGGAAATAATGCTGGCACGTGCGGTATTCAAGGGGAATGTGGTGTAAATTGCAATATCAATGCGGATGGCGAGGGTGCGTGATGGCCTTGAGATTGAACAATATGTTTGCCTAAGAAATTCGCCTCGAAATCGCGAGTATTTATTTAACTATATATACTATTATACAATTCTATAGGTCTATAGGTAAAGGACCTAATTAACGGATTAGAACTAACGAAAAAGAAATATTTGTACAGTTTGCAATAATTAATATTCTACACATTTATATATTTAATGCACAAAAATGACGATTACCCAGGCCGCAGTGACGTCATTTTCCCGTGATATTTACGTGATATAATAACGTGATATAATAACGTTGTAAAAATGACGACAATATGTCTCATTGAAATGACGTCATCTAAACACGGCATTTTCACGTCAATCTAGATAATGTATAGATGACTTGTTTTTATTATTCTTTTTGTCGTATAATCTATAATTAGGAGCAAGGACGAAAGTTAGTCTTTCAGTTAATAAATAAAGAGATTCTATAAACTTCCAAATGTATAAACCTTTAAACTTAATAATGTATAAATGTACACCTACATAATAAATAGTCTTACAAAGTACGTTAGAAGTTTCCTAGATGACGTCGCCAATAACCGTAAAAGAAGACGTTTAAAACACGTCACTTTTTGGGGGACAATTGACGAATGACGGCCGTGTGTTACCTAACGCCCGTATGTTTCAAAATTTTAATCCCTAGGCCAAACGTCATATGCAGGAGGGCACAAGGAACAAGATATATACCAGGGGCGTGCAATCCATAGAATGAAGGGGAGCATTGCTTCTCTTATACTATGTACTTAAATTTATTGTATACTAAACTCAGTAGCGGCTCGTGCCTTAATGCACTGGGAGCGCGCAAGAAAAATCTTGAACTGCTGAATTCTCCCATAATTTGTTGTGTTAATTAAAAACCCCTCTCCTTTGATATTACCTGCACAATTTTGTCAATATTTAACTTTTACTTTAGTTTATAACACACCTACTTATTCCTTAAACGAAAAATTCATATATCTATTTTTGGTAGTCACAAATTATTCTAAAACTTTTTCAGTTAATGTTTATTGCCAACATTGCCAACAGTCGTTCGTTCGACATGGAATTTCTCAGAATGGTGTTTATTCTTGTCAGTGGAGAAGTGGAAAAGCAACGCTCAACTTCAGCGATAGTCATTGGTGTTTGAGAATAATTTGAGAAGTTTAACAAACTCGGAAAATGTGTTTTCTATTCTAATTAATTTTTAAAATAATTTCCAGTGTACGCGTAGCCTCATGTATTCGTCTGAAGTCGTTTCTAGAATACATAACTTCTAATTCAGTATTTAATCGCCCAGCTATAAGCATTTGATACATCTTGGTAGCAATCCTAAAAACCACTGAATTAATCACAGTATCACAATTATTTTGTCCACTAACACAACCCGAAGTAGTAGCCATAATAATGATTGTCTCGTAGAAACGTGCAAATAATGAAATGATGCAACCACAATTTACCAAAATTTAAAAATCCCGTCTTGTAACTAGACAAAAGCTGGAACTAATTTAATTATTATAATTTTTAAATAGCAATTACATCATAATATATTATGAGCAGGGAATTCTTCTTCTTTATAGGTATCTGAGGGATACTGATTATATTGATCTGGGGGATATTGGTTAAAATCGGTGTCTGAATGAAATACTTCTTCAGCGTGGAAAGTTGGACGAGCTTGGCTTTGAAAGAATTCGTTGTGGCAAATTTGTATTCTGATTTTTGTTGAAATGTTGGGATGCATTTTGTGGCTGTCTGGGTGTCACTGATACACCGGACATGATATCTCCGGTTTTTCATCCGATTTCGTACCTAACAGGTGAAACCTGATAGTCTAAAAGAGCTTTAAAAGATTTTTGTAGAAACATTTTGAAGCAGTTCGAACCGAGATATATGCATGTCATCCTTCCCCTTAATATACTAACTCGTTTAGCATATAGTGCCCTTGTGTACATGACAATTTTCGCCGGCCTCGAGATCGGAACATCAGCACTTACATAAACATTAATTTTATATGAAATTCAGCTTACTGGATAGGCTTCTATAGGATAGGCTTGGATAAATTCAGCTTGTAACAACGAAACAGCTGCATAAGTCACAAAAACCGTATTTAGGCAACAACACCTCTAATACAAGGACAAAGTGCTGCCTCGTGACGTCACCATCCGGAGGCCTACGAGATACTTATGTTATTACGGGCTTTATGTAGTTATTTAGGTAGGTATGTCTGAAATCGTTTTAATGTAGTTTTGGAGATCAATAAAAAGATCAAACTAAACAAAGATATTACGGCATAAATCTATCGGAGTCTATGAAAAACACAGATAAAGAGTAATTTAAATGGTTAACTGTTAACTGTTTCGAAATACAGTCAAGATTAGATGTGTCTAATTATTAGAGTCTAGATGGTTAATTGTTTTAAGAAAACTGAAAAGTAATTCGTGATTAATTTTAGACACAGGAGCAATATGAACAACTTCTTTAAAATTTGAACAAATGCTAGTAATCATAAATGTATACGCAGATGTCGCTAACGAATCGTTATTATTTATTGCAGCTCCTACAGCACTACCACCTTTATAATCTAAATATGGATCAATGTGAATTTCATCCATTAGTAAACTAACATATTTGTCTTGGTCTTTTAAATATTTAAATATTTTTTGTGCATATGTTAAAAAAGTTTTCTTCTCATCAATATGAGGATCAGTTAGAAAATCATTACAGACTCCTTTGATTGTTTCGGGATGAGGCAAAATTATAGGTCCACGATTTCGTAAATATCTATATGCATGAGGACTAATTGTATATAAAATTGAGCAAAAAACCATAGTGCTAGTGGAATATCTATAACGTTCTTTTGATAATGTTCGCAATTTAAGTTGATCAGAAATAAATTCAATTCCTTGTGAAACATTTTCGTCCTCTATTTTTAAGTTTTTAAGTACATTGGACATAAAGTTTACAACATGGTTAAGCTTTGACATGTCTGTATGTATGTCTGAAAATGTATTTCATGTAATTCTGTAAGTTTTTCGTCTTTGCTTTTTCGATACGATATTTTTTTTGACAAGTATTTGGGACAGTTCGGAAATTTACTTGGTACGCTAGTTTCTTTTAACCGGGGTAAAACTAAAATAACTGAAACGATCTCACCAGTTTCTGTATCCTGTTGGGAAATTTTGTAAATAAAATCATCCTTTTCAAAGTGGCACTCACACACTCGGGAGTTGTCACTCGGCACAAAACTTTCACGTAGAATTGCAGAGAGCCATTTTCTGCGATACTCTTCGTCTCTGGGAAAACGAAACACCCGAACTTTTCTACTGGTTTCGTAATTTCCTGTACAACCGGGAACACAACACTTTTGGGGCATTATGATATAATACCGTAACAAATAAACCGTTAAAAAAGATCAAGAATCGATTAGGAACTAGGCAAGCGCGCGAGCAATATCAATAACCCCTCTCGAGTTATTGTTGTTCTTATTGGCGCGTGGCGGCGTCCTATACTAAAACCCAAAACAAAACATCGTTAACAGGGTTGCCAAATTACAATTGACACGAGAGTTGCTTGCTTCTTAATGACTTTTGCGGCCAATTTGATTTGATAATTGACTAATGAGAAAGCTGTTTTATTTTGTTTACATTCTAATTTGTTTACATTCTAAATACAGTACAACATATAGGCAGAGAAGCGTCGCACTGGAACACATTCTGGCATCGCCGCTTCGACCGACCTAGACAAGCCTGTTGAATTAGCTTAGAGAGTATATTAGCCTCCATCTGGGTTAAGCCCCCAGAGCGTGACGTCACCATGATATTTAAAGTAAGCACTTTGTCTTTATTAGAGGGGTTATTGATTTAGGCCCTTTACTAATAATATATCATAGGTGACAAATGAGAAACAGAACAATTAATTTGACTGATGGTGCAGGAAGATAAGCTAAATAGTTTCGGATAGAACGAGAATATGATTCGGCAGATGCAAATGCCTGCGGAAAGGGGTTAGACACCCTCCAGTGTAAATCTAAAATTAGGGTTCAGGAAAAGCAATCTGTCTGATTGGTGTTTTGTTGTATTCTTCTGCATCAACTACGTAAATTACGTGTATCTGCAAAGATTAGTTGTTCAATCAGAGTTGTATCGGCCTTTGTAAGCGAATCAAAGGTCTTGAGAGCCGAATTTTCCTGAATTATGCTACATTGTATTCTAAACGGCTTGACATGGGGGTTCATTTAAATATTCAGAACCCGAGTATACCTAATTTTATATTCACAGTCGTATTTATTTTCTAAAGCGGAACTGTATTTGATCTTTATTCCGCCTACAGATTTTCTCATAATAGCCGAAGGAAATTATTATGAATTAGCAACATGAAGGATTCTGAAATTAAACGCTTCATCATGTGCCACTATTCGAGCAGCCGTAAAATGTTTTCATTAATTTAAATTAAGATCTAAATAATATAGAAGTTTTATAAATAATAATAACTTATCACGAGTCTACACCTACACATTTGTGGTTCAACAAATAGCAAGAAAGGTACGCAATGAACAATTAATAATGATCAAGTGTCGAAACTGCTCTTTATTTTTGAGGTTAGAAAGTCCGACGATTTATGTTAATTATGGGAACATCGAACAAACGGATATCCAGGCATTTTTCGCTTTAAGACAAGAAACCAGACAATCCTATGACTTATAAGGCTGTGTGCCTAAAATTTTGCAGTTTTACAATTAATTTAAGTATAACTGGATAGGGCTGGAACCTTTGATGTAACTATAACACTCGGAGTAGTTTCCACAAACGCCAAAACACTTTCACTTCGCTCGACGCGCGTTTCAAACGTTTGAAACGCGCGTTAATAGGTTCTGATATTTGGTTTCTAAAATCCTGTAAACGTCATTCTGTTTTTCCGAGTTTCGAAATGTAAAAGTAGTATGAATAGCGACAAGGGACCTATACCGTATAGCCCGCTTTTCGCGTTGCTTAGCAACCGATCATTGAAGCCTGATTAGTCACGCGTAAATTTCACGGTGATATTATACCGTATAGCCCGCTTTACGCGTTGCTTAGCAACCGATCATTGAAGCGTGATTAGTCACGCGTAAATTTCACGGTGATATCATTAGTGACGTCACCCTGCAAATAGTATAAATATAGTAGATTTTGTAATTTAAGATTAGTTTTAATCGTCTCCGGATGATGCCAACTTGGTTGGCGAAACGCGCGTCGAGCGAAGTGAAAGTGTTTTGGTGTTTGTGGAAACTACTCCGAGTGTTAATTTAAGTATATTAAAATAACTAATGATGCCAAACATTCTGTCAAAAATATTTCGCATACATCAATTTACAGGAACCATCTACTCAGAGGGCTAATACCCTTACCTGCAATAAATTATACCTGTAAATCTGATCTGCTGGCTACGGTATATTCAACAGAGATCTAGTTACCTATCGCCTACATTAAACTGCCAATTGAAACAAACTTCTAAACGACTCGTTTGGACTGGCAACTTTATTGGCACAATTTATACAAGGAACGTAACTAAAATTTTTCTTACTCATGTCAAAACCGCTGATAAAAACATTAGTAATATCATAAATATCAAAAATCATAACAGTCCCAGGTTGGATCCTTGAGAGACACCGGATGGTGGAGAAATTGAAATTGAAGTGAAGCCATTATAAGTAAAAAAAGAACAGGTTTTCAAAGTAAGATGTTGCCATATTTTGAAATTTTCAAGATCAAGAACTACTTTTCTTGCGCGCAAAAGGAAATATATAGAGGTATAGAGATTATACATAAATATCTATAAACTTTGGGCAGTGATAAAACTTATTTTTGAAACTAATAAAAAGCTGGGTACATTTATTTTATATCGAAATCTAGGGCAGGCAGCTGACAGATAAAGGATGCTAAACGAGCAATTTAAAGCATACAATTTGTTTTATGTTCAAACATAAATGCCAAATCCCCAAATTAAAAATGAACGTGTAGTTGGAAATTGTTTGCTCGCTTTGTCAATGAAGCGGATTAAATAGCTCAACCACCAAATTAGGTAATACGAGCTTTATCAAATTGTTCCCCCATTGTATCTACCAATATAATCTCAAGATCCGAAGCGGAGTTGGCAACTAATATATGGGGTCAATAGCCTCTCAATTTCTTTTTAGCATTCTCTGGATTGCGGAAATGGAAACTGGTCACAAATTCAATTATATCCACTAACCAAAGCATATCTACAATGGGTTTTAACACGACATTTCACTACAATACTGATTTGCTTCCATATAGAGTTCAAAAACGCAAGTTAATCTATATATGCTTTGTTATATCAAAGAGTGGCGGAGCCAGAAAACATTGAGGGAAGGGGCGAGTCTCCCAGTGAATTGTACAATGTACAAGTAATAAAATTATGCAATTAACTATGGAGATACAGAGAACTAGCATGATTTTTTGTTGGTTGCTGGTGAGTGGTGGTTTTGAAGGGGGCTGGCCCCTCGCCCCCCACGGCTGCGCCACTGATAATAGATACAAAACATTCCATGAGAAAATTCCATGGTGGTCGAGCGATAAAATTATTGGTCCTATCATTTTCGAACAAAACTTAAATGGACAAAAGCTTTTGGAAAATAATATAGATTCAATAAAGAAAATAATGTGGTTTGCAAATTAAGACTACACGATAAAACGTATAGAAAGGAAAGATAAATGCTTGTCGCCGATATGTGAAATTTAAAGACAATGTGGCCTAAGCCGTAGTAGTAATTTCTACTGAAAATATGCAATTATTCGGTATAATTGTAAGTCTTGCTTTTAGAACCAACAAGGTGGTACAAGATCGAACTGTAAGGTACGATAAAATATTATATGAAATTACATATTCATTTAATTTTTAAAACAGTAAAGCTGTATAATATACCAAGACAAACATAGATATGTAGATATATGGATCCACAGCCCATCTAACATATGCATATTTGCTGGTGTTAAGACAATGAAATTAAACATAGCCAAAAGCCTATTTCAACGTCGAAACACAGCAAGAAATAAGTCGTTTAAATCGACGTAATTTCCGTACGGAAATTTATATTCTAACTACTAGGGTCTAGCTGTAGTACATACATAATGAATATAATAATATATAGTGAATAATACATAGTGAATAAAATAATAACATTGAAAAGTGGGTTGAAAATATTTCAAATACAATAATCCCAAATAACATTGAAATATTAAGTCTACTAACTTTTAACTTTTGCATAAATACAAACAAAAATAACTTACCAAAATCAATAATGTAATATATAATTTTAAAAATAAATCAAATAATGAAAATGAATCGACAAAAAAATTAGAGAAACAAATAAAGGATACTCAACAATTTTTAAAAATTAACCCTCAAATTACTATTCTCAAACCAGATAAATCAAACAAAACTGTAATCAGGAACACAAGTGATTACAAAGAAAAAATTAATCATATGCTAAATGATAATACAACATATCAACGTTTGAGAAATAACCCAACAAAAGAATATCAAACTGAAAATAATAATTTAATAAAAAAATGGAAAACTAAAAAATATCACAAAAGATAGCCAATACTTTAAAAATTAATAATTCTCTTGCCCCTAAATTTTATGGTCTATCAAACCTACATAAAGCAAATATCCCATTAAGACCTATTGTTTCATATGTTGAAAGTCCATTTTATAATTTAGCAAAATTTTGATCAAGTATTCTAAACAACGTTGTTAGAAAAACAAACCATTATATAAAGGACTCTTGGACATTCAAAACATTTATTGATACAATAAAACTTAATAACCAAGAAAAACTTTTCTTTTTAGATATAATTTCATTATATACCAATATACCAATAGCAGTGGCGTGCCCACTGGGGGGGGGGGCTTCGGGGGTTGAAACCCCCCCAAGGCTCAGAATTTTCAAATAAAAAAGCGAAAAAAAAGAAAAACCGAAAAAGATACATCTACTATACTAAACAAAAATGTTATATAAATGTATTAGAATCTTTAGAGACAAAGAATCTTTAGAGGAATCTTTAGAGGATCTTTAGAAGAAGACAAAGAAATCTGGAACTATATTAAATGATCAAATAGAAACAAACTCATGTCCTTTATTAAATTTATTTGAGTACGTATACATGCTATCCAAAATCTGTTAAATATTTACCGATACCATTTGTTGAATTTTATAACTTAATTACAATAATTTAAGACTAGGAATCTGGAATTTGTCCGGAGTTTGTCCGGAATTTGTCCCTTGTGCTTCCTCCGTGAGGGAAATGTCTCCCTAGGCCATCGACCAGCCCAATGTTGTACAAAAGGTGATGATGTTGCCCAGGGGCATTTCCCTCAAATTGGCCATAGAAGGCCAACGTTCCCCAATATGGGGATACGCTGGTCGATGACACGGCGGGACATTCGCAAAGTACATGCTCGATCGTTTCATCTTCTTGTTCACATCCTATGCAGATGAGTGTGTCACTTTGTCTCATGTTATAGAGGTGTTTCCTTACCCGGCAGTGTCCGGTTAGGATTCCTGTAACTTAAGACTAGGCGAAACAATTGTATAAAACTGATGAGATCAAATCAGATGTTTGAGGTACATTGGGAAAGAAGAACATGTACATGTTTTTGTATTTAGTAATACCTATTCCAATACTTTAAAATGGTATGTGCCATGTAATGATACTTTCTTTTCGGGTTTTTCTGTTCCTGTAGGTCCTACATGTTATATGAAGTAGGTACTCTTAATACATATATTGTTTACGTCTATAGACGTTTAGGCCACTGTGCCTGTTGTCACACCTCAATTTTACGACGTCTATAGCCGCCCTAACAAATACTTGTTATCTCTTTCTGTTTATGTCTGTTTATGTATCACACCAGGGGTACTAATTTGACTCTGTGTAGTTGGTAGACGTCGATGGTATGGTGGAGATCGGAAAACAAATGATAGTTACCGATTTACCCGAAAACTCGTTGTTGCCTATATATATTTTATTTAATATTATTTTATAACGTTAAGGGCAAACCGACAAATCAATCCTGTGGTTGTTATCAATAAAAGAAATTCCGAAAAGGTCAACATAATATATAATAATATGGTAAAAAAAAAAAACAGCTTGTATGTTTTTGTGAAATGAACAGACTTCAATAAAGACACCAAAAACGGCAGCCAAGCAGCAACAGTCGGCGAAACAATTGTTATGTTTAACAAATACACAGTGAGAATCTAACTACTGAAGTTTTTAATATTATATATTATAATAATATTTATATATTATAAAAATTTTATATTTTATGTGGATAATTGTAAACTTTTTCCCTTTTATAAGAGGTAATTTATGAGATTTTTCTTTGAATTCTTATTATATTTTTTAATTACCAATCTCAGATTTTTTCTCCCAACTCCCTCCCCTCCCATACACTTAACCCCCCCCCCAGACAAAGAATCTTGGCACGCCACTGACCAATAAACCTGGTAAAAAATAGAACAATTAAACGTTGGAACGAAATAAAAAATTATACTTCCTTACCAATAGAAGAGTGCTTATATGCCTTAGAACTCACATTAAATTGCACATTTTTTGTGAGTTCTTATCAAAATCCAGCTTTGTATAAGTTTTTCTCTATTTTTCCTATGTATACTATCCTATTAATATAGATTCAAAAGAATGTTTAGAAACCTGTGAGGCTAATGAGCAAATTAAAATCTGACCTTTGAATATTGTCATGACCTTTGATCATTGGTTCTGTGCGTGCCTTACAGTGTTTGATTTGGGAACACTGGAGTAGGGCGTGACTTTTAGACCAGATTTGACAAAAAATAAAACGGACAGATAAAACGTAGACTTTCAGTGTAGAAGCATAATGTATACGTAGCTTCGGGAAACGACGATGATTGTATCTGGTTTGGAATAAGGGGAAAATATATATCGTTTTAAAAACCTCTTGACAAAAAATTGATTGAGATCCTGATATTATTATTTTCGCCTTTCTAAAAATAATATAATAAAGTGAGAACCGAGTAGAAAACGGATGTGATATTAAAACCGCTTGGAATTTTATATACGGTTTGTTAGATACGACATCAAACGTGCGTTTGCAAAGGAAATTAATTTTCTTGTGAAATACGATAACTGAAATATCAAGTGTCTAGTCAACATTTATAATTATTCCTAATTATATCGAGTCGAACATGGCTTCACTTTGAACGGCAATTAATCAACCGGATGAAAAATTAAAACAGTACCGATGTTTTACAATTCGGCGATAATAAGCCTTAGGAAGGAAGATCTCACGTTACTGATACAGAATTCTCTTGAGACCACGCGGTGCATCAATAACGTTGATTAGGCTATTACTTGCAAGCCAGTGCTCACTAATTGTGCTGAGTGCGCTCAAGCGATTACCGGAAATGTATTTCTAATTTAGGAAACAGTGAAAACGAACGGGACCGAAGCTATAACGAAAACTGCGAGGTGCCAAGGAAAAAGTAGAGGGTGCCTTAGTGTCTACGCCTACGTAGCCTAGAGGCCTAGACATATTTGGGTTTGAACCTGAAAAAAATAATGTAAATCTGAAAATTGCTCATCATGGTGAAAAAAGGCATAGGTGGGTGTTAGCACAGGAGTTTTAGGTTTTGCATATGTGTTCTACTTTATGTGCTGAACAACATTTCAAGCGTCCCAAACCCTCCCATGCCGGCTCCCTGGAATTAGAGGGTGCGTGGAATTAATTAGCTATCCTTTAAACCCCTAAGAGTTGTATATCTCAACTTCCGATGGCACAGGAAAGCGAAAAACCGCGGGAAGTAAAAAAAGATACGCATTTTTTTTGCATGAGACGCGTAAATCGAACTCGCAAGACTAAAGTCCGCTGGCATTCTAGTTTCATTTGTAGACCAGAACCACTAGGCAAATGCAAGGATTTTTTTAACAAACAATTATTAAAATAATTAAAAAAATGTTCACTCTTGACCCAAGGTCAAGTCGAGAAATTTATCATTTACATCAAAAGTGACTTGTAAACCTTGGAAAAAAATTAAGTGGAAATATTCCTTAAGACCTGGTAATTCCTAGGGGCAATTAATTATACAAAAATACCTTTTCTCTTTTCTGGAGATCCCTTTGTGAATGAGCCAGCACATTCACAGGATACTAGGATACTAGGCTGAAGCTTGGGCTTGGTGGTCCAGCTGAACTGAGACGTAGCCTCTAAGGGTGATGTATACCGAATAGGTAACAATGGTATGCTCTGTTCACCAAAGGAATTGATTCTCGGTCATAAAGGTGTGGAAGAAAAATTTACCAGTATCAGGTTTTACAAATTTGGACGAAAAAAATATGTATAAATTCCCTCTTGAACCGGATTTCAAGAGTGAAATTTATACTAAAATGAATTTAAATAAAATAACTAGATTAATAGTGCCAAAATATGAGTTTTAATTATATAAAAAAATATTGTAATGTTAAAATTGGAAGTAAATTTTGATTAAATTCCCAAAAATTGAGATTAGACTTTATCAAAGAAAAAAAATAATATTAACAAGACAGGAATGTGTTATGCAAATTTTCACCATACGATTAAATAAAAAATAAAAAATTGAAATAAATGCTGCTTTAAAAGATAAACAAATACCTATGGCCTACGCCGTCGAAGTAATATCTTCTAAATAAACTAAAAGTATGCTACCATTCGGTAAAACAGTATCGTTGATTCTTAATTACCAGGTTGGTAGTCTAAAATCGAACGATAACGTACGATTCAAATTTCAATTAAATATATATTTAATTCAATAAAAAAATAAAGTGGTAATAATATACCAAAATAGAAAAAATATAGACGTGGCTTTTGTGCCCACAGCTCACTCCAAGTAGTTGCTAGTGTTCAAACCGTAAAATTTAATATGGCGTAACACCAATTTTAAGATTTTCACTTAAGCAAAAAATGGTCGAATTACGACTTAATTCCCCTTCGGAAATCTTTTAATTACTTTACCCAGCTGTAGAACACTCACACATATATATTAATAACAATAATAAAATATTTCAGACCTGGTAAGTAAGAATCACTATACTAATATATATCTTCGCGAACGTAAGCCACGGTCAACAGGCTCAAGCAAGCAGGTCGGCAGAAAAAGAATGATTTTTGCGGATATCGCGTATAAATGTGCTTGCGGGGAGAACGCGACATTAGCGGGACGGAAAGGTAGGGATAACGGTAGATGGTGAGTCGCGGTAAATTTCTACAAGTTCGCGCGGTTTTATTTCAAATATTTGAAATAGGAATTCAAATATTAGCTATAAAACGGAACGGAATTTATTTACGTTGCAGTATGTCATACCCTCCTTACTAATATACTTAAAGTCCCAAACTCTCATTCCGGGAACTCTCGACAATCTTAGCAGTCAACTTGGATTTTTTAATTTTTTTGTTAATAATTCGTTAATGGTGTATTTTTTGAAAAATATGTAATATACTTTTTAGTACAACTGTCAAACTACTTTTTGGAGGATTTACTTTTAACAGAGTCAATTATTAATTGATTATTCATCATAAAACAATTTCATTTATTGGAATAATAATTGATAGTAAAGTTTGAATAATTACTTCCAACATAAAATCCCGAAGATGTTCCATGTTACTGCTGATCAGAAACGTTAGATATTTGAAGAGTTGATTCCAAAATTTTATCAGATATTTTAATTTGTTTAGAAGAAATGGACAATTCAATATTTTATTAGAAACCTCAATTTTATTATTCAAAATATCTTCTATATATGCTTCTGCTACGGAGGCAGATTTCCAGCCACCGTGACGTTTTATGGATGTAATGTTGCCCCCTGCAGTGGCCAGAAGAGTTACAGAGCTCCTCCTGAAACAGTGACCTGTGTAGCTCTTATAAATGTCTTTTCCAAGCCATTTTGCAATCAAGCTGGGAATTTCTCCTCTTTTATTTATCCCCACATGTTGGTTAATACATTTTCCTCTCGAATATTTCAAAAATAATCTGTAACTTTTTGCATGAGGCGGCCGTAGTGCTCTATACTTGCGGCATATCTCAATATAATCAGAACTTGAAATAGCAAACGTTCTTGCGCAATAGGTCTTCGTAGCAGGTATTTTAACAATCAATATGGCGTAACAATAAAACAGCGATATCAGTATCAGTATCTGGTTTACTGCTCTTAGAACTATGTCAAAATCAGCATCTCTTTGAACTTGCTGAACTACGAATCCTGTCTTCAATATATATCCCTTTAAGATGTTTGTTTTATTACTTTTCAAAAAATCTGCTTGGGAAACGGCCACAATTGAATCTTGAAGTTACTGACACTTTTGTCTTTTGTAGATGTAATGTCAGTGTCATACCCATCAAAAACAATAAAACACTTCTGCGTATAAGAATGCAGTTTAAAATTAACATATTGAAGACATATTTCATGATAGGTTGCTGGTTTTTCCCAGACTACTCTATGTAGAAACAATCCTCCATCAACCACATGTGCACTTTTTAATTCTCTACAAAAAAGTATATTATACATTTTCCAAAGAAGTTCACCGTTCAGAGTTATTTACAGAAAACTAAAAAAGAAAGATGTCGGCCAAGACTTCTCAGGATTCCCGGAAGGGGAGACTTTGTGACTTTTAGTATGTTAATAAGGATGATATGAACTACCTATAAAAAATTGTAGTTTGTTAAAACTGATTTCCTTTCGCGAGGAAAAGACGTGCATATTGGTCCTGGGCTATTGAAGGATATAAACGGTTCTTACGTTATCCTTGTTTCTCGAATCCTCGAATTCCAGGAAGCCGACACGTGAGGTTTGGGGACTTTTGACTTTGTTTGTCTACAAACCCTTTCATTTGATACCCATATCATGGAAGTGCATAAAAAATAACTGGTCTGTCATCTTGGGCAAACCGCCATATTGGATATAGAATGACGTTACTCGTGGCAGCATTTTTTGTTGCCATATTTCTTTGAGTGCTTCCACGGAGTCTGTTACTCCGTGGAAGCCTGCCCATCAACTGCCTGATTTAATTGATCTATTGATAAACATTATTCCACTATTTAGCGTCACAATTAGAAAAGTAGCCTATTTTCTGACAGTTTCTATATTTGACAGATCAACATTTTTTCCAAAGCCACCCTACAAAATTTTAAGATTTTCGTTACTTCAAAAATAGTAGTTTTCGAAAACCTCCATATCCCTTAAAATACTAGGTTTAAAAAAACAAATCAAAAATGGAAATTAAGCCCATGGATTAGGCTACAAAGGGAAATAACTCCCATCATTCTCGTTCCATTATGCATTTGAAATTTAGGAAAAAAACTTAATTCTACTAAATCCGCGGTATCTCCTAAAATAAACAAACTGGAGACTTACACAACATATTATTTGCTAGAACCATACACTTATACAATAAAAAATATCATAGTTCTACGCCACTGACCCTAAAATTCCTTGGTCCACTTCAAATGGAGCTCAGTTCATATTAATTAGTATTGAAAATTTGACCCATAGACATGTAGTGGATCTGGTTAGTCTGTTAGGTTATGTTATGGGATGTGTAGGAGACTTTAATTTTCCGATACATAATAGCGAAAATTAACAATTGTGTTAAAACAGAAATTATTTATTTGCAGCCCATATTAATTATGTATAGGGTAGATAATGATTCGACATAACTAGTACGTCGTTTGTTATCCAGTTCATTTTCAACGTATATTATGTAATTATACAGACAGAGACCTATAAATAGCAACCAGTACTATATATTTCTCTACATTCAACGCATACTGTACATTATCGAATTAACGAACGAATATCAGAGGAACATTATTGTACATGGTAACTAACAATAATAGCAACGAGTAATAATAATTCATAATTGCATATACTATTAAAAGCAAATAAAAGTAAATTATTTCCAATATGATTATTTCCGATATGAAGGGATGCCATTCGGCATCCCTTCGTAAAGTTTGCCTCCCGTGAAAATGTTGCCAAAAACCCTCAAAATTATAATAAAGAAATATTAAAAAAAAAATGTTTCCATTCTTCAGATGAATTCCACAATAATGATTTCATAGATCGTATAACTTTATCGTATAGATCGTATAACATTAATCGTGTAAGTATAATTGAATTGTATTGTCACAAATATAACTAAATATAAAAATAAACATATTTTGGCAACAAATTAGCAAACACACTGTATAGTAAATTAATGCATTATAATTAAAAAATTTTATAAAGTCAAATAAGTTCAATGTTAATAATGAATAAATTCCTGATGCTATAAAGGATGTAAGGTGTCTTATATCATTTGTTGGCATTGGCTAGTGGGTACAGTTTATTTGCTGAGTCAAGATATTTCGAATGGAAATTTAAAGGAAGTAGAAAACATTGAACTATTGGAATAGTGAATCTGCTAGACTTGCTTTTATCCTTGTCCTTTTAGACTTGTCAGAATGGGGGAATGTGTAGCAAGCTGGGAAGAAGTGAGTTAGTGGAGTTTTGTTAGACAGACACGTGACATATCTCCTGAAGCCATGGGGGTAGAGTTAGCGAGAGGGATAATGTAAGTAGTATAAATTTGTTAAATAGTGTTAATTAGTAAATAGGTGTTCCACAAAGGTGTACAAATAAATAAGTTAATTGTAGTGAGAGAATGTGGTCTTATTAAAACTAAACCCTAGCCCAAAAAGTTACGAGTAACGTAACAGTATGATATAGTTAAGTGTTATACAGGGTGTTTTTAAATTGAGGCGAAAGATTTTAAGGGGTGATTTGTCAGCAAAAATGAAGGTGAGTCTTTCATATAAATTGTTTTCCAAAACCCCTTCCCCTCCAAGTTACATTATATTATGTGATAATCAAAGTGTAATAGTTTAAAGTGAAATTAAATAAATCAAATATTATGAATTAATCTGATTGCTCAGATCAAAATGACAGAACAAGAACGAAGTAAGTAACCAGGAAGTTGCATCTGGTTTTTAATACGGTACATTTCAGTACATCCGGAGCAATTACCAGTTGAAAAGAGTCTAGTTACGGCGTTCAACGAAGTAACAGCCACGCTCGCGAATTTTATAATTTTTATTAGAAAAAAGTAATTGTACATTTAAATAAAAGTGTTAATTTGTGCTAAGTAAGCAATAATACCAGTGTATATAGTCTAGAAGCATGAAAACTGCATTAATAAGTGTTTTTACGAGTAAAGAAGGGAAAAGCTGGGTAGCGTCCCAGCCCTGTTGAAAAAAATATCAATAGCCCTGTTGAGTCAATATATCAAACAAGAAAAGGAAACAGACTTTCACAGTGATTAAAAGTGATAGCAGAGTAAAAACTACAGTCCAGCAGCACGTAGCACAAAAACACTGACAGTAGTAGTCTTTTTTGTTTCATGGCCTACTACATATTAAAATTTGTTTGAATTCCAGTTGCTTAAAGAATTTTAATTTCTTACTGGCAAACGGTGTGTCAAATGAAAAAAAGTAAGGAGCCTTTTTCTGTTGTAAATTGAACAAGGTTTCTAGAAACAGGTTTTTTTTCTGAAAAAACATTAGCGTACCATTTTTTTCATTAAAATTTCCCGAAGATCTGACCGTACGCATGCCACTGGTGGAAGAAAAATAATATTTTTTACGTAAAAATATGTATCTGGATTTTTGAATCGAAGGTTCTAAATTTCATTTAAATATGTAAAGTAGTTTTAAAAATATTAATAAATTTGGAACAAAAATCTTAAATTTACCAAAAATTCATTTGAAAATATTTTCCTAACTAATGTCATGGTCTGAATGGTTATTTGGTCTGAATTATAACAAAGTAACGGTCAACAATAAAAAGTAATAATGGTCTTAAGTGCACCTGGCGCCGCCAGAGCCATAAGTTTAATACAGGAAGGGCGGTCACAATACGATGCGGCACAAGTTCTACATGTTTCGAGATGTAGTATTTATTCACAGAGCCGTGGAACGGTTTCGAGAAACTGGAGATTACACCAGAAGAATGGGATCAGAAAGAAAAAGATGTACAACTCAGCAGGACGACCGTTTTTTAGTCCTAAGAATACTACGAAACAGGGACTCTACTTCAATTAGTGAGCGGAATGGTTTACAACATATACGTGGTGTAGATATTAGTGTACGAAATGTGAGAAGAAGGCTAAATGAAGTTGGCTTAAATTCAAGAAGACCTGCCAATGGCCCATTGCTGTCTAGAGAACATCGTAGACAGCGCCTTCTTTTCGCCTATGAACACCAAAATTGGGGAATTGAGGAATGGGGTAAAATCCTGTTTACTGATGAATCGAGATTTTGTATGTTATCTCCAGATGGCCGTCACAGAGTATGGCGAAAGGTTTTCAGAGTGCAATATTGTGCCAAGGCTCAGTTTTGGTGGTGGCAAAATTATGGTGTGGAGAGGAATGAGTCTCGAAGCTCGTACAGAGTTAGTGGTGGTAATGACTGGGGCAATGACTGCTGATAGGTATATTACTGACATATTGGAACCACATGTGCCTTTTATCCCATTTATTGGAAACAGTTCCATGCTAATGCATGATAATGCCCGTCCACATGTGGCAAGAATCGTTTCCGAATATTTGGATCGGGTTGATGTTAACCGTATCTTGTGGCCTGCAAGATGTTTGGGACATGGTAAGAAGACGTGTTCGAGCCCAAGTTCCTGCTCCTGTATATGAAATATTTTCAAATGAATTTTTGGTAATGGATCGAATTTTATGCATCTGAGTGTATAAACCGCCTATATTACATTAATTCACAATTATTAGTTAATTCAAGTTAATCTAATATTAAAATATCGGGCCTTAGATGAATAGGGTTGGTACGCAAAATGTGTCATTTATCTAAATAATAATGTGACTTTTAATGCAAATGTTCATCTAATTAGGTTTTTAACATTAGTTATTTTTGGTAAACCTGCAAGTAAGAAATGATCTCATAAATGAAATTATTTAGTACCATATTCTCTTAAAGCTGAATAAATCGTTTTTATGTACTATCAAAGCGAGATCTAAAAGTGTCGGTCATCGGCGAATTGGATGTTAGGGGAAATATTCGCGAAATTAAAATGGATGATCAAGAATAGCGACAAAATAAATTGTATTATAATTATTATGCCAGTAATTCATCTGAGAAAAAAATCATGGTCATATATTTTTAGGATGACTCGTATCTACAGATATTAAATTAAGCTTACCATACCGAAATGGTAATGTATAACGAAAACGTAGCAAAAACTTAGTCTGGAATAACTAGATCTTGGGGGGGAATGCCGCTTAGTATCAAATTATTTTCGCACAGCCACACTGTAGAATGTATGTTATTGAAACATCTTAAATTCCTTAATAAATTGTTTAGTAGGATTTAATTATTCGACTGAAATAAATTGTTATGACACGCCTTGTTCGATTAAGAAACAATTAATATGCGGAAAACGTCCTTAACCATCATACCAAACCAAATGATTGATCGGGCATTTCTTGAAGTTCCCCGATCGCCCCTATTTAGGAGCGCACTTTTCCTCAAACTTGTGATATAACAGTGCAAAGACCGGAATACCTATTTGTAAATAATGTTTTGCCTCTTTTTTTCTCTTCTACAAGTCTCAGGTTAAATTTACTTGAACTTGTTATTGGTTAAGGCTATTAAAACCCTTGGTTATGCAATAATTATAGTTACGTTTTGCCGTGGGTAGTATTAAATTGTCTTTGGAAGTGCGAAGATGAGTGCGGTTAAAAATATAGTAACTGGTGCGGTTAGAACTGAACACTTATTGACAGGTTGGTGATTTATGCGTGTTGTCAGTTTCCAAGGATATAAAGCGCACATTACGTAACAAGAAAGGTAAGAATAGCGATTTTTTAAACGCAAGGAAACCTTCGTACATATGGTTTTTGTTAATAATAATAATAATAATGATAATAATGACAATAATAATAAGAATTTGGCTGTATGGGCCATCACTAAATGAAAATGGGTATGAATAACCCAAAAGTTTCCAAATTGGATGCTCTGCCAATTTCAAAAAACTCCAGAGCAAAGTGCCTACTCCTAATAAGTACTCCAAGTACCTACTGCCCTAATATAACAACTTTTTCTAGGTTGGCATTCTGGAAAAGTGTTGTAAAAAAATATGGCGTATCAAAGATGGCGGTGCACGAGTTTATTAAACAAATCCTGTCGCCTTTATTTCTTAACGGATTTTAAAAACCAAAAAAAAACAAGTACTCATTTTAATTACACCTTTTATTTAAAAAAATTCGCATGCAGCTAAGTTTAGTTTATAACAGCGAAATATGAGACATAAAAACCCGAGCAAAAAACACTCATTATATCGATCTGTTCACCAGTGGCGTGCACAGAAATTTTGTCTGGGGGGGTAAGTGTATGGGAGGGGAGGGAGGGGGGAGAAAAAAATCTAAGATCGGTAATTAAAAAATATAATAAGAATTCAAAGAAAAATCTATTCTTAAAAAGAAACAAAACTGATTTTAAAAAACCTACAAACCAAAATCAAGTCTTGGTTTTTTGGATTTGGCCAAGTCATAAATTACTTCGTCAATACTAACAAGAACTTCTCTGTGAATGTTAAGAAGTGCTAAACCATTTAACCTATCTTGCCCTGTTGTGTTTCTTAGATAAGTTTTTAACCACTGGGGTTTTTACGAGATTGACCGATGTTAAAATGAAAGGGAGCGTCGGGGTTTGCAAAAATATGTATACATACATAAATATATACACACAAGATCTCATAGTCCTGGGTTCGTCGCGTATGCTTTAAAGTTAGAAGGGGAAATCTTAATATTGATACATGGAGATTTAGCTTACCTCATATGCTCTCATGATGTCGATGTTAATCCTGTATGGCTAAAGCCTCACATCATCACTAAGATTCAACTAACTTTGTCGGATAATATTGAATTTCGTTGGTCAAGAGACTAATTCAAATAACTTCAAACCAAGATATATATTTAATATTTAACAGAATAAATTACGCTGACAATAAAACATTTACACTAAACAAACTATAAATTTGGACACAAAACAAAGCTAATCGCTAGAGTTAAGTAGACCTGGCTCTAATAGAACAAATTTGAGTGACTTTCCGCTTATTAAACTATTTGATTTTAAACCCGAATTTACTGTATGAAAACCTGCCGGAAACTGCATAATTTTGGCTAAGATTGTTGCTCCAGTCCTCACTGGCCGGGACCAAAGTCGATCTTTCATCCCCTTTAAGTAATACCACTTCCCGGGGGTGAAACCTCAACCAATCCTACGGGACCTACTTTACCCCTTACATAATCTCAGGAAACTATTCCGGTACGCTAACGACATCTGGTTGCAAAATAGAAACTAAACATTTTACATGACATTTGGATGATTAATGATAAAATACTTATAGGGGGTAGCCCATTGTACACATAAAGAGAAAACCCCATGAAAAACTCTTCTTGGGCTTTGATAATTCATTTTCCAAAACAATACAATTATGGCATTTCTGAGATACTCTTTCTGCATTAATTGGTTAGCTGTTTGGCCATTTTTCCAATACCCGGAAACCATAAATTAAGTGACGCTTCTAACGGACAACTATTATTTATGGTCGAATCTTTTCGTGTCCCTTTTTATGGATAGACCCTGTTAATTTTACAATTGATTTGAGATATTTTACTTTTTGGTAGTTACACATCTGTTTACTATTACGAAGTTATGCACTTACGAAGCTATGAAATTTTGCTAAGACCGTACTTAAAGAAAACACACTATACAAGATGAATTACTCATTTAATGTGGACCTTCTTAGAATTCTCTAAATAATAAACAAAGGACTTCTTGGGTCGCTATTCCCTTTCCGAACAGAATTATGACCTGCATTTTACTATTTTGTTACAATATCTGTTTCTCATTATATCAAAATTGCTTTCCCCTTTAGAACACATGTGGGGGATCGTTGCCCAAGTCAAAGCTGCATTCGATATATCTGTTTCTCTCTCTCCCTCATATCTGTCATATGCTGAAAATATTATAAAATCTGTAGTGACGCGACCTTGAAAAATCACTCTCATCCGGCTAAAGAAGTATTCACTTCAAAAATATAAATAAATATTGTTATAAACAAAATAATTATTTTCTACTTTTTCAGAAACACTTGTACAAAGTATTTACAAAATTTTATCTAGCGTGCTTCGTTCATGGATCGAACGAGTGCCATGCCATCAATTAAAATAAAATTTTTCTTTCCTCAATCAATGGAATTTCCAATGCTAGATTCAGGATATTTAAATCGTTTAGTCTCTTCTTCTAATTTCGACAATAGTGTCGAAATTAGACTTAGAATTAGAATTAGACAATAAACTTTCATCGGCAGCAAATAAAGATCGTGGTATAGTTCCAAATTCATATCCACTAATCCAACCTCTTAAATTAATATCGATTCTTAATCTTGACACTATAATCAGATGATGCCCTTTCAACAAGGCCCTTTCCTCTGTTATGTTAATAGTTTTCTCCTGATAAGTTTATCGCTCTAACTTTATTATTTTAACATACCCATCTTTTTGAATTAGGCAGTGCTTTTTTTTGGAAAGAAAATAAATATATCAAAAACGGTAAACTTTAAGAATAGGAAACCTTTATGAAACTTCATTTAAAAATTGTCGTAGAATCATATCTATCTCTCGAATCATATACGGGGTGTTCCATTCGAACTAACGAAGATGACGTCAATTTCTGATATAACCGAAAGCATTAGGAAAGCACTTTCCTTTCAAATATTCCCCATCTGGTACATCATTGATGCGAATTTAATATCATGGGACTCCAAGGATCGGTTCTCCATAATCCAATCGATTCCGTACAATTTAAAATTATAAGTAGGAATTAATTTATTGGTAATGTAACATTGAATAATATTCTTATAAATCTTGATAGGATGGGGTGAAGTGCGTCAGGAAGTGCCCTTGCAAATGCCGACGTAATTTATTTTGCAATTAAAGCCACCCATATATAAAAACCTGTTATTATACGGAACGTTTGAAAAATTGTGCTTCTGTAATATCCAAAGCGCACCAGTGTTTTCAGTTCACTGAAATTAATTACTAAGTTGTTTATAAAACCCGGAAGGGGATTGTGAATTGTTGAGTCATAAGCAAATGGTGCAAATTAGTTAAGAGTGAAGGATTTTGTGGAAAAGTCTCTATCTTATGAAACCTGGAGCTAGTTTTAATAATGAGCTGGTAATTGTAATTTTAATAATACTAATGTAATCCAAGGGATAAACGTTTAATAAGGAATCAACATTAAAAGTCAACACTTATTATTTCTACTTATGATAACATATAATTTTAAAAATAATCATAACAAGGTGCACAGATATAACAACGGTCGATTACAAGAACGATTCAGGTTAATTCATGTCTCACTTTGTCTGAATATATTTCTGCTATTGCGAACAAATCCAACCCAGTGTCTTATCTTTTAAATAAGTGTTTTCAAAGCTCAAATGATCAGGTCTTCTTAAAAATACATAAATCATTTAAATAGTCTTCCGCATCTGGAATACTGTGTAAACATACGGTCTCTTTACCTGGTAAAACATATTAAACTGATAAAAGACGGGCAGAGAAGAATCACGAAATGGATTATCAAATCTAGAAATGGATTATCACTGCTTGGATAATTTGAAAATCACTTGTATTATTAGAACAGCATCTTACATGGTCTTACAAACAAATAACGAACAGGTTGTTTGTTATTTAATTTTTTTATTTGTATATTTGACTTGCCACATGTACAACTTTGTATCTCTTCTTGGTAAATAAAACATATTATATTAAATACTATTATATTATATTAAGTTAAAAGTTTTTTTACCTATTTTTATTGAGTAGTTTTTAGTATTTTTAAGTTCCACAGTCCACCTCCTGGCTTCATCATTAAACTCTCCCAACCAAGTATAATGTATGGGACTCATTAAAAGCAACCAAACAAGCCCAGTAACTTTAAACAACCCCAAGTACCAAGTTTGAGACAAATCGGTGCATAAATAGGATCGTCTGCCATTTTGATTTCATTAAGTTTGAGTCAAAAATTGTATGGAGCGACCTTAAGCCCCAGAAAGTTTCAAGTCTGAGATAAATCGGTTCATAAATACGATATTCCGCCATTTTGGATCCCCCATTTTGGGATCCGCCATTTTGATTTTATTGAGTTTGAGTCAAAAATTGTATTGAGTGACTTTGAGCGACCTTAAGCCCCAGAAAGTTTCAAGTCTGAGATAAATCGGTTCATAAATACGATATTCCGCCATTTTGGATCCGCCATTTTAGAACCGCAATTTTGATTTTATTAAGTTTGAGTCAAAAATTGTATTGAGTGACTTTCAACACTGCAAAGTATCAAGTTTGAGACAAATCGGTTCATGAATAGGAAATTTCGCCATTTTGGATACGCCATTTTGAGATTATTAAGTTTGAGTCAAAAATTGTATTTAGCGACCTTAAACACTGCAAAGTTTCAAGTTTGAGATAAATCAATTCGGAAATGAGACAGTCCGCCATTTTGGAATCGCCATTTTGATTTTATTAAGTTAGAGTAAATAAATTGAATTGAGTGACTTTAAACGCCGCAAAGTTTCACGTTTGAGACAAATCGGTTCATAAATAGGAGAGTTCGCCATTTTGGATCCACCATTTCAATTTTTTTTTTGTAAAAAAAATATTAATTGTATGGAGATTCTGGTTTTCTGTTAATATGTTCCTATCCTCAAAGTTTCTGCATGTTATTTATGCTTTAATTACTATAATTGTTCCAGGTAAGCCATTACTTTCATCATCTGTGTCAGAGAGGTAAGCACAGTTTAATTAAGTTTGTATTCGACTGTGTCAAAAAATGACGTTTCTCGGTTAGAAAACAATATAGCGAAAGGTAGAAAATTTCTATGTACTTCAAGTAAGCGGCCTGAAAAGTCACAGACAAAAAGATTAAGCGTTTTTAGTTATCTACTTTTTAAAATGCGGGTCCTTTTTTTCTATTGTAAAATTATAATAAACTTTGTCACTTAATTTTTATAAATACTAGTAAGTATAATACCATAATGTTGTAAAACGAATAGAAATAACTGCGTATGTTCTCACCTTATAGATATGTAACACTTTTTACGTTCAAGTTTGCATAGTGACAAAGCATAAAATTGCACAGAAAAATACTTAATGAAGTCTAATTTAACCTAAAAACAGTACGACGTACAACAATAAAACCTTATTTTTAAACTTCTCAAATGAGATGCAATTTTAGAAGGAATGGCCCCGATTTTATGAATTCCCACGTTTTGTTTGCAGCACTTGTCATTTCTATAACCAAAGAAAACTCGGTCATTTCCTTCAAAATTTGATGGTCGCAGCAAAGGTATTTCCGATAATATCTTAAATATTCTCCTGTTACAGTAAATGAGCGAGGTCTATTTGTTTTATTATCGAGATTTTTTTTTCAAAGAGGTGTTGCTAAATCCTCTGTTAGTGGCACTTTTAAAAATGCCAATTCTTCACGGCGTCATGCACCTGCGACGCCTAAATGTTTACCAGCTACAAATAATATGACGTTATACGGTTACTTAGTTTTAATAAATTACCTTATGCATTAAATATTTGTCGTCTGGTCCTTCTGTAAAAATATTTCAAATTATTTCCGTGTCAACGTTTTCGATTTTTTTGATATATAGCCAACATTTTCTTTTTTAAGGCCCTTAATTTAATAAATTTTTAAATACCAACGTTTCTCCTAATTTTCAGCATACAATTTAACATTGAATAAGTGGACCATGAAGTTGATGATTTATAATTTTCTGTAAGTTTAGCCATATATGCAAATAGTACATATTCAGAAATCATGTTTATATGGTTTTGCTCCAAATATTTTTCAAATTTATAGGAGCTTCTTTCATAATATATTCTTGATTTTTCTGGAATTAAAACACTCGAAATCGAAGCCAAATTTGCTTCACTATTCATTTTATTATATTTATTTTATGTAGTATACTTTAAAAAAAAACTGGATAGAGCTGGAACCTTTGATGTAATGATAACACTCGAAGTAGTTTCCGCGAACACTTTTACTTTGCTCGATGCGGGTTTCGCCAACCAAGTTGGCATCATTCGGAGACGATTAAAACTAAGTTCTTCTCTCAGTTTTAATCTAATTAACGTTAATCTCATTTAATCTCATTTAATCTTTTAAATTCAGTTTTAATCGTCTCCTGATAATGCCAACTTGGTTGGCGAAACGCGCGTCGAGCAAAGTAAAAGTATTTTGGTGTTTGTGGAAACTACTTCGAGCGTTAGTATATTTTCGATTAAAATTAAATTCGATATTATAATATATAATTTGAATGAATTCGATACTAATTTCAAGCAAACTGATATGACAGCAGTTGTTATATATTATATCTGACCTTAGTTCACAGCCGTCTGTTACAAGAAAACTTAAAAATGGTATCATTTGAAGTCAAGTCAATCTTAAGAACATAATATTTTAATTTTCCCTATCATTTTAATGACCATAACCACATTCGAATAAAAAATATTGTATGACACACAGACGTAAAAGTAAAAGATTTTTCGTCCTTGTGACACAAACTACTCTTTTGAATAATCTATGTATCAGTGTGTTTATGTTGAGAATAGTCTGTAGACATTAGTAGAACAATAGTAGAATAGAGCTGTGACCTTGAACGCTCCTTCTTACGTAGATGCTTCCTACACCATAGAAAAGACGTACAAGTGAAAACGGACTAAGTTTTACTCCAATTAGCATGCAGCAGAGCCGTCAAATAGTGCCCAGGCGATATAAACGTTAATCCGAACGCGTTTTGTACGAAGCAGCAATACATGGGCTATATTTCGCATGCCTTCGCGATGTCTAGCAATATCCTATACCATGGTAATGTAACTACCAAATATTAGCGTTCGCATACAGCACCTAGAGCTGTGACCTTGAACGCTCCTTCTTACGTACGAGTAGATGCATCCTACTCGATAGAAAACACGTACAAGAGAAAACGGATTAAGTTTTACTGCAATTATCATGCAGCAGAGCTGCTAAATAGTGCCCAGGCGATATACACGTTAATGCAAACGCGTTTTGTACGCAAAGCAGCAATCCATGGGCTATATAGGACACTTCGCGATGTCTAGCCATGTCCTATACTATGCCAATGTAACTATCATATCTTAGCGTTCGCATACAGCACCTAGAGCTGTGACCTTGAAGGCTTCTTCTTACATAGATACCTCCTACACGATAGATAATTTTTTACGAGAATAATTCCACTAATGTTCTACTATTTTATATTTTATATACTGGAGAATATTATTATAATAAGCTGCAAAACTAGAGATGCAATTTTAAAAGGTATATGAGTACACGGGACTAATAAGCAATTATGCTAAATTATATTCACACGGTTTTTAGAGTAACGTGTGGGCAATTATTCTCGTAAAAAAATAATTAGTTTAATGCGCTTGTTGATAAGCGAATTGGAATTAAAAAATCGATATTAAAAAATTCGAGTTTCGGGAAAGGGCGAAGGCGAGGGCGTCAATGCAAATGATGCAATAATTATTTTTATGATATTAATAGAATATGTACAATATTAATGGTTAGGTACCTCTTTCGTAGCCAAATTTTATACCCCTTAACCAGCGGAAGAGGCAAGAGGAAAATTATTTGGTATACCAGTAGACAATCTCTTTAATTTATTATTTTGTGAGGATTTTTTCCTTTAAATGAAAGATATTTAAATTTAATTAAATTAAATAAATTAGAATATTTCCTTATTACTTAAGAAATATACTTAAAATATCGTTTTTCACAGATGACACATTGTGCTATCAATAAATAGATAACTACTAGTCTTATATTAATATATAAGTTAGATAAGATGAAGATAAAATACAGATCAATCAAAAATGTAGCAAAAAAATCACAATAATGTAATAATGAAATCAACATTTTGGACACACACATTTGCATAATAAAGTAAAAGGAAGTTTCTCTTTTTGTACAACTGCATGCTTTAAGACTTAACATTATTACAGTTACATTTTCAAGTCATGATTCATGAAAATGTGCGATTCGGTATAGAATAATTTATAAAGAAGGTATTTCTCGCGCTCCCGAAGGAGTCGAAGACTAACATGACAGACCAGGCTGGTTGTTGCCCATTTTGCGTTTTTGTTTTTTTAAAACAATTATTATTCAAGCTGTGATCAAATTGCCAGGAATCCCCTGTGGCCCAAATTACAGCCGTCAACACTACGTCGCATCATCGCGCTTTTATATTTCCAACATTTCTGTATTTTCTCCTAAGCTAATCCCTCTCGTCCTTTAAGATGCCCTTAATCTTAAGATTGCGCAGCGTTTCGTTTTAACCATTATTATAGTTAAATATAGCTCGCCTTATTTCCTGCTTGAGATGACAAAGCCTATAACGAGTAAACACCCTATTGAAATTTGACCCAATTTTAAGAAATTCTTTGTCACACCAGGAAAATAAGTCCTGAATATGGGTAAACAATTTCATCTTTAACCCAGATATATGCCGCATATAAACCTACCTATTATAATCCCTAAATGCTTGACTGTTTCTTAGGTATAAGGAACAGAAAAATACGGTTTGTTTTATCCTCTTATCGAGTTCTGAGGAACGACGCCTTATTTGTATTCGAAAATATGTTGTTGACATGAACATATCAACAATTTTCATTGTATACAGGATGAGTTTTTAGTGCGTATTTGCTCTGTAGCGCCTTTGCTATTTATCAGAGAAAAATGTGCTATCCCAGGTTATTGGTATCCTTTTGTGGCGTTTTAAAAAAATATCGGTGAATGTACAGGGTGTTCCATAGCTCCTGGACAGCAACTAACTTTCTTATTTTAAATGGAACACCCTATATATTTTTTGAAATTCGGAAATAGCGCAAACTTTTGAGTCAAAAATATGTGTCGCACCATATGCTAAACCCTCAGGTTTCGGAGATATTTACTATTCTAAGAAAAAAGTGACAGATGGAAAGGTCTGGAAGGAGCTTTATAACTTTTTTTACATGGTATATCTAAATTTATTTTTTGGCATAGCGTAAGAACATAGAGTGGTCTAAGTTCTGCGATTAAAATATAATCGAAAATAATATACCAAGTGTTACATTTTCCATGCCACATTTAGGTAATTTAAACCTGCGAAAACTTTTTTTTAAAGTTGAACACTATATTTTTTGGTGCCCAATTATGTAAAATTAAATTATCTTTCATCTGGTATAGCCGTTTCAGGGGCTAAAGTTAGCGGTTTGTGAGATATTTTGAATTTTCTTTCCAGCGAACAGATTTACCAGAATTTTGCTTAAAAATTATATACAAAATTAGTACTCAAAGAATTAACTTTTATCAAAAAATTTGCATTAATGTATTTGAGATGGGTACTCAAGGATCTCGAACAACACATGAGTAGTCTAATTGGTACAAAGAAGGCCTTGACAAGTTTAAGCAACAAGCAAAACTACTGTCAGTTTTTCAGTAGTTTTGAAATTCGCATCTAGTGACTTGTATTACTATTTACACGTGCTTGTTATCTCATTAATATTACCTCGTATAAAACGATAATATGAATTATTATTCTACTCAAGAATTAGTTGATATGACTTATTTATCAGGATAATGTCATAGAAATTGTTTTTTGGCGTCCAGAGTATATGGTCAATAACCCCTCTAACAAAGTGCTTACTTTAAATATCATGGTGACGTCACGCTCTGGGGGCTTAACCAGTTGGAGGCTAATATACTCTCTAAGCTAATTCAACAGGCTTGTCTAGGTCGGTCGAAGCGGCGATGCCAGAATGTGTTCCAGTGCGACGCTTCTCTGCCTATATGTTGTACTGTATTTAGAATGTAAACAAAATAAAGTAGCTTTCTTATTAGTCAATTATCAAATCAAATTGGCCGCAAAAAGTGATTAAGAAGCAAGCAACTAACAACTCTCGTGTCAATTGTAATTTGGCAACCCTGTTAACGATGTTTTGTTTTGGGTTTTAGTATAAGACGCCGCCACGCGCCATGCGCCAATAAAAACAACAATACCTCTAGAGGCGTTATTGATATTGCTCGCGCGCTTGCCTAGTTCCTAATCGATTCTTGATCTTTTTTAACAGTTTATTTGTGCGGTATTATATCATAATGCCCCAAAAGTGTTGTGTTCCCGGTTGTACAGGAAATTACGAAACCAGTAGAAAAGTTCGGGTGTTTCGTTTTCCCAGAGACGAAGAGTATCGCAGAAAATGGCTCTCTGCAATTCCACGTGAAAGTTTTGTGCCGAGTGACAACTCCCGAGTGTGTGAGTGCCACTTTGAAAAGGAAGATTTTATTTACAAAATTTCCCAATAGGATACAAAACTGGCCTCCGGATGGTGACGTCACGAGGCAGCACTTTGTCCTTGTATTAGAGGTGTTGTTGATATGGTGCGGGATATCATCCTGAGCGAGGAAAAAAAAGTAAAATGTTTTGAAAAACTTAAGGAGAGTTTTTGCAGAAAACGCTAAAATAAAAATGATGAAAACCCAAAATGCCAGATTAAATGACATTAAAAACTGTGTTGTTGCATGGAATAATTCTTTCCTGATTATTTGGAGGAGAAGAATCATGGACAAATATAGGCATCACTGATTTAAACAATTTCAGGTACAAAAATATTTTAAAATACTTTCTATGGAAGTTGCAAAAATGTATACTTTGTCATGTTTCCTATTTATCCTGATATGGTAGGCTTACACCGCAGGTGAAATACTTATGTGTAACTATCGATGCTAATCTAAACTGGAATCTTCACCTTCAGAGAAGAATAAATAAGCAGTCAAATGAGCACTACCGCAGAACCGTAGAGAAAACCTGGGGAATGAAACCTGTTATCATAAGACCAATGTTATACCCTATGGAGCTATTATGGTGCCCCAAAGGTCAACAAATAACAGCAAAGTTCAAGCTATGCACCAGCGAGAGCAATGGAAGTAATCTAGGTCCAGAAGAAGTGGCTTTGACAACCATGACTCGCCTCAAATCCGTTGGCACGCTACGAAATTCACTTAGATTGAAACATGTTCATCATTCTTTAAACGCGGTTGCGGGTTAAAACCGGTAAAATTATCTGAGAAATAAAAATAAAATTCTATTTGTACGTTTGTAAAAATAACATTTTCAGGAAAGTAATGTATTTATTTTCAGTTCTAGATCACTCCTCTTTCTCCTGTTTGTATACCATAGCTACTATTATTGTTATTGGTATAAATACAAATATTACTGCCGAACCACCAGCTGTTCGTTAATATATTTATTAACTTAATAGAATTCAAGTGTTTTTATAACAGAGAGTTGCAATCATAATATTAGTTCATATAAATAACCAGTAGCGGCTCGTGCTGTAGGGATGCTGGACATTTATATTTTTATTAACTAATTATATTAATCTTTTTGAATATTATTTTAACACAGATTTAAGAATTTTTTTTATTAACTAGGTTGTTTTTTGGAAACCCTATACATTCGCGAGTAATTACAACAAAAAATAAAATAATACAATAATTTTATACATACCAACCAACAGTCTACCTTATTGAATGAGAAAATTTACAGAAGAATTTTCGCATCGTGATCTGGATGTGTTAAAGAATCCTAACATTCACTGGCGAAAGAAATTAGCACATCATAAACTTATCATAATTTTGTGTTAAGTATTTTCCAAACCAATCATCCAATTTTGATTATCTTTTATACATTGTACAATTAATCATCTATAGAATTTTACTACGTCATTGATTCTTCCACAAGTTCGTGTTTCTCTTACATACGGGATCTTGTAGGTAACAGTAGCAGTAATAGCAAATCCCAATAAGACTCAAACTATAGCCCCATCTGATCTTAAAATTCCCTTTTTTATTCACCTTCTTATCTTTATGATTCAAGGAGATACACATTTTTGTAGCACTGCGTGTTTTATTGACCTTTTTATGCACCTTGAAAAAAATAAAACGCATAGCATGTTTGTTTTTGTGTTTTGTTAACATGGTTCCATTTCAAAAAACATCTGTCAAAACATCAACAGTAAATGCAATATTTTATCATGAATATCAATATTCGCCAGAATCTCAACTTAAATATTGAATAATCTATGCGTTTAGTAACTCTTGCCGAAGATGGCAGGAGCGTTACATCGCTCAACGTCTTGGTGTTAATCAATAGACCGTATCCCGAATCTTGCTGCGCTATCGTGAGACTCAAGAGCACGTTAGAAGACCAGGAGGAGGAGAAGACAAGCCACACATAATGTCGAAGATCGATTTTTGTTGCTGCAAACGTCAAAGGAACGGTTTTCTACAGCTCCAAGGCTACAAAATATGCAACATGTTCATGTAAGTTGTGTTACTATACGAAAGCGACTGCGTGGTTTTAATTTAAGACCCAGACGACCTGCAGCAGGCCCTCAATTAGACAATTTTCAGACAACCCAGGCATCGCAGTCAATTTTATTTTCATGCATGATAATGCTAGACCGCATATTGTCAGAATTGGACAACAATATCTTGCCGAAGTTAATATTCCCACAATGCGATGGCCAGCCAGAAGCCCGGATCTTAATCCACTAGAGCATCTCTGGGACATTATGGGCAAACGGTTCAGAGAACTTCCTCGTCATTCAAACTTCCTCGTCATCCAATTAATCAACTAGAGCTTGGATAGAGTTTACAGCAAATTTGGGAAAATATTGACCAAGGTGAAATTAGAAACGTAATTTTCAGTATGAGGCGTCGATGTGAGGCAGTGATTCGTGCAACAAGAGGGAACACTGAATATTAGTTAAGTGTTTTTAATATTAAGTGTTGAGTATGTTAAGTGTTGTTAATTTGTTGAGTTATCAATAAGAAGTTAATATAAGCAAGCAATGTTATAAAAATGTGTATCTCCTTTAATCGAAGAGATAAGAAGGTGAATCAAAAATGGATTATGACAATGAATGTTAAGAACAGATGAGGCTTATAGTTATAGAGTCTTATTGGGATTTGTTAGTAATGCAACTGTCATTGGCAGGGTGTTATGAAAATCTTGGAAAAATCCAATATCAGAAAAACACCCCGCATGTAAGAGAAACATGAACTTGTGAGATAAAAACTTGAAACATTCTATAGAAGAGTAATTATTAAACGTCAATGAGTCTGAGAAAATAGTCTGCTGTTCCTCCTTTTATTTTATGGGTAGAAGTCTCTGATTTATGTTTAAGAGTTTTATTCTACGCTATCGGTTGTTGTGAGGGGTTGTTTCTGCTATTGAGAGGGTTGTCTATAGGAATATAATTATGAAGACAGTAATCATGTAGGCTGTGGCATATATAATCTTTGATATAATCAAAGATATAATGTATGACAAAGATAATGAGGGATTGTATCGCATGTCGAGTGCAAGGGATGCTGTTTTACACTTCGATTGGGTACATATTTGTTCTTGAACAGCTGGAATTTGTTGCTTGTAATTATTTGTCAATTTGGTCTAGTAATTGAAGGTAAAAATGCGCTATTACCTTCGGTTTATTTCAACATCCATCGATTTTCATGAAACTTTGGAATTAAGCTATACCCATTTGTTAAAAAATACAAAAAAAAAAGTAGGTTTCGGCATTTTATGGATTCACATCTCATTTAATTATGTAGTTATAGAATAAAATTTCCTTCATATTCTCCCACATGATTTGTGATGTATTCCAAATTTTCAACCTTCGCCTATCCAAAATAATTTTTAAACTTTGGATCCCAAGACATTATTCAAAAATCATATTTTCACGAAACAAAAATCTAAAATTCTAAATTCCTTTTGTTGTTAGTTTTTTTCTTATATCTATGGTCTCGACCAATTATGTACGGCTGACAATGGCCATTTTCCATTTTCTGGGAAATATTCCGCATTCAAGGAACGTCTCATAATGATATGATAACTCGTGAAATGCCTCATATGATTATCGTATATTGTCTCATATGATTATTTCCTTTCTTTAACACCTTCTTCAGTCCATTTGATATAATTAATTAGGCTTATAGTAATAACTTGTCAAGTTGCGAGTATAAATCCACCTGTAATTAAGCTGTAATTCAGTAATTAAAGTACCTAACGCTTTTATTAAGCGTAATTAGAATGAATTCGTTACAGATACGTCTAGACGAGTAGATATACCAAGACGTTTTCGCTACATAAATCTCAAATTACGTGGGTGGGTATTAACAATACGAGAGTAGTCACATTCATCCTTTCTACCACATCCACCCTTTATTACTACATCTGCTTGTCATGTAAGGTGTCAGTTACAACTAAGTTTGATCCCTTGACATTATACGGCAGTAAATGACCTAGGGAACTATCTGGATATAAATTATATCAATTTTCCCAGCGCCCTTGGGGTACTTAATTTAATAGTATAATCTACCGTAATATTACGAGATGATGGTATTCGATTCGTTTTAGCGTCCCTAGCGTTGAAAATTGCAACGGTATCGCTGATAAGGCTAATGCTAATAAAGATGCCTTTGCTGAGGATTTTATTTTGTCAATGTCAACCGGTAACAAAATTTGCGACACGAGGCGGTATACGTGCACATCAGTGTAATTTCATTTGGGAAATGTAGCGCTTTATGACATACCTACCTACGATAGCGTAAGTTCCCACGTTATGGGAGAGACTCTTCGGGATTCGTACGGCTATAAATATCGAATGGATATTCGCAAAATGATTTGGATATTCTCTTTTTCGGATTTTCTACGAGACGGGATATTTACCTAAATATACAAGGCACGTTTAAAATAAACTCACAGCAGGCAAACTAACGACTGGGAGATAATAATATTATCAGGGCTCCGAGCTTCTTATTATTATACCCTTCGCTACTAAAATCGAAGAGTATATACATATGAATAACCAAATAAGAGAATTTAATTTTATGTGGGAAGTGGCTGCTATAACAGCTTCCTCTGGCTGCTATAACAGCTTCCATACGCCTAGGTATACTTTCAATCAAATTTGTGATAGTGATTTGAGGGATATTGTCCCATTCTTCTGTAAGAGCAATCCTCAATTCATTCAGATTCTCTGGGTTGCGTCTACTAACACGTTGTCCCAATTCACCCCATAAATGCTCAATGGGATTCATATCAGGGCTTTTAGCGGGCCACGGCATACGATTAATTCCGACATCGTTTAAAAATTGTGTTATCATCACTGCTGTATGCGGTCGTGTATTATCTTGCATTAAGAGGAATTCTTCGCCAATGTAAGGTGCAAATGGGACAACATGTTCATTCAAGATCTCTATGTATCTAACTCCATTTAGAGATTGCCGTGGTGGAAACACAAAAAATTCTGTACGGACATCGCTGGTAATTCCACCCCATACCATTAGTGAACCACCGCCAAAACTCTCCCTTTCACTGAACACTTTCCCCACGCCTTCTCCAAACCCTCCGACGCCCGTCTACTGATCTCAACACGAATCTTGATTCGTCAGTGAATAAAACTTGAGACCATTGCAACTCATTCCAAACAAGATGAATTCGAGCAAAATCCAAACGAGCTACTCGATGTCGTCGAAGTAATCGCATTCCAATAGCAGGTGCTATTCTTGCGATAAAACCGAGACTCCTGAATCTCCGACAAATTGTTCGATCTGACACAACTGTTCCTCTTGCGTTTCTTAAATTTCGGTTTGTGATCACAGGTGTTTGATAGGGATTCCTCGATATTTGCAGACCAATAAATCGATCATCAATATTTTGCATAATCCTGGAACTACCCGAACCTGGACGTCTACTGTATTGGCCCGTTTCTCGGTAGCCCTGGATCGCTCTTCGGACAGTTGTTTCTGGTAGACCAACAATACGAGCTCCATATCTTTGACTCCTTCCATCTTCTACCAAAGCCATAACTCTAGCTACTTGAATTGGATTAATTTGCACTGGCATTTTCTTTTAGAACGTTAACTGAATTTTTTTTTTCACGAGAATTTCAACTGAATCTTTTGACGTTTCAGTGTTAACCGTTACCATAGCCTCCTTGTTAAATATCAAACTTAATAACACCGTTTCGTCTAAAATATCGCATCTTCGTTGCTGAAGGGGCTAGCGAGGTGATTCAAAAAACGTCTTGGCAGAGTCACGTCTGCCATCTTCAGGTTCTTTTCCATGACGGCTTGTTACTGCTTCTGGTTGCTCAAACTTAGATATCAACGGTTCACTGACGCCTTATCTACAGTAGGTTATGACAAAATCAACACCTAGAACTTATTTGTTAATATGTCAGTATTGTTGGTTAAGTCAAAAAATATTGCAGAAAAATGCAAAAAACATTCACACATTTAGAAAAATGTTATATGCGTGAAACTTACTTAGTAGGTACGTCAAAAAAATTATCAACATGCTCTTGAAAGACGCCGTATGTACAGGGTTCCTAACTTATGTGCCTAACCGGATATGATCAAATGAGAAAGTGTTTAAGAAACGGATGCCAAGAAAATATTTATCCTTGACGAAGATACTGAAATAAATGTTTTAGATTATTTTGAAGCTTTTCAGGAAAAATCTACAAGAGACTGCGTGCAATCTTGGAATATGTTTGGGAACAATTTATAATATTTTAAAAGAGCACAAGTATATATGCCCTATAAGTACAGGCCAGCACAGTATTCAGTACCAATCGAATAATACTTTCATCAATGCAAGAAAGGACTGCTAAGCGAATTTACCCATCTTAGAGTTGCCGTTAGTTGTAACAAAAAACTGATATCCAATCTATGAAATAAAGTAATGGCTTCTATTGCGTCTAGGTTTAAGTAAAGCATTGCTAGTTTCTAAAGTCATCAATCGAGTAAATATTGAATCCTTTCGCTTTTAAGAACAAATGTAATCAAAGCGTTTACCAGGCCTTTTGTAAGATAAAGGCAAAACTCGATATCCCTCACCGACTTTATCCCTCTCAAACATAATAATGAAGCTATAGTTTACGTCGTCGAATGGATTTGATGGCAAGGGGAATAATTGAATTGATAAACGACTGGAAACCCTTTTTGTTTGATGCTTTATTGAAGTTTCGAGGAGTTTATTATGATTATATCTCCAGTGAAAAAAGTTACAATGTTTCTCAAAATGAAGTAATTTCGAGTGAGATGAGCCAGAATTGGTAAAGGATATATTTAATGCATCGAAAAGGTCTGTTAATAAAAACGTTAAATAATACTGAGGTAAAAGTAGCAACACCCGAGTTTTTGATAAGTTCAACGTCCTCTGACTCCATGTGGTCATGATGTACACGCAAAGAACCCTAGCGCGCTCTTTAAATGACGAGGAAACAAATAATGAGAGACTATTAAAACAAAGGACCTATTTATTTATTTATTTATTTAAATGTGTACCAAATTTTCCAGCGCTGCTGGTGCTAGTGGCATTACTAGATATTTTAATACTTGGCCTCCGTTGGTAGATGTTAATAGACGAAGTTTATTTTGAAATGATGGGACCTGTTGAATATCAACAACTGCCAAGGAATCATTCTCTCACTCACTTTCATACGTTTACACAATTATATTTAAAATTGATTCAGTTTCCATTAGGTCAAGCAGTTAAATGTTATGAATATTTTCGTGGAGGAATGACAGGATATCTCGGGTAAAATTTAGGTAGTGTATACTAAATCACTGAACACTATACACGACGCGCGTTTCGAAAACCAAGTTGCCATCATCGGCAGACGATTAAAATGAAACTAACACTAAGAGCGTACTGTATTTACACCTACATTATTGTCATGGTTTAATGAACCATGACCATGGCCCTTTGTCACTATTTATACTGTTTCTACATTTGTTAATTTCTAAACTTTCAACAGCATCTAGTTGCCTACGGTTTGCGACATTCTTAATTAATCTTAAGTTACTAATGTTTATCCTATGATTGTTGTTAGAAGCATATTGAGCAGCCCTAGATTTTTCTTTTCTTCCGTATTTGAGATAGGTCATGTGCTCCTTGAATCTAGCTTGAAAAAAATGACTAGTTTGTCCAACATACTTTTTATTACAGTTTTTACAACCAATTTAATAAATCCCCGACCTTCCGTTAATGTATATTTTATCCTTTGGATTACCTAAAATTTGTTGTAGTTTATGGATGAATGAACAACTGTTATTTCTATATCTTTGTGTTTGTTTAGTCTCAATCATCTCCCGATGATGCCAACTTGGTTGGAGAAACGCGCTTCGAGTATAGTGTTCAGTGTTTGGTGTTTGTGGAATACCACGTCAGTTTCACATGTTCAAACCCTCTTCAGGATGTTGTTACGTACCCGAAATTTATTGTAGAAATATATGACGGATAAAACTTGTTTTTTTTAACAGTGACTCCTCGTTCCCTTTTGCACGCATTTTTTATATGTCGATTTCATAAATATTGCCACTTTATAGCGGATTTTATAAATTCTTTGTCATAAATGATTACCACAAATGTCATAGTACATATCTGTGTCGCTCTATTGTTTTGTGAGTTTAACATTGGCAGTTCTCTGACGCTAGCCCAGGTCCGCAGATCTATGGACTAACTTCATAGTACGTGGCCTCGTGGCATTCCCTTTCATTGCTGAACGCGCGCGTAAACCGTGTTTTCACATTTTATTTTGCCTACTTTGTGTTCTCTAGAACCTGCGTTGCGTTGAACTCTTTCGACGAGGGTACGCCACACCACCTTTTAGACCACCTTGTACACCACCTGCTTTTACACCAACTTTGGAACCACCGTTAGGTCCAGCTTTCTGAAGTCCATCGTTACATATCGCAGATAAGCTAGTTTTAAGAATATTGATAATTTGTATAGTAAACTTAGTAATAAGTAACTGTAACATTTTTGCCGTGTTTGACACTAAGATTGCGGATGTAGAAAACTTCATTTCCAAATTAAATAGTCGTTTCACTTCTGTAAAGTTTACATATGAACTAGGAAATAATGGAAAACTTCCATTTTTAGATGTATTAGTAATGAAAAATAGTGACAATAGGTTAGAATTTGATATATATATATATATATATAGAAAAGATACCAGTACGATCAGATATATCCCTAATGACTCTCACCACTGCTATCAACATAAAATGGCAAGTTTTAATTTTCTTGTCCATCGTTTACTAAGTTTCCCTCTCAGTAATGAGAGGTTTGAAGAAGAAAAAGTATTAATTAAAGATATAGCTGTGAGTTTATAGAGATATAGTTGGAAAACTAATTAGGAAGCGTAAATTTAAGGACACACTTCGTAATTCTACGACCTTTCAAAAGGATATAGAGACTCCAAAATATGTATCCATCCTGTACGAACCCCGGTTTACTCGTGGTTTGAGTCTTCAAAAACGTGGGTATAACAGCGATTCATTCGTCGAGTAATAAATTACAACAACTTTTAGACAATCCAAAGGATAAAATTGTTTCAAATGAAAGGTCTGGGATTTACGAAATTAGTTGTAATGATTGTGATCGAAAATATGTTGGACAAACGAGACCATCAATTAACACTGGATAGGGCTGGAACCTTTGATGTAACTGTAACACTCGGAGTAGTTTCCACAAACACCAAAACACTTTCACTTCGCTCGACGCGCGTTTCGCCAACCAAGTTGGCATCATCCGGAGACGATTAAAACTAATCTTAAACTACAAAATCTACCATATTTATACTATTTTCATGGTGACGTCACTAATGATATCACCGTGAAATTTACGCGTGACTAATCACGCTTCAATGATCGGTTGCTAAGTAACGCGTAAAGCGGGCTACGGTATGATATCACCGTGAAATTTATGCGTGACTAATCACTGTTCAATCATCGGTTGCTAAGCAACGCGTAAAGCGGGCAATACGGTATAGGTCCCTTGTCGCTATTCATACTACTATTATACTACTAAATATACTACTATTATACTACTATTATACTACTAATATACTACTATTCATACTACTAAATAGTAGTATGAATAGCGACAAGGGACCTATACCGTATAGCCCGCTTTACGCGTTGCTTAGCAACCGATGATTGAACAGTGATTAGTCACGCATAAATTTCACGGTGATATCATACCGTAGCCCGCTTTACGCGTTACTTAGCAACCGATCATTGAAGCGTGATTAGTCACGCGTAAATTTCACGGTGATATCATTAGTGACGTCACCATGAAAATAGTATAAATATGGTAGATTTTGTAGTTTAAGATTAGTTTTAATCGTCTCCGGATGATGCCAACTTGGTTGGCGAAACGCGCGTCGAGCGAAGTGAAAGTGTTTTGGTGTTTGTGGAAACTACTCCGAGTGTCATCAATTAACACTAGATTTAAAGAGCATATGGCTCATCTAAAATATGGAAGAACAGATAAGTCTAGTGTTGCACAACATGCTTTTGACAACAATCATAGAATAGATATTAGTAATTTAAGATTAGTTAGAAATGTGACCAATAATAGACAGTTGGATGCATTTTAGAGCATAGAAATTGTAAAATGTAATAGTAGTATGAATGGCGACAAGGGACCTATACCGTATAGTCCGCTTTACGCGTTGCTTAGCAACTGATCATTGAAGCGTGATTAGTCACGCATAAATTTCATGGTGATATCATTAGCGACGTCACCATGAAAATAGTATAAATATGGTAGATTTTGTAGTTTAAGATTAGTTTTAATCGTGTCCGGATGATGCCAACTTGGTTGGCGAAACGCGCGTCGAGCGAAGTGAAAGTGTTTTCGTGTTTGTGGAAACTACTCCGAGTGTTAAAAAATATTGCCTTGTTATTTCTGCTATATTCATTATCATATTTGGGGTTTCAAATAACTGTAAACCATAGGTAGAGCCGTCACTGGTAGCAGGTTGGTGGTAGCCCTGTTGCTTAGCATTTATTTTCCACAAACACAATTATCTCCTGTGAATCATTATTTATATTAATTAACTTTGCTGCTGTTTTTTACGCAATGTTCACTTTCTTTCTGATTCTCGTGTTTTGTCAACTTCTCTCCTAATTGTCGAACTCAACGTTTATTTATATTTTAAAGTAATATTTTATTCACGATTTAATTTTCATTTATTTTCTTTTACTATGTTGTCTTCAGTCTCGTCCGTATCCGTTTACTGAAACCATATTTGTCTTGGTTAAACATAATTGATTTCATATATCATATTGTTTGCTCTGTTAATCTAATTTTATATACCAATTAAATACTACAACTTATTTAGATACTTTTTAAATATAGTTTGTAACAGACATATACGAGAATGAAAAAATGCTGCGATGTCTATGATTAGCCGCGCATGCCGACTTTAATCTCGTCAAAGCGTAGCCGCATCCTTTGACGATGCGGCATTTTTTCATTCTCATATATGTCTGATGGTTCTATGTTCATTACATATTTATTTTTTTTTAAATTTTTGATTGCTTCATAAATTTTCTCAATTTATATAAATACCAGGTATAGATATTTTGGTAAGTAATCATTTCTTAAAAATTTCGATTGCAAATATTTTATTTCAAATTTCCACCAGACTTCACCATACTCCAGACCAGACTCCAGATTAAGGAGAACTATATCAGAGCTACATACGAACAGAAACGGCTATATATGTGGGAGTTATGCTGCGGAAATGTTCAAAATAATTATAGCTAACACGTGCTTTAACATTCTTTCACATTGCCGCATTAGTAAATCCGCTGGAAGCTACTTTAATTAACTTATTTAATTAAACTGCGTTATCTCTATACGGGCTTTGGTACATGAAGGTGTCAAACGTTATCTGCCCTTCGACAAGGTCATGCTCTCTGAAAATCCGGGAGTACATTTCAAAGTCTTCGCAGTGAAAACTCATTTTTTGATACCAATCTCTCCGTAAGATCGCTGATAGGTATTTATATACGTAAGAGGAAATGGGAACCGTCAATCAAATAGATATATCCATTTGAAAAATAATGTTGCGGAAATATATATTAAGATTTATGTGAAGAATATAAGATTTTCAAAAGCCCACGTTGGGATGATAATTGTTTAAGTAAAATTTATGATGTGTGAAAATGCTCGAATACGTTGCTGTTTTTAAACTTATATAAAATGAGATAACAATAGTGATAATATAGCGAAGAAACGTCTGAGAAGCTTCGAGGATACTTACACTATTTCTACCTTGTTGAATCCTTCTTATGGGCGCCAGTTCTATGAACACCAATTTATAATTTGAGATGGATCACTGGGAACATGAGTACCCCTTAGAGAGGGGGTCCAATTAGGCCTATGTAAATATTTTGCAAGATTAGAATTTTTAAAACTTAAGTTATTTTCTAAACAGTGAATGATACTACTATAATTTGTTAAATCAATTGAATTTTAATTTGTCTCAAATCTGACTCATCTGGGGCTCATCTGGGTGGTGTCATCTAGCGGATGTTGCCGTACTATATATGGAACGACGCTGCTAATACTCTCCGTGCTTTCTCTGAAACGCTGCTACGATTGTTGCAGACTTTATTGTAGTATATTTTTACCCTTAAACTGAGGATATTCTAATTCTGCACTCTTACTGCTTCTTTCTACTTGGAACTTCTTATAAATTGATTTCCAAATCCTTATACTGCTTACCAAAGTCTCTACAGGCTGGGGACGTCACCAAGGCTCTTAATATGCAGTTATTTCTGCTTTAAAACCTTTCCCACTGGTGTTCTACTTATTTCTCTCTATTTTTAATTATTTTTCCTTAAGTTTGATTATTAATATTCACAACATTTTATAAAAATTATTAGCGGAGCTGTTCTCTCCTTGAACGCTATGGCTGGAAAGAGTCCATTGTTATAACTGCATTTCCTGGTTACCATTTTCTTTCTCATTATTATTATAATACGTCGATTTTTGTTTTTGGGGGAAACATTTTTGACAGTCAACGGGTCTTGATATCTTCATCCCCTTAACCCCTAGCTTGTTAACATCAATCCCCCTAACCCCACTTGTTACAGATAAATTGAAAGCTTCTTTCAAATATACAGTACATCATTTATTAATTACATAAATTCTACAAAATTGTTAATATTATAACATTTCCTGATAGGTGGAAATGAAGAAGGGGCAATAGAATGGCATGCTACATCTCTTGATTTCGGTCCAAGTGACTTTTACCTATGGGGGTATCTCAAATCAGTAGTATACAAAACGCCGCTACAAAAAGATTAACAAGTGTGATCCAGATCTACAACCTTCAAGCTCTACAAAATCGTATAGCAGATACGTGCACAGGGGTAATAGGCAAGACACTTTTGAAAATGTGAACGAGGAATTTCAGCAATGTCTTTATTATTGTGCGGGAAGAAATGGTAAACATTTTGAACACCTAATAAAATAACATACATTTATTAGCTAGTTTTTATTAATATTTAATTTTTTTAAATGTTTTTAAATAATTTTGTAAAATCTCAACCCATTTCCAAAAATGTTGAATATGTGTAATTTAATTTAAAATTTAAAATAGGGATTAGGGGGATGAACATATCAAGACCCCTTGACTCTCAAAATTGACCCCCCCTTGAATAAAAATCGATGTATCCCGGCGATTTCTCAAATATCTTGCGTTTTTTTAGTTACAGAGGGGTTAAGTTTTAAAATGAATACAGTGTACAACTTATGCTCGATACTCCATTATGTTTAGCAAAAATTGTGAGGACTAAATTATATATTTTTTTAAAACTTCGCCTTTGATGCCGCCTCAATTATAGCATCAAGAGTGCTGAGCAGTTTGCTACAAGATTAATCTTTAAAAGAGACAGTCGATCGATCTGATTATAATGCAACTAATATTTCAAACTTTACGCCGCCTGAACTGTGTAAGGCATAATGAAAACCGCGGGTAATAAAAATATCTGCCAAATAATAATGGCCAGTGGATTTCCATAAAAGCAAAATATAAAACCCATTGATGTGTTGTTAATAGAAAATTGAAGTTCACTGAACGAAGAATTAAAGAAATGTTTACAAAATGAATTTGACGTTTTACATTAGATGAGTTTTAGGTCACTACACACTAGATTAAAATTCAAAATGCAGACTATGATATTTGATCACATTTTTGACATATAACTTTGACCAAACTTAAATGATTTGGAGTATGTGGAGTCCAATTCAAATGGTGTGGAGTCCAATTCTTTGTCTACTGTCCGCTGATATGTCTCTTAAATAGAAAGGAACCGAATTCTAATTCAGTACGTTGGGGCCTGAAACAGAGGAATGTTTAATATCGGGTATATCTAAAATCCATTACCAGCTAGAACCGAATGCATAATCCATAACTCCAGTGCAGTAAACTAGAGCGTCAGAGACTATCTAAGACAACTTGCAAATAATAATATAATATAATAATATCTCTACCCCTTATTCTAACCGCAATGGTTAGCCGAGAAGTCAGAGACTCGACGGGGGACGGGGTGGCATATTATCATTTCGCAGGCCGCATGTGCGACCAGGATCGTCTTAAGTTGGTAAATTCTCACAGCCTCTCAGCGCAGGAATTCGGGAAACCTAGAAAACCTCATTAGTTAGATCTTGGGGACAAATTGTTGAGAATATATTTCACATACGACGTGGGGAATCGAACCAGATCAAGAAGAAAATCAAACTCGAGATGAAAACGACACATATGAAAGTAATAGTTTCGATACCTGACATGCCTTATGTCAGGCAAAACCATGATACACCAATTACCTACTTGATTCAGAACGTAAAGTCTATTCCTTAAATACTCCTTATGCCTGTAGCAATGAAACATCATATGATGCTATGCCAATATTTAATGAAATGGTTAACAATAAATGCATTCAAGTCACCAATCTCAAATGCAACACATTTTATGTTTTCTTAATTTAACCCCGGTTTGTTTAGCATGTAGGGCTGCTTAGTACTCGCGAGGATAGTCCAATTGGACGCCGTTATGCAAAAAGGAACCATGCGACAAAATTACGAAATTAATATTAAGGCATTGAAAGTTGCAGAAGTAGGTAAACTATTGTTTGCAAAAACGATCCATGTGAAAATTACAGTATAACCTTAGGAAATAGGCCAAAAGAACCATTTGTACACTCGAAAGCATCTTAAACTATTTTTCAAAAGGGAACCAAGTGCAAAGACGCTTACCAGTATCTCATCATAGCATAGCTTATCAGTATATCAGTGCCTTCTACGGGATGAAAGTGTGAACTTCTTGTTTGTTTTCGTTTATAAAAGTGGTGTAAAATGATTTCATGGCGTAATAAACAACTAGTGAATATGTGTAATACTACAGCTATTACAGAAAACAAAGGTATGAAACTAAATTTGACTATTAAACATGAATAATTTAACAATATCTATTTTTTAGAAAATCTGAGAGAAACAACAGGAGATATTTCAAATATCTCTTCAGAACCACCAACCTTGAACCCTGAGATTGCGAAGTTGCTAGAGAATCTATCGGATGATTCGGTCGAAGATCCGGATTTTATTATAGATAGCGATGTTTCTTCTCCTATCAGGCGGAAGGTATGTCTTGATATATTTGCTCGCACCTGTTTTTCTTTAATTTTTTTCCTAGGATGATTCAAATGACGAAATTTTGTACGATGATGCTGAACAAAAAACATATGCAGCACTAATACCAGTACCCTTGGAAACTTCTATAGGATACGATTCAAGTAATGTTAAACAAAAAAAATATATAGGAAGACCAAAACAGGACAGAAAAAGAAAATTTGACGGTATGTCGAGGGAAGAAAGAAAAACTAACATAAATAAGCGTAAGGACTGGGTGAATTATAAAAAGAAACGAATTGCTTCTAAGGAGTGTACCTTTTGATTGCCAGTGTACTTTATCATGCACAACAAAAATATCCGAGGAACAATGCAGAAATGAGTTTATAACAGAAACAGAATATTAATTTTTACTAGTAGATATGACTCTCACGAAAATGTACGAACTCTACTTAGACCGACGAAATAAGGTAAATGTGGTTAGTTTCTCAACATACAAAAAATATTTTACGAGAATTTTAATTTAAAATTTAAAACTTAAAGAAGGGGATACATGGAGAAGAGATAAATTCGTTAAAGACAAGGGAGATAACTATACTAAGAGAAAAGCCGTTTTCTCTTTTTATGAAGCGAGACTTGAATGAAAATACCATAGAAGTTGATATTTCAAAGAAAATCCGTGGTCGTCCTAAAAGTGGTTTATATAAAACAGACCTTAACATACTCTGGCCTGAAGGAAAATGTATTTCGAACGAAAAACTCACGGATATAAAATCAATATGGCACCTCATTCCTAAAGATTGTAGGACTTTCTGTTCGTTACTTTTTGCAGATGACCATATTGAAGATGATGGATTTTGAGGCGTCCCTGACTATATAAATATAGATAATAAATATTTCATTTCCTATTTTTATTGTTTCTCTTAATTTTGTAATCACCGAAATTATAAAACGCAAAAAGGAACCATGCACAATTTTTCAAAAAAAAAAAAATAAAAAATATACTAATTTTTTTAATTTTTTTCAGCAGCAAATCTGACAGAGTTTTAACGCAAGATAAAGCACAAATCTGCATCTATAATTTCATGCCGATTTAATTATAGTTTGTACACTTTTAACCTTCGTATCTTAAAACTTAGTTTTTGGCGTTGGTTCCTTTTTGCATAACGGCGTCCAATTATTTCTAAACTTGCTGCGCAATATGTTTTCAGAGTGAAATTCGAAAAATAAAATAACTTATGCAGATATTAAATCATATGTACATTACATGTAGTAGTAAATTCATTTCTGTTTATCACCACCATGTTTTCCAAGTAGGATGTCCCCTAAAATGTTTGCTTTAAAGAGAAGTTACACTGGCCGAAGCTTCACAATAAGAAGCTGCTCCTGCCCAAAATACGTCACATTAATCATTGCGGACATACTTCCGCATTCACTAGTCTTTTTATTCGCTTTCCCTAAATTATTTTAGGATAAATTAATATGACAGTAAATCAGCGCCCTGTTATTTAATATCCGGCAACTTTTCATCCTGACGAATTACCCGCGAAACGACGCGCAGGCTTTAAACGCCCAACATTTTATCGCCAACATTAATTACTTAATTAATAAATCTGGAGGCCATAAATAATTTATCTATCGGGTTCATAGACGATTATTCGTAAGCTGATAAGTTGATTGAATTATAAACGGTTCCCGATATTCAAGCAACATCGGCATATTATTTTCCTCATTCCAAAAGGCATAATACTTATGTCAAATGTAGGTAAGGTCCAATAAGGTCAGAAAATACAGTTTGGCTACAGGACTTGACTTTACGATATAAAAGCATTAGGCATACAGTTATCCAGATGTTAAGATGTTAAACCTTAAAATGCATAAAATCTTGTAGCATCTATTAAAACAACTACTTTTCCTAGATATATGCTAGAAAATATTGAATTACATACACGATAGAATTCTGAAGCATTTAAAGGGGGAGTGATACAGAAATTCATTGCTTAGTCAAAACTAAAATCATTTTTTGGATCTTATGTATTAATTGCTATTTCGAAAATTACATAGAGAAATTCGCAAATAGATGAATAATAAGGAAGATACACTTACCAGTCCTATATCTGGACATACACATGGAAACGAACCACTTAGAAGTTGTACAAGTTCTTTCACGTTCATTGAGGATCTTCAGAGTGATGTACGATTTGTTTTATTGATCATTTATACATGAATTTAAGATATTAATACTTCATAATGTGACGCTCTTAACTTCGGTGCGGAGGTTTTATCTCGAGCGCCACTGTCTGTTTAGAGTGCAGACAGACCACTTTTCCCTAAAGGCAGTATCTGTAGGGGCCCCGGATAGCTTTTGTGGAGAAGGGCGGAAGCCAGGTCACGTGATACACCGATAGGCCTTGTATTACCCTATCTTCAAGAAGAACACCGGTTTATGATTACAACAGATTTTATTTACAGAATTTATTATTTCGGTCACACCGGTATTTACATATATACAGAGGGTATTCAGTCTGCCTATAGCGAGTTACGCCATGGGGATGAAAAACGTTACGAATAAAGGCTTAAAGCGGGATAACAAAGGGGCGGCGAGTGAAAACAAATGGTACTACTTTAGTAAGCGGAGGAAGCAATAATACTACAGTAAAGCGTGCAGCGTGTAGGAAATCCAAACTTTCGCGGATATGATGTACGCGGACTAGTTTTGTCGGAAGTTGCTTGCGTGACTCAGGTAGCCTGTGGAGTCCCTGCTGCATGCAGAATGCTCAGCAGAAGGATGGATGCAAAATGCGACAACCCGAAGGGTGCAGGATGCTACGACCCGAACTACAGCCTATTGAGTGAACCCAAACGATTTCCACGTAGACTTGGCTACGATTTCGATGACCGAATAGTGAAAACTGCGTGCGTGACTCAGGTAGCCTGTGGAGTCCCTGCTGCATGCAAAATGCTCAGCAGAAGGGTGGATGCAAAATGCGACAACCCGAAGGGTGCAGGATGCTACGACCCGAACTACAGCCTATTGAGTGAACCCACACGGTTTCCACGTGTATCTAACATTAATGCCGAAGACCGAATAGTGAAAATTGCGTGCGTGACCCAGGTAGCCTGTGGAGTCCCTGCTGCATGCAAAATGCTCAGCAGAAGGGTGGATGCAAAATGCGACAACCCGAAGGGTGCAGGATGCTACGACCCGAACTACAGCCTATTGGGTAAACCCACACGATTTCCACATGTATTTAACTACGAGTTCGGAGACTGGATTTCCTTAGCGCTTGTTAAAGTACACTTACTTTTCTTTTGTGACGGGGATCGGTAGCGGCAATCACGGCAAGTCGCAACTTGTCAGATTACAGAATAACAGCAACGAAAACGGCAGCGAAGGCGGAGGATGCAAAATGCGACAACCCGAAGGGTGCAGAATGCTTTTTGGTTAGCGGAGGTGGAGGATGCAAAATGCGACGACCCGAAGGGTGCAGAATGCTTTTTGGTTAGCGGAGGCGGAGGATGCAAAATGCGACGACCCGAAGGGTGCAGAATGCTTTTTGGTTAGCGGAGGCGGAGGATGCAAAATGCGACGACCCGAAGGGTGCAGAATGCTTTTTGGTTAGCGGAGGCGGAGGATGCAAAATGCGACAACCCGAAGGGTGCAGAATGCTTTTTGGTTAGCGGAGGCGGAGGATGCAAAATGCGACGACCCGAAGGGTGCAGAATGCTTTTTGGTTAGCGGAGGCGGAGGATGCAAAATGCGACAACCCGAAGGGTGCAGAATGCTTGGTTAGCGAAGAATGCAGAGACAACCAAGAGACGCGCAAGTCCATGCAAATTTTGTATTCCCAATATAAAACTGGCCGACTGTATTGAAACGTATATGCAGAGGGCGCGCGGGTTGCTTTGGCATTTTTAAAAAAGCGCGCGCAGAATCCCACTTCCATAATTATTTTATTTTATTTTGTATCGAATAAATGAAACACAACAATGAAAATAAATCATCTATTGATGAAAAACAAACAAAAAAGACTTACAGCGGTCATTCTGCCACACAGGAAAGTCCCAAAAGTAACGGACTTATGATTTCATTTTTTAAATTATTTCATTCTAGAATAAGTTACTACTTTAAAAGGGGCAAAAAACTCACATTTTTTCAGGTATAGAAAAACATAAAACATGTTTAAAATCACAAACACAAAGAACTATTTACATTGTACATAAAATTACGTAGGTATGTATATACATTAGGTATGGAACTCCCGGTGCTGAACAGTTGTAAGCTTACGCTTAGATGCCCTAGCATCTTTGCGATCCTGTAGATTCTTTTGATTCTTCCTCTTACACCACCATGGAATTCCTATCTTACTATCTTCCATACAGCTCGGACTATTGCGTTAATGACAGATTGTCGATGTTCATCACACAGAAGCCACGAAAAATCAACACTGTCCACGATGGCTTGAGTAATCAACACAGATATATTCTGTTTATTGTAGAAATTGTCCAACATGTCTTCTAAAATTGTTAAAATAATACGTAAACAAACACTGAAATGGAACAAACCTAAGATGGCGGCATCACAACTTTACTGACAGTTTTGCAGCCTTGGTAGCTCCATCTGCGTTTACGTTTATCAATGTAAGACAAAGATGCGTTGATTGAAACTTGTATTTTAAGAACAAGGACAGGTCAAATCTATTATTTTCTTGAACAAAAGAACAAATTTGCTGTTGAGCTTGCGCGTCTCTTGGTTGTCTCTGAAGAATGCTAACTGACTTTCCAGTGCTGTGGAGCTGCTTTTATATGATTTTGGACGGTTTTCTCGCGTTGACGCGTGATCTCCCTACCTACTGATATCGTTGGGAGTGCAGCGCATGTGGCGCTGTCCGATATTTCGGCGCCATGAGGTGACGGTTACGCGGATTATTGATACTGGAAAAACTACTGACGGCAGCGGGGTACCCAGAAGGGGTTTGTTTATGACCTGGTTATAGGCAGAACTGAATGTACAATTTAATAACAATGTTTACCTAAAAAGAAAATAAATTTTTCAATGCATATTAACGTTATTAATATCTATGAATAATTTACGGGCTTATAGTTAAATGAAATATCCTAGTTTCTAGCGTAATGTGAGGGAGATTATTCCTACTTCATTATAATAACTTTCAGTGACATTTTATTACGAAACTGTTTTGTCAGTTTTGACGGATATTCACAGAAAACACAAATCTATTCTATTTATATTTGTTCTATTAGAACATATAAAAGCATTAGGCATACATGTATCCAGAAGATGCTAAACTTTAAAATGCATAAAATCTTGTACTCTATTAAAACACAATATATACATCGACAACGCGATAACACACCGACATATAAAATACATTTAAAATGTTCCTACGGTCACTGATACAAAAAGTGAAAATCGAGTCAGATTTTCGCGGCTAATGCAATAGGTATTTTACTCAAAAATACTTATAAAAGACTTATTATATTCCTTCCTTAGAAAACCTTCTCATTAGGAGTCTTCCTTTCATCATCTGGTTTTCAATATATTGTTAGATCTTTTCCGTTTTCTCTTAATTATTTCTTTTGCGTATTTTCGCATCGGCATCGGCGGGGCGTTAGCGAAATATAGCGGCTCTGAATTATGATCTTTTTCACATACAAATGCGCACTGAAAAAGGAGAATGCCAGATGTGTGTCCCCATTTTTATGCATCGTCATATTTATGAAATAGAACATATTTCATTTCATATATATATATATATATATATATATATATATATATATATATATATATATATATATATATATATATATACAGATTGTCTAATTTGGGAAATATCGTTTTCGGACATGCCCTTTTCAACAACAAATATCGGCGTCCACATAACGCTTACGGTTACACCGGAAATTGATGTTATCTTCGTTATATCAAATGAAACACCCTGTGCATTATTGCAATTTTGAATTCTACGTTGTATTTTCGATGAACTTCCATAAAGGTTTCTTATGCTTAAAGTTAACCGATGTCAAAAACGGTTAACTTTAAGCATAAGAATATTTAATTTTTTTCACAAAAAATTATAAAGCACTCCCTAATTCAAAAATATGTGTATTTTACATTAATAAAGCTAGAGCGATAAAATTATTAGGGGACATAACTAAAAGTCTATTCTTCTCTGCCATAATTTCAAAATGACTTAATTTCATACAGGAGGGTAGAAATTTAATGCCGAATTTAAATTTTAAATTTTATTTTTAACCATCTGAACTAATTATTTTTTAAAAGAACACCATGTATATTTTCTAATGAAACAGGTCATCAATTTAACTACGATAATACTAAAGTTATTAATAAAGAACAACACTATAAGACACGGCTAATTATGGTCTCAATTTATATCCAAAAAAAATCCTAATGCATGTAATAACAAATAAGATACAGAACAGCTTTCTATAGGCTACAATTTGTTAATATACAAATATTATATAAATTAACAAAAAACATTCTCTCTCTATATAAACTTATATACGTACATACATACCTACTTACTATAAATATACATCTACATAATATTAACATAACTAAAATTGAAGTAATAATAAAATATAAAATAGCCTAAGTTCGTAGGGTTTCTTGACTGTTCTTCCATATGATACTAATGGAACAGTCTAGTAACCTTAAGAATTAATTAAAACTGTCATTTTACCTATGTCAAATATGTCATAAATAAAATCCACTTTTTTTAATGGCAACAATATATATTTAAGGCAGATTCTTGTAGACGAGCTCTTTATGAGTTCGTCAATAGAGCACACTTTATATTTATTTTGAGAAACAGACGTTTAAACGAATTAATAAATTCAATCACGACAACTCTACGAGTATACATAAATACCACACTGCTGCATCGAAAATAACAATCTCGATATAGCTAAATCTACGCACCACATTCTGAAAATGACTGTGGTAATATACTGTGACATAACTTTAGGGGTGTTTGATTTGTGTAAAGTGCTTCTTTTGTATCTCAAATGTAGGTCAATTGCCTTTGAGTCAATAGGTATAACTACCTATCTATTAAAGCCATTCAAAAACTCTGCACTCACACGATGTGAATCACTCACATGATATTTTACATTTTACATCGATCACAAAAGAAATAATTGCCTTTCCGTTGATGGGATTTCTCTTGTACGTTAAGTAGATTTAAATATGAATCAAATTTTTACTAAAGGATTGATTTTTCAGAGCTATCATTTCGTTCTAAGTTTAATCTCATCATCGACAAGCAAACCATTTGTGCCTCGATTAATCCAATACATTTACTTCAGCTGCCATTATCTAGATTGAACTGATGTGACATACGATTAAAGCATTAGAAGAATAAGGGTACCCGTAGCGTATCCGACATTTCACCATAAATGCCATCAAGAAGTCAACGACATTCGATTTGATATAATTGCTTCTATAAACAGTAAATAACATTTTTGCCGCTTAAATTGCGCGCTGGAGACCATAAAGTATGCTGGAAGTGTTGGTTCATTTATTTTTAGATATCTTTACGAGTTATCTGAGTTATATATATATATATATATATATATATATATATATATATATATATATATATATATATATATATATATAGAGTTTAGAGTTTATATAGAGTAGTTTTTGCCTATGTCAAATGTCATATATAAAATACTTTATTTTAGTTATTTTTCTTAAGTTTAACTATTAACTTAACAAAATTTTACAACAATTATTAGCGGAGCTGTTCTCTCGTCGAACGCTATAGCTGGACTCTCTTGCATTGTTATATGTAACTACGGATATGCAGTATAGAAAAACAACTGCATTTCCTGGTTACCATTTTCTTTCTTAGTATTATTATGATACGAATGAAATGAAACTATAATTAAATTTTGTTAAAATTAAATTAGAAATATTTCGGTTTGTGTAAAATAGGATAAGGAAAGCCTTGAAGGAAGTTTTGTCCAAGCAGTTCCTGAATTTTTCCCGAGAGATTCTGTATTTATTCAGTATCGTCTATCCAGATACCAGCATCCATAGTTTTCCAGAGGCATGGATATGCCGCAAAAGTATAAAATTACAAAGTAAAAGGTACCTTTTCATTATAATAAAGCTAGCATACTCAAAAGCTAACGAATTCCTAATAATCAAGTATAACAAACTTTAGACAAATATTAAGTACCTACTTATCAGACAAAATTTAATTTAAAATTCAGCTCAATATATTAATAAAAATCACTAAATAAAGTTTATAAACATTAAAATTTGTTTGAACATTCACAGAACAGTGAAACTTAATATTGAGTTACCTATATGTTTTAGCAAACTGATAGGAGAACGAGTGTTTGAGATAAAACAGATTTTTGGTAGCTTATTTGAGGTTTTCATAATAATGTTTTATGTGGGTAGAAATGTGAGTAATATGTTTCTTCAGGTTATAATTGGTTATACAAAAATTATTGGTGTTTACATGACTACAATACTATTATATAAAGTAGAATAGTTCAATAGTCTTCATGTAAGTTTCCTTAAAAAAAATAACAAAATTAACCATTTGCATACTTCGAAATTAACATGAATATGGGGTTTAAAAAATGGCGAAGGACCTGCTCACACATCACGTACTGAAGGTACCTATTGCATAGAAGCTGTAAGCGTAAAGGATGGTTCTTTAACACCAATTTGTCACCAATCTTTAACACCAATCAGTATACAGTAGACCAATGACCTGACTCGTTACCATGCATAATACACATATTTATCTGTGTTAACTTGCCAAAAAATATTGGCAGCATGAAAATTTGGACCGCGCAATAATTTTATGCAAATTGGGTTTCGGTCAAATCGTCTGAATTTTGGATATGTTTTAGGTTTCGTCGTCCCAAGCAAAAGTCAGAATGGGCACAAAGCTCGAAAATCAATACTTTGGCTGTATTTGCTCCACCACAGATTTATTTATTCGTACAGTCTTTATAGATTTTTAAATAACTTATTTTTCCTATTTCAAGGTCTAGGTTTATGTTTTTAAGGTTGCTGAATTCAAATCCGATATCGAATTGTCCAAATTGCACTTGACAGCTGTCAATTAGCTGTCAAAAGCTATCGGCTAGCTGTCAAAGTGCAATAACAAACTGCAAATCTAATTTTTTGTATGACAATGCTTTGTAGGTAACTATAAAGACGGTAAGATAAGGACTGACATTTCTGTGTATCTCAGAGAGTCTAAGTAGATGAGAAGATTTATTATAGATTTCCACGATAATAACAAGCAATAAAATAATAACAAATAACAAGCACTGCTGTAAAATTATTATAAATCGATATTATTCTTTGTGGCAATCAAAACAATTCCAAATTCAAGAGTACCTACATCCCCACTTCTAAATTAATTAATTCTGAAGTTTCAAAACTAACCTGACGATGGCATGCAAATTACAATGTCGGAATACTACAGGGACAGGAGTCAGAAGCATGCAATAATATGCAATTACAGCGCTTGTAGTATGCAAGTTGTTTACAAATTCGAGAGAGAAAGTACCTACGTCAGTGCCTAAATGGCCATTGAAATGCATGATGGGAGTTGCAAGTGCTAGTTTCCCTATTTACAATTCTGGTGGTAGAATATCAGATGGCAATAATCATTCAAGAATTATGTCAGGAAGGGATTTGATTCCATGTTACTGGTAGTAAATTATATTTCTGCTTGTAGAAGCTTTATATACACTGGGCAATACTTGACAAGACACAAGTTTCTTGTTAAGGAAATCAATAATATAACAATGAGTTCTGACATGAACTTACAAGTATTGTTACAAGTCTTGTTAGGGTCAGTTAGGCCTCGAAGACGTTTACCACCTGTTCAACTGCAAGGTTATTCGTTGAGGTGGAGGATATTATGTTTATGAAAATGGCCACACTTACGCAATAATCGTGGTTTATGGTTATATTTTATGATTAAATTAGTGTCCAACGATGGGATGATAAACTGTTTTAATTCTAAATATCATAAAGTATTACTTATGGTTGTGATAACCGAGATAATACCAGTGATCGGACAGTAAAGAAATACCTGATAATAGAACAGGATACTTACGTTATTTCTTCCCTAATGCTTCCTTCCTAAAGGCGCCAGTCTTGGAACATTTTTTTAAAGGAAGATTCACTGTAGAGCATGATTATCTTTGAAATTTGAAATTATTTGATTGATAAAAGAATCGAAGCTACTATATATGGATGAGTGAAGTTTAATGTTCTATTCAATTATACTTTTATTGTAAACCTTAAAATGTGAATAATGATAACGCAGAAACTACATATATACATGTTTGATTTTATTAAATATAAAGTATGAATTGTCCAAAAGACAATCAAACGGAAAGAACAAAGGAGAAATCTATAATTTGGAAATTATATTGCAAAGCAGAAGTGTTTGAATTAAGAAGCAGTATGGTAACTCAAATTTTACGAACTTACTAATAACCTGCGCCAAAACTACGTAACTTAAAAGTAATACATGGGCAATGGGCCTCTAGAACAATGGTATCCTTTAGACGTTTTATAATCCTTTCTAATATGCGAAGCACACACAATATTAATGAACCGCACTTAACTTGTTGATTTATCTGTAGGCTGGAACCTGCTACTACCGCCCTCTCTCGGAATCCTTTCGCATTTTATAAAGCTTGCCTTCCTCAGCATACCTGCTGCCATCTATCGGTGTTACACCGCACTCTGGATATCGGCTACTCGAAGCGTAGCTTCTTTACTTTTTAGGCTGAGTTCTTGTTCTATTTTCAATCTTTGATTCTCTCGAATCTTTTGTTGGCGACGCGTGGCTTATTTATGCCTTTTCCTTACTATTTCAGCTTACGGCGTACCTCACGTGGTTTCAATATCGCATGGCATGGTATGTGGGTAACTGGCGCTTTATTTTAAATATTTGAAATATGCTACTATTATTATTCAAAATGTTCGCTATATATCGGAACGGAATTTATTTACGTTACAACGTACGTAAGAGTGAGTTGATACAAAACAGGTACCAAAAACTTAAATAGTACTGCAATCGTTTTAGTATTAAAGCATTCATGTGATGAACGATTTTATTTATGTGGTAATATGTTATTTGAGGCCAGAGTATGATCATAAATAAGATTAATTATCTCAAATATTCATGAAACAAACGAACAAAGAAATATTGTCAGCAGACAAGCTCAATAATAGTATCATTTAAAATCAGTAAACCATCAGCTTAAATCTATCGATAGGCAAAAATATCAGTAATAAAATTATTATTAATGACAAACATTCAGTAATTTTAATCTAGAAGCAAAATTTTCCTTCTTTGGAACCCCTTTCTTTTGAGCCCCATTCCCTGTTCCAATTTTGCTTTCACTTTGGAAGACGTGTCTAAAACAGCGAACTAATGCGTCAACTGTATTTCACTCTGCTAATTTTAAAGAAAAGCATTTTCCGTTATTTTCACGGAACCGCCGTCACCACGTTTGCTAATAAAAAGCAAACATATTTATTACCCCATAAAGCTTTAACGTAAAATAATAAAAGTGAAAATCTGTCACTTTGTAATAGCCCACACTGGCATTTTGCTTTTACGATGTTGAGCCGGGAAACTGGCATGTCAACTTGGTTTAATTATTTTCCATACATGTCAGTCTTATGAGGCCTGAGTGAGCATATTTTTTTTGTAGAAGGCGTAAATAAAACGGCAGAAAGAGGAGCGCAGTATTTGAATTCATGTCCTTGTGAGTAATCAGCTCTCGTAGAGCAATATACCAGATTAAAATAATCTCTCTCTCTCTGTATTTCGAGCACGACATAAATGAAATGAGACCTCTCCATGGACCAGCGTCTGCATACCTATATTAAATTATGTTGATAAAGAAGTGTCATCTTGACATCTAGAATATAAAGGACACGCGCGCCCGATTACGTAAACCATTTTATTTGATCATCAGATTGGGATAAAATCCAGCTGCAATTATCTCGTATAAGATTTAAATCAAATCCGCTAATGATAGCCTGTCTAATAAGCTTTATTACATTATGCTTTATATTTCCAGCTGAATGTTACAATGCACGTTTCCAATTGATTATAACCTAAAAGTTTGCTGGGGGCAGGACCGGACGGGGTAGAACCGTATACTATGAAGTCTTGACAATATCACAACATATCTAACTAAGTATTTTTAAGTATGGGTAAATTAAAAACAACTTTTTCGAACGCTCAGGAAGCAGAGCTGGTGAAATACATAAAACTGGTGAAGAGCCGTTTTTTTGGGAAGTTACAAAAGATTTGCGACAATAAGCATTCAAATTAGCATAAAGGAATCAAATAAATCATAATTTCAGACACGGTATCGCAGGTCAAGTAGGAGTTTGACATCTGCTGAGAGGGGGAAAACGATAACAGCGGAATTGTGTTTTTCTGCATCAGGAATATATGTACACCCTTTTAACATTCCCAAGGGTGAAAATAAAGCAGAACTTCTTGACAGAGCACCATTAGGCACTGTGGCAATGTGTTACTTGTCTGGTTGGATGCAATCGGATATTTCATTACATGCAATCGGAACAGTTGATGATCCGGTCTTGTTACTTCTTGATGGGCACGTAACTCACACTAAAAACTCAGCTGTGATTGACTATGCCCTTCCTAACGGCATTTTAATGGCTTCAACCGCTGAATGTTAGTTTCATGGGACCATTGAGCACGTTCTACAGTCAAGAGTCAAGGGGTAAAGACATGGTTGCGTAACAATCCTGGCTGGGTTGCAATCCAGTTCCGGATTGTCAAACTGTTTGGTGTAGCATTCGCCAAAACTGCTACGGTCCAGAACGCTCTGGGAGGATTTAGGAGTACTGGAATTTATCCAACCGACCCCAATATATTTGGGGAGGCTGATTCCTGACTGGCCGCTCCAGCTGAAACCAGTGAAAGGCAAGACGAAACAGGGCTACAAACATAAGCAATAGGAATAGGTAATGGAAACTCAGAGCTGCAAATAGAAACAATAGGAAGAGGTCATGCAAACTCCTCAAACAGAGAAACTATAGAGGACGGGGACAACAATATAGGAGGAAGTGAAAATGGGAATCAAGAAGTGCAGCAACAAATATTTCTCAACTCACAACCAGGACCTATAGGTCTGTACCCGAACTTTTCCGTTAACGCAAGAAATCCTTTCTCCTGTGCCGCATGTGACAAGGCCTGTCTGGAAAGTAACCAGGAGTTTCGCTTCGAAAAGTTAAAAAACTCGTGGAATCCGCAAACAGGGGTGTCTGGGATTTTCGATGGTATGCATACATTGCTACTGTCATATAGAACATATTGTGCGAAGAGCTTCGAAAAATTTAGAATATTCGGGATGTGACAGAAGTTTCGCTACGAAAAGTAAAAAATATCATGGGAACCGGAAACAGGGGTGTCCCGGATTTTCGAAGGCAACCATACATAGCTACTATCATATAGAATATATAGTGCGAAGAGCTTCGAACAGTTAAGAACATACGGGATGTGACATACATATGATTAATAATGTTTCCATGATTTATTCTGGGTCCCTTTTCTTACTGTTTACTAGAAGCAGTATTAACATTGTAAGTAGCAAAATCAGGGTTTTCTTCGAATATATCTTCAATAATAGTATGATGTAGCTAAACTTTTTTGTTGATAAATGTAATGATATTTTTACTATCTCTGTCCAATAGTTTAGAATAATCTATAAGTGATTTAGCCTTATAAATATTTACAAAAGTTTCAAAATCGCCTTATATTTGTTCTCTTGTAAATTCAGTAGGTACTATTGACTCTTCTTCGTCTGAATTATACTTCACATAACTTACATAAGTTAACATAACTTAACATACATAACTTCATATAGTTATGAAAGCTATGAAAATGACGAGCGGTTACATCGTTACAACCTACTGGATTGTTTTTAAACGTATAAATTTTAGTATTTTGTTCTCATAAAATATAAAATTGGTGAAAATTCGAGAACGTGTAATGAGAAATCTGCTCGTTACACAAGATAGTACTTTTCCCAACTGGTTACATAAATAGCTATTCTACATTCACACAAAATTTATGCAATTTTATTGCACTAGTGCAATAATAAAGAAAATTCGAGAACGTGTAATGAGAAATCTGCTCGTTACACAAGATAGTACTTTTCCCAACTGGTTACATAAATAGCTATTCTACATTCACACAAAATTTATGCAATTTTATTGCACTAGTGCAATAATAAAGAAACAGTTTTTACATTTATAGTTCACTAAAGTTTGTATGTTTGCATTAACGTAGAAAAATTAATTAAAACATTTTTGACTATGTCAAATAAATCATCATTGGAAAAGATGAGATGTATATATTTCGTAATCAAATGTTTTATTTATATATCTTTACCATATAGCTAATTTCGTTACCTTGTTTATGGCCTAGATATGAGGGTGCTAGTGGGATAAGTAGGCTCTATAATTTGTTAGGTAAATTGTAACATTACATGATTTATAGTCCGACATGTTTTCAATATATAAATCTATATCAGTTCCCTCTAAGCAGTGAATGCCTTAGATATCCTCTATTGACATTGCACCATTACGCGGCTTTTATCATTTTACAGACCCAGAAAGGTATATGTTTTCAGGGTCTCGTCTACCATTTTTAGTTGTCCACTATGGGCTATAAATCATTTGTATTAAATCCCCAAGGCGTTTACTGTAATATATATAAAATGATAGATTGCCCGTAATTCAAAAATACTGTCTACCACGGTATTCCGATGTAATCATTTTACTCGCCACGCAAATTTTTCTGGGATCCTATATATGTATAACGTAGTTTTTAAACGGTTTTATTTAGCTTGACTTTGTATATTTGTTCATGTTTGTGCCAAATCTTCCAACAGCTTTTTCAATTAGACCCCGATGAGCTAGAGACTTGAAACTTGGTAGGTGTAGAGTGTTTCGGTGACAATACAATTTAATATTTTTTATTACAGAAGATCAAAGTGGTGTGTTTGGTTTGTGGTCTGCGCGGACTTAAGTGAGTGCGCCGACGCGACGTTTTGGAAGAGGTGTTTGCGTACACATGGCAAACGGAAGTCAGTCGAAGTTAAGATGTCAGATGTAAAGGACACCATAAATCATTGTTTTAGAGTAATTTTAATACCTACCAGTTTGTGTAACCCTCAAGAATGTTGTAATATAAGTTGTTTCAGTTTATTAATACAGTATACAGTCCAAAATAGTGAATCGTGTATAATTTATTAACACGAAAACCCCATCGAGAGAAATTACCGGTGGATTTGCCACCATTTTATGGTGGCATCCAAAATGGCGGACACTCCTATTTACAAACCATATTGTCTCAAACTTGAAACTCTCCGGGATTTAATGGAAAATACTTATAATTTGATTATTTTTACAAGTATACTTGGTTATTTATGAGGTTAAATTAGAGCATGTAGATCTCCTACCACAGAGGAGGTTCCAAAATATACTGAATGATTTAAATTAAACTTAACTTTGTCTAATATTGCTTTCATACGCCTTTATTTTTACACTTTGCTTTTGTCCGTCTAATTTTGTAATTTCCATGCGACTCAACAATTCCTTTAATGCTATTCTCCCCTTATTTCTATCTGCAAACTGCTTCCAAATTTATATCTCCAATCTCCGTTTCTTATTTTCTCCCCTGGCCTTTGCATTTTTCTCTCAATTATCGTCTGCAAACTCCTTTCAAATTTCTACTTGCAAACTTCCCAAATTTCTATCTGCAATTCGTTTCTTATTTTCTCTCAATTATTAGTTCTCTTCGTTGGTTACCACCCTTGTGTTTTCCTGCTCTCTTGATTTTTAGAATAAAGTCTGCCAAGTCCTATTTTCTATACAATATCTATGCCATGCACATTTTATGACTTCAGTTATCGAGTTTATTTATGTTTAGCATCTTTACACCTTCACTATGTCTACTATACACTATACCTGCAGTTTACATTCGTACTTCCTATTTAGTACATACTATAATTTTCCCTTCTGTATCTGATATACCTTGAATTATTTCTGATAATCTCATTTGATACCTACGAAATGCACAATACTTTAACGAGAAATTTCTACACTAAGTGATTTATAACATAATTACAACTCAAATATAGCTCATCTATTATACAACATTATATGTTATTTCAAAGACGAGACATGAATATTGGAGGCGGTTATTACGTTATAACCTTTATGTAAAATTAATCGAAATAAAACACTTAAGCACAAACATTACCGCATTTATGTGGTGACCTCTATCGGCACCATGGTGAAGCTGGACTGGCTGAATCTGCTGGTGGCATATGCTATAATCAATCTTTCTGAACTTCTTCGTTGATTTTACTCACTTGTTGATTACTAACTTGTTCAAATTCTTATCGAAATTTAGAAGAAATTTCTAGGCACAGCCCAGAATTTCTACAATGATTTGGATTACACCCACTATCACTTAAATTATCTTATTATGTTTATAAAATTAGATGGAAACACATCTAATAATATCTTACACAATTTACAAGAATTAACTTTGTTATTATGGAAATAATTACTTAATTTTCTTTATAGTGACAATGAAACACGTGGCGACCACATTGAGTGCATTGTATTAACTCTTACGCATTGTTATCTGTCGTTAAGGAAATACCTTTCTAAGCAAATAAGAAACAATTAGTAAATATGCAATATACACAAATAAATACAAAACAATTAGCAATGACAATGTTACTGGATAGGGCTGGAACCTTTAATGTAACTATAACACTTGGAGTAGGTTGCACAAACAAGTTCTATGAATAACATGAAGGAACCGCAATGGGTTTATCGCCTTTCATTGCTAATGTCTTCATGTAGATGTAGAAAACTTCAATTCCAAATTATATAGTCGTTTCACTTCTGTAAAGTTTACATATGAACTAGGAAATAATGGAAAACTTCAATTTTTAGATGTATTAGTAATTAAAAATAGTGACAATAGAATTTGATATATAGAAAAGATACCAGTACGATCAGATATATCCCTAATGACTCTCACCACTGCTATCAACATAAAATGGCAAGTTTGAATTTTCTTGTCCATCCTTTACTAAGTTTCCCTCTCAGTAATGAGAGGTTCGAAAAAGAAAAAGTATTAATTAAAGATATAGCTGTGAGTAATTGTTATCCTAGAGATATAGTTGATTGATTGATTTGAGATTGGCGGGGGCTCTGCCCTTTGACGTATAGGCCTCAGTATGGGCCCGTCACGTCCCGCCTTTCGAGAGCTATACCAGTCCAGTTGCCTTAATAAAGCCAACGAGGCGGCTGGGACATAGCTCTCTAAAGTCCCTGGGCATCAGCATCAGTTGTCCCAGGTATTGCATACGTGTGTGCAGGAAAGCGGGGCAATTCATCAGAACATGCCCTGCTGTCTCCTCATCTGCCAAGCATCCCCTACACTCAGGGTCTTCCACAAGACCCATTATGTAAAGGTGTCGTCTTAGGTGGCAGTGACCGGTCAGTAGGCCTGTCACTGTTCTTAAGTTACATCTGCTTAATTTCAGCAGCTGTCTGGTCCTCCCAGCGTCGGGACCAGATATGAGTTCTTTAGCCTGTCTCATGCCTGGAGCAGTTGTCCAACAATGTTGAAACATTTGTTGGGCTAAAGTCTTCATTGAGAGAACCGCTTTGCTTCTGGAGATCCCTACGAAGGGTTCAGGCCCAGTAGGTGTCTCTAAAGTGCCTAATTTGGCTAGTTGATCGGCCTTCTCGTTTCCCGGTACACCAGCATGTCCTGGGACCCAGACAAGGCGTAAACTATTCCTCTAAGAGAGCGTCTCGAGGACGGTCTTGCATTCCAGAACCAGTTTTGAGCGCACTTCAACGGCACTAAGTGCCAAGATGGCAGCTCTACTGTCGGAGCATATATTGATTCTACCAGTTCTTTGTGGGCCAGCTAGCAGCTCCAGCCCACAGGATAGAATCGCAAATACCTCGGCCTGGAAGACAGTAGCATGTGCACCCAGAGCAAAGTATTTACTTATTTGTTCCGAGTCAGAAAAGACTCCGGCACCCGACATTCCATCCGCCCTGGATCCATCCGTATACCAGTTGGTTCCGTTGCGGATTGCCATCGGGGTGTTCTCTATCCCCCACTCCTCGCGGTCAGGGTTAAGATCTCCAGGAAGTTCGAGGGATATAGTTTAGTGGGAATATGATCACCACTCATGAGTAGAACCGGACATCGTTCGGTGGCCCAGTTCCACATGCGACAGTGCCCGAATGAGCACACCTGTAACTGGTCTAGCGTGCGCAGTCTATATACCGCACGCATGGCTTCCAATTTAATGAATATTTGTAGTGGCATGAGATTTAATAGCACCTCCAGAGCTCTGGTGGGAGCCGTTCTCAATGCTCCAGTCATCCCTAAACACGCAAGTCTCTGGACCCTGTCCAGTTGCCTGTTAGTTGAGTTCCTTTCAACACAAGGCCACCACACGATGGCCCCGTAAGTTAAAATTGGTCTAACAATAGTGCAGTAGAGCCAGTGGAGAACCTTGGGATTAAGACCCCAGCTTCCACCAAAGGCCCTCCTACACGTCCACAGTGCACACGTTGCTTTCCTGATTTTGCATGATATGTGATCATGCCAAGACAGTTTAGCATCAAGGTGAACACCTAGATATTTCACCGTCTGGTGGTAGGTGAGGACCACACCAGAGAGAGTAATCTCTGGTCGATTTTCTTGGTTCCTCTTTTTGCTGAAAAGCTAATAGGGCTAATAGATATAGTTGAAAAGCTAATTAGGAAGCGTAAATTTAAGGACACACTTCGTAATTCTACGACCTTTCAAAATGATATAGGGACTCCAAAATATGTATCCATCCATTCAATATGATTCATTCGTCGAGTAATAAATTACAACAACTTTCCAATCCAAACGATAAAATTGTTCCAAATGAAAGGTCTGGGATTTACTAAATTAGTTTTAATGATTGTCAACAACATGCTTTTGACAACAATCATAGAATAGATATTAGTAATTTAAGATTAGTTAGAAATGTGACCAATAATAGACAGTTGGATGCATTTGAGAGCATAGAAATTGTAAAATGTAAAAGTAGTATGAATAGCGACAAGGGACCTATACCGTATAGCCCGCTTTACCATGGGCCACATTTGCATTGACTAGCAAGTTTTAAAACGTCAATTTGAAAAAAATACAGCAAAAAAAATAGTCGATATTTGACGGTATTTTCGATATATCTCGAAAAATAATACACCTATTGATACTCATTAAAATATGAATAGAATCATATTTTTATTACCTACAATCTCTCATTAACTTTTATCCCTAAGAGCTTCAGTTTTTTTAATTTACGAAAAACCGTTTTTTTAATATTGCGAAATTTTTTAGGTTAAATCCGCCACTCAAACGCCTAGGTCACAAAACGTTATCCTAGATTTTTTTATACGACTATATTTTTTTATTTCCGGGTTGCATGTATGCTAAATTCCACATTGGGGCGTTATCTATTGATTGGACTGATACCCAGTGTCACAGCATGACGATAGAAAGTAACGAAACCAAAACGTAAAACTCTTCAATAGAGAGGTAACTTCGGTTTGAGGTACTGGTAAACAACCCAAAAAGTCAAATATACCCAACACGCTTACCTAAACCTGGAAAATCAAATCGGACATTATAATTAAATTAAGTTATAATTAAAAACTTGGTAATAACCCAGGCATTCTTGTAATTGAATTATTTTGCGTTTTAATTAAATTCTTACAAAACATTAATTGTCTCCTTAACAAATTTACTCCTAAAGGTAAATTTTGGAGGCATTACGAACATTTCTATGTATATATAAATTAAAGTTCATTTATTTACCTTTATCTCTGTGTTTGCGTCGTAAATTAGGCAACAGATTTACATACTTTTGAACACATACAGTTAATTACTAAGTTCAGTTATTTCATTGTTAATACAAATTTGCTGAAGAATTGCAGTTATACAGTGCGTTAGAAAAGTAACGGATACATTTAATACTTCTTAATACTGACGTTTCCATCTAAAATTCCGCTTATTTTGATGTAATATACTATTGTACTGGGTTCCCCATAATAGACTTCCCATAATAGGTTCCCCATTTTATATTATTAATAAATTCCCTATGAGATAACTAAATAGGTTGTTCTCTGTGGGATTATCTTCTGTAGTCTTTGGGATTTAAGTAAATTATTAATCAAGTAGGCTCCTGTCACAAATAAATTTTAATTTAATAATTTCGTGGAACGTCATTTTTCTACGAGAAGTTTGTTAGTTTTCATCAATAATTATTGAACTTTCATGGATTACTCGATTACTAGTATTGTGTAGAAACTTACATAAGAAGCAATTCGATAGAAGAACTTAGGCGTGCATTCCGGCGTCAGTTTAATATCAACAATAGGAGTCACGCGCCAAATCGTAAAACTGTTAGGTTATGGGTTCGTCATTGGCGTGAAAATGGTTTTGTAAAAAATTTGTAGAATCCAGGCTTCTAGAACAGTTCGTACACCAGAAAATATTGAACGAGTTAGAATTGCGTTTACGAGTAAGTCCTGTAAGGTCTGCTAATCGACAAACCCTTATTCTAGAAATATCGAAGGGAAGCTTAGATCGAATTCTTCATAGGGATTTAAAATTTCATCCCTATAAATACCAAATGGCACAGCACCTTAGCAATCAAGATAAAGAAGCAAGCTTAGCATTTTGTCAAGAATTTCTGGATTTACATCAAGGATCAATTAAAAAATGTGTTGAGGTATGTAAAATTAAAATTAAATAAATATTAAAAAATGTGTTGAAGTTGGTCATTTAGAAGACGTGATTTTTAAAAGTTAGAATTAAATTAGCCAAATATTTATAAGTTATCATAAATCCCAAAGAGTTAGCTGTAATTTAGTAAAATAAAAAGTTTGTTTTGTTAACTAAAAAAATTTTAATTCAAATATTAAAATGGGTAGTCTATTATGGGGAACCCAGTATATTACATGATGTAGATGGCGCTCTAGGTGTTCCGGATATGACGACATCGATAATTTTTTTAAATTGCAACACTATATTTTTCCGGCAGATAGCCCATGGTCGATTTATCGTTTTATATTTAAATTTATAATATAGCCTAAAACCCCCATCGGTGAACCGTTGAACCGCTGAGTTAGTGTGTTTTTCTAGGACAAATAAATTGGATTAGTGTGTCTGTGTGTGATAAATAGTAAACTTATATTCGTGTTAAGTTTTTAGTAGGTATTTACTAAATTAATCATGAATAAGATCGGCGATTTAAAAACTTTTAGTAACTTTTCACTGGAAGAAAAATTTAAAGTTAAGTAATGTTAGGACGACCTGATTTAAATATTATAAAACAAAGTGGAAGTGGAAAAAAATCTCGATCCCGTAAATTTAATAAAACTATCTACGGTAAAAAAAATGGTTGTGTGGATGCGAAGAGACTAGTAAACTGTTTTGTTTTGTATGTGTCCTGTTTGGAGGTGATGAAACTTGGTCGACAAATGGCACGGACGATCTTGTTCATATATGGGACAAAATGAAAACCCACGAAAAATCTAAAGTTCACATGAACAACGTGTTCAGCTTTTCCATGCTGGGTAAGTCAAATATAAAGACACAATTAAATTCGCTTTATCGGACTGCTCGGATAAGTGGATAAGAATAGACATGTTTTAAACCAAATAATTAATTGTATACGGTTTTGTGGTGCGTTTGAATTAGCGTTAAGGGGTCACGATGAAAATGAAGGTTCAGTAAATAGGGGCGTATTTAAGAAACTGGTAATGAATCTTGTGGAAGTTTGTATTTTTGTTCAAATGGATATTTTATTGAAATTCTGAAGTGCCAGGAAAACGCGTGACCGAAAATTTTGAAAATTTTTCATTGTGTCTTTGCCAGTTTTGGCACTACCTGTTTAATTTGGCACGGGCCGCCACTGGAGGGAATAGTTGAGCTGAAAATTTACGAAAGTTTACGAAAACAATACGTTCATGCATTATATTTACCGTTTGCGATATTTCCGGAATTTCTGTCACTTGTTCAACGGTTCCCAGCATATTTCAAATATGTATTCGATTAATTAACGCTCCAACAATGCAATTCATCGCTCAAGCCGAAAGCTCACTAATTAGCGGCATGTGTTATTGATATTGTGTCATTGAAAATAATTGAAAAATAATCATTCTCTATGTCCTATTGAAAAAAAATTCTATAAAACTTCGTTAAAAGCTCTCTTTTCCATTGAGTATCAGTAAAATAAATGCTTAAATATTATTTACTATATAGTAAATCTAATTAAATAAATTGAAAATCTATACCTAATCAAAATAATCCCTCAAAATATTGTTGAAGTTTGCTTATCAATAACTTTGTTAATTTAAGTCCGATTTGATTAATTTTGTTTTCATCTGTAACGACTAGTAAACGGGAAAAAATCGTTTTATTTTTCTAAAAATTTTTATTTAATTTCATCGCTAAATGTGAAAATTTTTTTTTCTAATACTTGCCACATACATTTCCAAATTCATTGGAAACAAAATGAATAAATAGTATATAATGTTACGCTCATTTGCATAATTTATGAATTTGGACAAAAATAATGTACACATTGCAAATAAAACAGGGCCTAATGCAGAGCCTTGAGGAACATAGGTAATCATTTCTTTACCTATTGAGAGAGATTAGAAATATATCAAAAAAAAATCGAAATCGAATCAAATTCAATACCATCTCAGAGATTATCTGATCTGATATTTTATAATATTTTTTTAACATATTTATTTTAATTTAACATATAGGATTTTTTTCAACAATTTATAATAGATACAGTGCCGTTCAATTGAAAGTAAACGATTTATTTAATTAATATGAAACAGGCTTTCAGGTAATCAAAACTTGATTGTCAATTTTGTTTGTCAGTTTACTAATAATTATTCTATATTTTGAAGTTTTCCTTATAATAATAATTATTATTATTATGCCGCGCTTAACTGAACCGCAAAAAATGAGAGCTCTGATGTTACTGCAGAACGGATGGTCAATGCAAGCAGTTGCAGATACTTTGAATGTGAGTAAAGGTTGCATTTACAAAATTAAGGATAAATGGAATGCAGAAGGAACTGATGAGTACGTCCATAGAGGGGGCCGTCAGAAATTCAGTACTATGGAGGAAGACGATCTCGTCCTTGACCACCTCCGACAAAATCCTTTTGATGCAGCAGTGACTGCCTGCTTCTTAACAAATTTTCCTGCTTCGGTGGAAACCGCAAGACGACGCGACGTATCAGAGTATCTGAGCTGAAGAATTTTTCGGCTGTAAATAAAGTTGCTCTGTTGCCACGGCATAAGGAGCAGAGGTTAAACTTTGCCAACCAATTTGTCGGTGTGCCACAGAATTTTTGGGACAATACAATTTTTTCAGACGAAAAAGTTTTTCAATCCTGCTATGATGGCTCTGTGCGTGTATACTGCCCAAGAAATTGCCGATATGAAGAGCGCTATATAAATCCTACAGTTCGTAGTGGTCGCTTCTCTATCAACGTGTGGGCATGGATATGTTGCCAAGGAGCAGGTGTTACTTGGAGAATCAGAGAACGTCTTACTGGTCAAAGATACGCTCGCATTTTGGAATATGTTATGTTACCTTCCGTTTCCATTTTATATTCCGAGAACTTCACTTTCCAGCAGGAAAATATTTTTATTTCCTCTTTCCTTTTTCCATATTTCAATTAAATTTATATTTCAGGATAATTTCTCTATTCACAAATCACGAGTTGTTACTGAATGGCTGAATACAAACCATATTGACACTCTGCCTTGGCCCTCTAAGTCGCCGGATTTAAAGCCGATAGAAAATGTATGGGCACAAATGGAAAAAGACATGTATAGCAGAAATTTCCGACCAGCGAACGTAGAAGAACTGTGGTTGGGGATTGAAAATGCCTGGGAAAATATTGGCGAGGATTAAAAAAGTTATAAACGCGAATAGTGCTTGGACCAAATATTAATTCATAGTAATTTTCTTAAGTTCTCAGTTAGTTTGTTAATTTCATTAAATTAAGATTTTTTTACAAGAGACGTCCTTACCATATAGATTTTCCTTAATAAATACTGTATATAAAATGCTGTCACCCTATAACTGACAGATACTTCAACCTAAAATAATTTTGAATGTGATCTGTTCACAAAAGCCTGCGTGAAGCAGGCGTTTGTAAACAGATCACATTCAAAATAATTTCCCATTGTGAAAATGGGAAAATTTCCAAAATTTCTCATAAGAGTCGTTTACTTTCAATTGAAACATTTAAAAAAAAAATATTCTAAATCTAAGGCGCGATTTGGAATACCAATATTAAAAATATTGTTCCACTTCCTAGATTAAAACTAATCTTCCTATTTGTTATTGCTAATGTAAAACTCAAAAATGGAGCACCCTCTAATATGGTTTTTAAATTCATAAGTACTAATAATATGCATAATTAGAATTACAAAAATGTTAAATATTTGCAATCTTTTAGGCTCTCAAAAATAAATATATAATAAGAAAAAATAATGTCAACTATTTAAATTGTGACACAAAGTTATAATCTTATTATATTCAAACTCAAAATGAGGCCATCAGATTACGTGTCTATAAAATCGGCTATCCAGAGCAGAATGTTCTCGCTATGATAGGAAATTAAAATATAGTGTCGTAAATATGTAGCGAATAAAGCCATGGATTGTACAAAACGCGGCCCCTTCGCTTAGTGTGGTTATTGGAGTTCGATCCTATCAGATAACCTAACGTAAATCTAATATCCTCAGTGGCAACGGCATCACAGCTTTAGGAAATTCCAGTCATTTTACGATACCATTCTATGGTTAGAACCACAAGGAAGGAATAGTACGTTCATTTATCCATGTTTCGAGGGTTATCAGCATCTGCTTGCTATGTCCCATTTGGCAGCACATATAAAATAGACGTAAAATGTAGAAGCAAGTGCATATATATAAATTATACAACGCAACGCAATACATATACAACGCATATACAGCGCAAACCTACGTAACTTATTCTATTACATAGGATCTGGTACAATATATCCTTAAAACTAGCAAAGTTTGAAATGGTTGTTACCTTAGAAGTTTTATGTTAATCTCTGGTTTACTAGCTCTGGAAAGCTGCTACTATGCCAGAAACTTTATTGTAGTATATCTTTACCCTCAAACTGTGGATCGTCAGATTCTGCACTTTTACTGCTTCTTCATAGATGGGATTTCTTATACAATGATTTCCTTTTCCTTTCACTGCCCATCAAAGTCTTCTGCAGGCTGGGGACGCTTCTAAGCCTCTACTTCTCACAAAATTTCGACAAAAACACTTAATATGCAGTTATTTCTCCCACTTGTGTTCTACTTATTTCTCACTATTTTAATTATTTTTCTAAAGTTTAACCATTCACTCTAACAAAGTTTTATAAAAATTGTAAGCGGAGCTGTTCTCTCATCGAACGCTATAGCTGGACTCTCTTTGTATTGCTATATGTAACCACGGATATGCTCTATATAAAAACATCTGCACTTCCTGGTTACCATTTTCTTTCTTATTATTATGATACAATCTTCTAAATTGATGCAAGAGATTTTAAGGAGTAATCTTTCTGCAAAAATTAAGGTGGGTCTTTCATATATAGTGTTTTCCAAAACCCCCTCCCCTCCAAGTTACAGCCCTCTAAAATTGCGGAGAAAAATTGTTTTTATTTATTTCCTCCACTATGGAAGAATTTAGAAGAATGAAATTTGGCGAACAACTTGCACTAATATAATGGCAGTTTGTTACAATTTTTTTAACCCTGAGATATTGTGACAAGGGGGTAAGGTAAGGGGGGATAACATATGGCAACTGTCAAATTTGTGATTTTACAAAAAAAAATTTCGAAAAAGACCATTTTCGAAATTTTTTATTAGTATTTCGAAAATATCACAAATAAATTATGTTTTTAGTGACATTTTACGCCGATATGCCGATTTTGAGCGAAATATTTTGTATCCAAAAAAATTTATTTTATATTTACATTTTAAGTTTTTGATTTAACATTTAACACGCTTCAAGGCCTGTGATTGCAATGCATACTGTACTAATAATGTGCTTAGGTGTCGTTAGTTTTGAAGATTGTTGATATTCTTAATTAAAAAAAAGGTCTATATTATTTTCCAATTTCCAAAAAAATAATACATTATAAGATATCCAAATTGCAATTAAAGCCATTTTTATGCTAACAATATAATGTTTAATAAATAACAGTTGAAAAACAGTCAATGATTTTTTTGGAAATAGGAAAATAAAATCCAAATTATGCTAATGACACTATTTCTGCATAGCACATGATTTTTCCCTCTGTAGTTATTTTCAGTAAGCTGATATAACTGCATCTCAAAACATTAAGAAAGTTTAACAAAGATCTACGCAGATCACGCAAACTTTAAATTTAGTCAACCCTCTTTAGACTATATTTTTGATAATTAATCATTATTTTCCTGTTATTAATCATAATTACATAATAAAATCCTATTAATTTTAAATTATGCTAATGGAACTTGAAAACGGCTGATAAGATTGTAATTATGATTATCTATTTGTACGAAGACATAATACATTTTTGATGTGCCAATTATATAATTTTATATATTATTTCCGGTTACACTCAGCATTAATATAAAAATATAGCAATAGAATCATATAAGTAGTTTGTTTTAATATTTTACATGCACCTGTGAGCAGTTGAAATAAAATGACGATATTTTTTGTTATTTGAACATCATATTCATTTCAACATATTTTTTGTTATTTGATAGTACAGATACACGAATTTTTTTGTCAATATGATAATATATGTCAATATGACGTTTTGATGTCTAGATTATAATTTGGTATAAGAAAAAATATTTGATTAAAGCAATAGTAGGTCAGATAATCGAGGCTTTTTAAGTAGCCGCATAATTACTTTTATCGCTCTGTTTAATTCGGCGTCTAGCTGTCCACAAGCACTAGCTGCTGCAGCCATATCAAAGAGGTTTCTTCTTAACCAATTTATCATTTCTTTATCTTCCTTTCCCATGCTAAATCCTCACCTTGGAACCATGTTCTTTTCAACTTTAACATGCAACTTTTGCTAACTTGGAAAAGGCTAGCAATAGCATTTAAAAACCACCCAACCTTAAAATAATTTACGATGCTTGTCTTTTGCGCATCTTCACCATGGCTCAAAATTATGAAATGGCTTCACTACGGTTTAAATTTATGAAATAGAAATAAATTTAACAGGAGGTGATTTGATAATTCTGTAATGCAGATGGAACTGTTTTCCGAAAGATCAAATTGAATTGAATAAATTTGGTGTTACTAATTTTTCAAATTTGTATAATTGTACTTTTAATAATATTTTTCACACGTAACATAATGTTTATTAGAACAAAGTGATACATTTATAATTATTTATATGCTAATCACCTACAAGACAACGGTATTATCATTAGGTATACATCTTAGAACAATATTGCCATAGAATAACAGAAAAATATTAGCACATCATTAGTACAAATTAATTCTTATCATTTAACCTATAGGAAACGGAAATATTTGCCGCCTGTCCGTTAAGAGCGGGACTGTCAGATGACACAAATATGGAAACGATATGGTGATTCTTTAATTCAAATACCAGGTGCTCTTTACTGCTTGTTGAACCTGCTGTAATAATACGTCCATCTGAGAAATAGAAAATCAAGAAATCTACGGATCCACCGCCGTATACTTCCAATTTATTAAGAGTCGCGCCATGCCATTCAATCCTCTCAACTTGCTTGGTTAGTGTCCCCATAGTATAATTATCGCCATTTTCAAAAACTATCTGCATTCCCCCTATCCTTGAAGAGATGCTATTCGCATCCCAAATATGTATCTCGATACGTTCGATTTTATTGAGCTTCTCCTTCATTAATTCGGGAGTCAAGGGTTGAGACAATTCGGTGGGAATAGCTTCTTTGATTAAGTTTGGAGTCTGTCTGCCAAAGCAAACTGAGTAAGTAATAACGTTGTTGTAATAATCGTTGCCTGCGTTTGCTGGACTCTCAATCATATTGTTCCAAATGTTTACGTATTCCAAACCCTGAGTGCCAATATATGTACGGACGTTCATCATATTATCGTACAAGTCCTCAGCGAGAACAGTATCGTAAGCGTGGTCGATTCGATTTTTATAAAGATCCTCGATATATTTGTTTGCTCCAGTATCACCAGAAACTGTTCTATTTATGTAATATTTAATATTTTCCAGGTATTCCTCACCCAGTCCCAATTGCTCGTGGTTTTGAATACCAATAATATAAAATGATACCTTCAGCAGGACCGCACAGGAGTAAAAGGGAAGTATATACATGTTAACATTTTGGTAATCGTAAGTTTCCATACCGAACCTGAATTTATTCTCAAAACCAATTAAATCTCTGGCTAAGTTTACGTAGTATGTCGCAAGTTTTTCGCTTCGTTCTCCGTCTTTTATTTTCTCAGCTAGTTCTGCTATTCTTTCTTGATACTCTGCTATTTCCTTGTCAATAATGCCTTGAATTTTCTCCAGAATGTTTTCTTGCAGTACTATGCCTCCAAGGGCCTGAACTGAATTCTTGATTTGTTCAAATACATTTTTCCCATTCTTTGTAAAGAAGGCACTAAGCAATCCTGATAGCCCGGATTCCATATATGATGTATACTTCACACCTTGTGGATAAATCTGCTCTAGCAACCAATTCTTTGTTTCATCAAATGCACCAGGTTCCCTAGCAGCTTGAGCGTAGTATTTATCAGATGATGTGGCACAATGTACTATTGCCCTTTGGTTAGTATGATTAGATACTTGTAACGCAGTAACGTAATATGGCCTTTCCCAATTGTCTAGTATCTTGGTTTGTCCGGGCTTGACTGTACAAGCATCTGCTACTCCGTACCACATAACCTTGGTTCCATACTTCAACTCCGCTTCAACTTCGGTTCTCCCAATATTTTTGATTAAAAAGTTATCGTGAATAGCTGGAAAGAAATCCGTGTCTTGCTTCACTGCAATAAGCTCCTGGCGAGAAGGGATACCGAATGTGTTGGAGTTCCATCTCCAATCAGATCCTGCGCCTGTGCCCAACATGTTGCAATGCCTGAAATAGTAATTGAATATTTTTTGTAAGAGCCAATTTAATAGAATAGTAGATTATTTTGTAAGTGATGATTTACAAGAGAAAAGTGATGATAATAGTGGCTTACTTTTATGAGGTTAGTTTAAATAATTATGTTATAATAATCATAATAAGAAGAAAATAGACTTTGTACAATTTACTATAATCTTAAATAATATTTTAGGATAATACACATACTAGAATACAAAATTTCTTATGTATCATATGTAGAAAAATAGGGAGTTGATATTATAACTAAGTATATCTGTAAATAATCATGTATAATAGATGAACTATATTTGAGTTGTAATCTTGTTATAAATCGCTTAGCGTAGAGATTTCTCATTAAAGTATTGCGCAAGATAATTTGGCAGGTATCAAATGAGATATTATCAGAAATGATTTGAAATGATTCTAAATTATATATGTATGTATCAAGATATATCAGATATAGAAGGGAAAATGATAGCATATACTAAATAGGAAGTAGGAATGTAAACTATAGGTATAGTAGGTAAAGCGTAGAGTAGACATAGTGAAGGTTTAAAGATGCTAAACATAAATAAACTCTATAACAAATGTGAAAAAGTGTGCATGGCATAGATATTAGTATAGAAAATAGGATATGGCTCAGATTTTAAATCTAAAAATGAATCAAGAGAGTAGGAAAACAAAGAGGGGGGAAACCAAGGTAGAAAAATAATATTTGAGAGAAAATAAGAAACGCATTGCAGATAGAAATTTGAAAGAAGTTTGCAGAGAATAATTGAGACGAAAACAGCAAAGGCCAAAATAAGAATTAATAAATAATTTCTTTCTCTTTTCCAAAATAAATAATTTCATGCTCTTTTGTAAAATAAAAATCATTAAAATCAATAAATTATTAATTTACAAAATGAAATTAAAACAAATGAGAACAAAATATATATATATATATATATAACTAGTTGCTTTACAAGTGTTCACGAAGACTGTGCCCATAATAATAAGATCTTCAGACAATAAGCATAAAATAAAGTAAGTAAATATCTAGATATGTTAATTCTAAAGGGTTTCAATAAAAGCGAAAGTACTTTTGCAAATTCGCAATGATTCATCTTCTTCTTATATAATTCTTGTTATTGTATAATTTTTTAACACAAATAATGTTTTAACATTTTATTTGACAATTGGAACCCTCTATTTCTGTAGCAACGTCAAGGTCATAGTAGACAGTTAGTCTATTTTCGAAATATAAGCCGAAATGCAAGTGCATGTGTTGCTTGTAAAATAAAGTTGTTGAAAAATAATAGCTTAGCCTACTACCACCTAGTTTTTTAATGGTATCATACTAAACTTGAAAATATTTTTTTTAGTTAACATTACTTAAATTTCATTGATACTGGATCAAATTAGTTGTAAAAATGCAATCAGCTGCTTGACGATTAGTGTAAATGAGGGTGATTAAAAATGATCACAGAAGTAAAAAAAAAAGGTTATTTAAACCACATTATATTTCATTAGTTCTTGATGCCAGGTTAGTATACTAATAAATTAAAAATAAGGGAAAACAGGAATACACATTTGGTTTCCAAAATCAATTTTTAAATCAACTAAACAGAAGATTCCTTTAGAAACAAACACCGTTTTTCTAATTTTACTTGATTTGGTATTAGGTGGATACTATGCTTAAATTAAGACTACCAAAAAGTTGTTGAAGTATTATTGAGTTAATAAATAAAAAAAACAAAAATCATAGCTAAAATCAATTTAGATATATAAAACATTTGCGTCACTTATATTATGTCACCAGTACCACGAATTGGTTGAAGTAAATTTAAATATGTATTTTGACGAAAAAAAATATATCATTGCACCAACTCTCTTTCCAAACGTTTATGGTGTATATTGGGTTATAAATTTGGTACTTACTTTTGAAATGATGACGATAGACGTCGGCCAGTTCTACTGGTCTAACAGCTCTACTGGAAATTTTACCCTATAGTGGGTTATTACTACATAATCAGTAAAATATCCCCACTTTTTTAAATTATCTATTTATAATTAGATACTTTTGTTAATTACTATTTTATGATCGATATTGTATCCTGAACTTGGCATTCAGATATTTACTTACATCCTAAAGTAATTTACTAATATGTATTTAATTTTAGTATTCTACCTTTTGATCTGACACCATGGCGTTTTTGGAAGTTATATATAATGTAATATAACATGATAATTTTAACAAGTTAATATAAATCTTCAAAAGGTGTAAAAAACGTAAACTGTTTTCGAGAATAACCTCGGAAACTATATTCTGTTATTGTAAATACTGATATTGTAAATATGCAGTCCTTTGGTAGGTACCTCAAGAAATGTAATTGAGGAAGTAGAGGTAGCATACTGTTCTTTATTTATTTATCAATATTAATCAATAAAAATGCCGAGGGTATATACAAGGAATTTGGATCTCCAGATTCAGTTAGCCTGTTTTGTACATCATAATCGCCTGTCAAGCCCGACGATATAAAAGTACGTGATCAGTGCCATCTAACAGGATGTTTCCGTGGAGCTGCCCATTAAATTTACAATTTAAACTATGGTATACATTTATTAGGTTTCCATTATATTACAAAAATACTTCGCACTAGCATTGAGATTATATTATATAAATATATACGCTTTAAACATTTCTTAGGTGTATTAAAATTGGTCATCCTAACAGAGATATTATATTACAAGAAAACATTACAGCGTTACTTCTGATGAACATTGCATAATATTGCCTTACAATTATTTTTCAGTGGGGGTGTGCATAAAGTGATAAAGTGACATTTCTAATTGGTCAACCTAATTCTTATCATTTAACCTATACGAAACGGAAATATTTGCTGCCTGTCCCTCGAGAATGTAGCTGTCGGATGATAAAAACATGGAAACGATATGATGATCTTTTAACTCAAATACCATGCTCTCTTTACTGTTTGTTGATCCTGCTGTTATAATACGCCCATCTGAGAAATAAAAGATTAGGAAGTCTACGGAACCCCTACCGTACACTTCCAATTTATTGAGAGTAGCGCCATTCCATTCGATCTTTTTAGCATCATTGGTTACTGTGCCCATAGTGTAATTATCGCCGCTTTCAAAAACTATCTGCATTCCCCCTATTCTTGCAGATTTACTATTTTTCGCCACCCAGATATACAGCTCGATATACTCGATTTTATTGAGTGTCTTCATAATGACTGCAGGAGTCAAAGGTTCTGACAACTTGGTGGGAATAGCTTCTTTGATGAGGTTTGGAGTCTGTCTGCCAAAGAAAACTGAGTATGTAATTACGTTGTTGTAATAATTTTTGCCTGCGTTTGCTGGATTTTCAATCATATGGTTCCAAATATTCATGTATTCCAGGCCCTGTGTGCCAATATATGTACGGATATTCATCATATTGTCATACAAATCCTCAGCCAGAATATTATCGTAAGCGTGGTTTAGCCGGCTTTTATACAGGTCCTCGATGTATTTGTTTGCTCCATTATCACCGAAAACCGCGTTGTTTATATATTGTTTAATAGTTTTCAAACTCTCTTCGTCCAGTCCCAATTGCTCATAGTTCTGAATACCCATAATATAAAATGATACCTTCAGAAGAACAGCGCAGGAATAAAAGGGAATTATATACATGTTCACATTTTGGCAGTCGTAAATACCGCCATCGTATCTGAACTGATTCCCAAAACGATTTAAATCTTTGGCTAAATTCATGTAGCGTAACTCAATTTTGTGCCTCCGTACCCCAGCTTCTATGTCATCGACCAGGTCCGCTATTCTTTCTTGATACCCCGCTATTTCGTCATTAATAACGCCTTGAATTTTCTCCAGAATATTTTTTTGCAGTACTATGCCTACAAGGTCTTGAACTGAGTCCTTGATTTGTTCAAATACATTCTTCTGATCCCTTGGAAAGAAGGTACTCAGCAATCCTGGTAATCCGGATTCCATATATGATACATACTTAACTCCTTGTGGATAAACCTTCTCCAGGAACCAATTTTTTGTTCCATCAAATGAACCAGGTTCCATGGGTGCTTGAACGGAACATTGATTGTCTGATGTGGCGCAGTGTACTATTGCTCTTTGATTAGTATAGTTATATACATGTAGGCCAGTTACATGCTGTAGCCCTCCTGAATTGTCTAATATCTTTGTTTGTCCAGGCTTAACTGTAGAAGAATCTGCCATTCCATACCACCTAAACTTTGATCCACACATAAGCTCCGCTACCACTTCGGTTCTCCCAATATTCTTTATTACAATGTTCTTATGGGCCCTTGGAATGAAATTTGTATCTTGCTTTACTGCTTTGATTCCACAGTAAGCAGGGATACTGAATGTATTGCAGTTCCATCTCCAGTCAGATGATCCTGCCATGTCGTAATATCTGAAATAATAAACACATATTTCTTGTTAAAGTATTTATCAAATCGATACTTGTTGTTTCGTGATATAACAAAAATATTATCTTACTGAGAATATTATCTTTGTTAAAATACTCGAGAATCTCTTGAAGAAGTTTTACCAGAATCGTAATTAAAGTTAGGTCCAGGAGGCGAAACCAGATGTAAAGAGCTAGCGGTTTCATATTCATTCAGTAACATCTTTCGCAAGGAAAGGTATAATAATATGAAAAGTATAATAGTAAAAAATAATGTGGTACTAGCAGAGTTTGAACTGGGGACCTATCGATTATGAAGCCTGTACCATGGCGTTATAGAGACAATTTTCTTCTGAATGATATTATCGTGTTATGATATCAAACAGTGAAAAATATTTTGCGAGGCTATTTATATTGATCGATTTTTGTGACATTATGGTAGGTATATAATGCTACATTGCCACCTTAATGTAGTAGAAATATTTCAATAAGTATACGATATGTTACTATTGATATTACAAGCCTTTTTCAAAAAAAATATTTTATTTTAATACATTTAACATATTCAAAAATTATAATTTTTTAATTAATTTTAAGATTACTAGACTCTTCGATTAGTATCATGAATGCGGTGCTCAGTGGTGCTCAAAATAAAAAACAATAATCTTATCTATATTCTCGTAGAACCAAACAGAACACAACTGCATGGCGAAAAGGGCAAATTAAAGATTGGCTGGAAGAAAGAAACATTGAACACGCTGATTCACTACTTAAAGCAGAATTATTGACACTGACAAGACACTGGCAAAATACACCTCACCATATGTCGTTGGATTGTCTTTAAGTTGAATCTACTTCTCTTTTGGAATGACCTGGGCACTGATTTGATCACAATGAATTAACTAACCAGTATTCCGGACTATGGTCCACATGATGGAGTTTATCACATGTTCTACTTACAATGGTATCAATAGACAGACTTGACACTATAGCTCTATAGGTCTAGGAAGTGGTAGAACTTCAAAATCACATCTATAAGGATGATAATTCACAACGATGGTACAAAAGGCCAATAATTTAATTTTGCAAAAAATAATACTGATAAATAAAATTATATAGTCAACTTATCTATTATATAGTCGATTAGACAATCAACTTTTATTTATAACTCATTTATGAAGAGATAAATTACTAGAAAGAAATTTTTGCAATATCTATAAATGAATTTGCAATGTAAAATTACCAAAAACTGCGATGGCTTCATTTTAATAGATTAAAAATTTTTAGAAAAATTTCAAAATTTGCACTGAATGTAGAAACAAGTAAAATTATTTGACCATTTAATTAAGATACAATATTTATAATTGAATTGATTTATAAGGTGGTCAATGAATTTATTAAGAAATCAGTTCCTATAATTAAAGAACTAAGAATAATGAAGAATTTAATGATGATTTAACTATGTATTGTTGGATTTAGCTCAAGAGCAAGAAGTTCGTACTTTACCCAAAAACGATTTTCCGCCAATTCTTACGTTGTTCGAACATTTCGTTCTTGATAGAATATTCACAAAAACGCGGTATCCGGACCCTGTACATTTCCCATATTTTCCTGATCACTATAATAATATATTCATTCATCTATATTATATTATTCGTCTATTTACATTCAATGAAATCGATTTTTGTGCTGAAATAACGTACAAAGAAAATGCGAATATATAAGATGCGAATATATAAGACATTCTCGTGACGATCTATTTGACGAAGAAAATTGTTACTGTCGTAGTTTTATTTTATAAATGTGTATAAGTACTTACGTTTGAAGTGATGATGACAGATGTCGGTCAAAGAAGTTCTATTGATTACAATCGGTTATACAAGGATGACTGTTGAACGTTTTGCCCTATAGTGGGTTATATAGTGTTCAGTAGGTCACTCACTTTACTTTATAAATAACTAATCTATAATCAAATATTTTGGTTAATTAGGATTTTATGATCGGTAATGTTGCCTAAAATTCAGCGGATGTAGTTACATTACAAAGCAATTTACTAATATGTACCCGCTCTTATCCATTACCGTATGACGTTACTATGATATCTAGCATAATAATATCTAGCAGATATCTGGCATTCGCATACAGCACCTAGATCTGTGACCTTGAACGCTCCTTACGTAGATGCCTCGTAGGTGTTTTTTAACGTCTTCACTGTCATATCTCTAAACATAATTGTGCTACCGAGCTGATTTTTGTTCAAATTAAAGTAGACACAATAGCGCTTCTAAACATGTACAACTCGATTATACCATATGTTTTTTAATGTGTTTAAAAATAACAAACTTAGTCTCGTCATTTTCGTTAATGTATTTTTGAGCAATCGAGAAAAATTTGTATTTATAGAAATTTGTCTATACATGCTGAGAAGCAAATGTAGCCAGTAAATGAACAAAGTTTTTAAAATCATAATTTTTCATGTGCGAATGATAGTATGTCGTCAGAGATTTTTTTAAAGCGGCCCAAACCCATATTCTGGCGCGCCCGCGTACAGACACTACTAACCCCCTCGAATGCCGAATATTAACCTTGTAGAGGAGCGAAATTCGTGCCGGGATGCTGATACATGCAAAACTTTCTAAAGGTAAAACATAAATAGTTAATTAAGTAAAATATTAATGAATTAATATTACACATAGTTTGTTTTAAAAGTTAATGCAAATGTTAATTCAGTTTTGAAAAAATATAACACAATAATTATTATATTTTAATTAGGTTGAGCTACTATTTTTTCTAGTAATTTTTGTGGCATGAATATTAGCTCACTCATAGTGTAATTACCTATATAGGAACGTTCATAAACTCGCTGCATTAATCAAAATCACCTTAAAACATATATTTATTGTTTTATTAAACGTGTAAACACTATACATATTATATTGAATAACAACTGAAGTAGCAACTGAAAACTTTCTACACCATCATCACTTTCGGTTATATTACTTTGTATACAATTGTTGCATAATTTGCATTTGCACTCATCATAACATTTAAGTCCTTCTTTTATGAAGGTAAATTTATTATCACAATTTTTGTCTGAACAATACAGACTTAAACATTATCGTATATTTTCGGGAATAGGTTTTGCGCCGAAAAGATTCCAGTGATCATCAACTCAGGTCCACCCGTAGTATCCAATGTCATCAAGCTACATTTTTGCGATATTAATGCTGTACCATATTCATAACTGAAGCATACATCTGAAATAAGAATATACTATTGATCTTAGTACCACCATTATTAAAAATAAATATTATTAATATCGTGGTGATTAATCATAGAAACTACATATTATAATAAAAATAATACCTTATGTATTATTACATAAATTATGTAGATTTGTACACATTGTTATGATGCAAAAAATAAATAGGTATATTACCTCAAGAAATTAATGTTGATAAAAAGCCTCATCAGTTGGAGGAAGCTGCGAAGACGGTTTATTTGATTTTGTGGCTATTCTTAAACGCAGCTCATTGAGTGTGATAACACTGGAATCCTTATTTTTGTACAACAACAGAAAAAATCCTGTAGCTACTTGCACTGCCTCTTCCTGAGATAGTAGCGGCATTTTTGACAATACTTTAAGACTGTCTATGTTTCTTTTCACAACGTCAAATGCACTTCTTTTCCCAATTTTGTAAAAAGCACATTTTGTAAAAAGTAGTGTCACATCCTGTCAAACAATGTACTGCAAGAAGACATGAGGAAATGTTTTTCCCAAATATTTTATAACTCTATCAATTGATATAAAACGCGTGTTGGTACTATGATCAAGTTGCACATCTAACGTAATTGTATTTAAATCGGACATAGTGGCATAGAATTCAATTGTCAAAAGTAATAGGTACATCGATATCCACTGATTTAACCAATATTTTTTTAATGAATTTAGATTCGTATAAAATGTGTAAAATTATGCGGGTATCTGCCTTCTCTATAAATCATTTAACATTTGTATTAAAGTTTGTTTACTCATTAATACAACCTTTTCGGGGTCCTCAAAACCACCTGCAATGATAACACTTCGTTCTCCTTTATAAATTCAGAATAGTTTTGAATAATGTATTTGGTCACAAACTGCAATAAACACGCGCTTTTCCCCGATTTTAGGAAATCTCGATACTTAGGTACTTTTCTGCTACCATTAACATTGAATTCAGCTATGTTACTTGTTACTACTTGTCGTCTTTACGCACTGTCTTTTTACATATAATATACGTTATATGTGTCTTTTTACATATGCGTGTAAAAGCTATCGAGATTTAAAAAAAAAATTAGCTAATTTCTGGAAAAATGAAAAAAAATTCCGCATTCATGATCAGCGACCCAAAAAACATCCTAGAACACATTTTCGAGGCTTAATTGTCATTTTTTCAAAAATTAAATATTAGTCAAAAAATGAGGGTGAGAATGAGGGGTATTTTATAGTATAGGGGTGGACTGGAGTGGTTTCTCAGGTTGGTAGAAAGTCACGAATGACCTTCAGTGTTCCTATTCATAGAATATGGTGCAAGAAATATTTTTTTGAATACGACCGTCTGCAAAAACTTGTATAACACCTGTATAATGAATTATATGTTCATATCAACTGGCGCCCAGTATAAAAATAAGAATCCAGAGCACGACAAAGTACAGAAAGGTAAACATTAAATGAAAATACTGACAGTAAATAAACATTATATACTGTACTATAAATATTTATTAAATTTATATGGTACTCGTCAACCCACTATAATATAAAACAGAATATTACAAAATATTGTTCCAGGAATATATTGGTAGAATTTATTGGTATTCATTTAGCCTATAAGAAACGGAAACATTAGCCGCCTGTCCTTTAAGAATGTGGCAGTCAGATGACAAAAATATAGAAACTATGTGATGATCCTTTAATTCAAATACCACGCTTTCTTTACTGTTTGTTGATCCTGCTGTTAAGACACGCTCATCTGAGAAATAAAACATCATCAGGTCCGCGGATCCTCCACCGTATACTACCAATTTATTGAGTACTGCTCCGTTCCAGTAAATTCGCTCAGCATCTTTTGTTAATGTTCCCATAGTGTAATTGTCGCCGCTTTCAAAGACAACCTGCATTCCTCCTATCCTTTGGCTGTCGGTCTCCGCTGACCCCCAAATGTATAATTCGATATATTCAATTTTATTGAGTTCTTTGTTCACTAATGCTGGAGTCAATGGCTGAGATAACTTGTTGGGAATAGCCTGTGCAATTAGGTTTGGAGTCTGCCTTCCAAAGAAAGTTGAGTAGGTAATGACATCGTTATTAAAGTATTTCCCTGCGCTTGCTGGATCCTCGATCATATAGTTCCAAATATTCATGTATTCCAGGCCGTGTATGCCTATGTATGTACGGACATTCATCATATTATCGTACAAATCCTCAGCCAGGACAGTATCGTAGGCGTAGTCTATTCGGTCTTGGTACAGATCCTCGATATATTTGTTGGCTCCAGTATCATCATTTACGGAACTGGTTATGTAATATTTAATTTTATTCAAATCATCATCATTCAGCCCCAATTCCGCATAGTTTCGAATACCAATAATATAAAATGATACCTTGAGCAGGATAGCGCAGGAATAGAAGGGAAGTACTAACATGTTAACATTTTGGTAGTCATAGGTGTCACTCTGGAACCTGAACTTATTCTCAAAGTCAACAAACTCTTCAGCTAACTTGATATAATCTAGTGCAAGTTCGTCTCTGCTTCCTCCATTTTCTATTTTGGCGACTAGTACGGCTATTCTTTCCCTATAATGCCCGGTTTCCTCTTTAATAGCGGATTCAATTTTTTCCAAAATCTCCTCAGTCAAAAGTAAGTCTCTGAGATTCTGAATTTCGTCCTGGATTTGCTCAAATATATTCTTTGTGTTTTTTGGAAAGAACTCACTAAGCAATCCTGATAATCCCGCGTCAATATATGACACATTCTTTAATCCTTGTTCACACATGTGTTTGAGCAACAAGTTTTTAACCTCGTCAAATGAACCTGGCTCCCTGGCAGCTTGAAGATAATATTTATCATCCGATGTGGCGCAGTGTACTATTGCCCTTTGGTCGGTATCGTTAGATACATTTAGCGCAGTAACATAATATGGTCTTCCCGCGTTATCAAGTATCTTTCTTTGTCCCGGCATAACTGTGCTACTATCTGCTACTCCTTGCCACATGACCTTGGTTCCATACTTCAACTCCACCTTAACTTCTGTTCTACCGATATTCTGAATTAAAAAGTTCTTGTGAACGGCTGGGAAGAAATCCGTGTCTTGCTTAACCGCGATAAGGTTTTGTTTAGGCGGGACACCGAAGGTGTTGGAGTTCCATCTCCAGTCAGAGCCTGCCGTGGGTTCCGCCATATTGGCGTTGCTAAAATAAATGCAATATTTGTTAATAAACATTATACTGTGTAAATGAATGAGTAAAATTTTACATATTCCAATTTATACAAATACATTCCCATGAAATGATATGTGAAATTTTTGCCATAAGTATTATCCAATACAATATTATTTTAATACTATTACTTTGTACAGGTGACCAGATTTTACTTTACCAGGGACTTTAATATGTTCTTAAACATATTGTGGGAAGTTTTTGAACTAATCAAAGTTTTAAATAACATAATAATAATTACTGGGGACTTACACGTACATTTTATTTCAGACTCTACAGATATTTTTCAACAAAAAAACAAAATCGACTTCTAACAAGTAATAAATTAAAAACACTCGAAGTATCGACGCGCGTTTCGCCAACCAAGTTGGCATCATCCGGAGACGATTAAAACTGTTACAAAACAGTTTACAACAAAGTTAATATTAACAAAAAAATTAATATTAATTATATTTTTATTATTATATTATATATGGTGCCCGTTTTAGACATGTTAGGGTTAGGACAGATTATTTAATTTACTTAATAACAAATTCAGGAAGTGAATACGATTTATTTTAAAGATTGTAATGGCGGTGAGTAAGGTTACTGAACATTATATGTTTTGAAAACTGACGGAAAATTTAATAAATGCAGTGGGTCTTGATTTACCATTCATTTCAATGATCCCAAGCGCATATTTGACACAATATCGGCTCTGAAAAGTATTCATCCTCAAAAATAGGAAAAACCAAGCCCAAACAAGTTTTCTTTCTCATAAATATGATACTAAATGTATTTTGATTGATCACAGGGAGATTTCAACAGTCCAAAACTGCCCCACTATAACTGTCCATATCTACCCCACATGCGGGTCGCCATAAAAATAAAAATTATAACAGTTAAAAGTTAACTGCAACACCCAGCTGAAATCGGTAACGTAATTTCCTGTACTAAACTACACAATTGAAAAAAATAAACGTCTAGAAATGACATACTTTTTTATCATAAAACCAATGTTCCCGCAACTTGTTTCTAATAAAACTAATGCTATCACAGCTATTATTAAGTAACTGTTTATGATCTCAAACGCAATGCTTTTGTAGTGGTACAAATTTAATAGAACGTTGGCTAGGAACCAAATTTTAATTGTCCAAATGTGCCCCATGTCCAAATGTGCCCGACTCTCCCCTAATTTCCCTACTTTCTATGTACTTAATAACCTGTTTTCATAGTTCGGCAAGTATTATAAATAATAAGTCATACTATGTGCAAAATACATTTCCATTCAATATTAGTAGCGTGGACAACTTTGTCATTACATCGAAAAAGTTGAAGTTAAAGTGAGTTATTTCCAGAAGATTCCATATACCGTGAGCAATAATCGGATTTATGTACTTTAAACTAAAATACATGCAATGCAACGCAAGTATCTATATTGGCGAACGCCGCCGTGTCTACATCCACGCTGTGAGGTATATTATATAAATATAAAGAATTCCTCTCTCCACGCGTGTGTAGCAATAGCCGTTATGAATGACGTCAACTTTTGCGTGAGCGCAAAAGGACAAAATTGTATAATCGACTATGCGACATAATATTTCACGTGAATAATATATATATATATATATATATATATATATATATATATATATATATATATATATATATATATATATATATATATATATATATATATATATATATATATATATATATATATATATATATATATATATTATATGCTGTGTGAAAACCGGCCAGGGCTATTGAACTGTTATTCTTTATCCGAATTTTAATCAAAAATCTAAAGAAATGTAAAACTCGAAAATCAAAGTAAATGGCTACAAATTATCTATAACGTGATAGTAGGAAATATTTATTTTGTAATGCATTACGTATCATTATGCATACAATGACGTATGAATATTATAGCTCGCTCCATCTGTGACGGATAAAAAAATATAATATTTTTTTTTACTTTTCAGTAGCATTAAATCACCCATAATATGAACGCAATCGAGTAGGCTAGACGCAGACGTCAGCCTGGTAGGTAAATGAAAAACGCGTGAGACATAAAGGCTTTAAAGATCGAAAGAAAAAAACATAATCTTACTTATAGTATATAAGTATACTAATTAAGTCTCAGACTATAAGTAAGAATTTTTTTGTCTTTCTATCATTAAAGCGTCTGGCGATAATTGCCGCCTACAGAAAATGTCTGGTAATATTGTTTCAAAACTTTTAACGATATTCCGTACAACATACGTAAAAATCACTCAATTCTTATTTCACAAGAATTAGTTTTTTAAAAATTGAATATCATAAATTTATTTGTTTCTACTACAATATTACCTGAGTGAAGACGAATGAGCAATTGAAAAATTTTCATAGCGAGACATTCGTATTTATAGGGTTTTCTTATCTTATGCTGACTACGGTTTTCCAAGGAATATAATGAGCTCTCAGACTTTAAATAAAGTGAGTATTAATATTTTTACGTACCTGTAGCACCCGCGTATCGGAGAATTGGCCGTCGCCCCAAGCAAGCAGGTATGTATACGTTTATTATACGTATTAACGCTATTCTACCATATACATGTGCGAAAATAAGTAAGGTCTGGCGGCCCTTGGATCTTGGACTATCTCGTTAATGTGGAAGTAGACACGGCGATTGATGAAACAATTACCGATTACTATTGCACCGTTTTACATTCAAAACGTTTACCATGTATATTAGTTTATAAATCAATATTTTTCAGAGTGCATTTATTTGCTTGGAATAAATAAATAAATTTTTAATAAATATTAGTACTTACGTTTAAAATTATTATAACAGATATCGGAACAAGTTCTGTAGATGGCAGTTGGTTACACCTGATTGGATCTGATAAATATTTATGCCTCGTACTGGGTTATATAATAAAATGTAAGGCATCCCCCACTTTAATTATTATTAATAACTAATTAATTTACAATTAGATCGTTTGGTTAATTGTCAGGATCTTCTGAACTTGGCATCCCGAAAGTAATTTACTAATTATGTATGTGATTTCATACAAAACTTTTTTTTTAGGAATATTGCATCTGACCTTAGTAGATAATTTTTTATTCGTACAAGAACAATAAATAGTAGAGTATGTGAAACCAAAAAATAAGTGTTATCGGTAATTTTTTTATGATTTAACAAAAATTTTCGATCAAAATGTTTCACATACTCTACCAAAAATATTATAAGAAAGAAAAATAATATGCCCAGAATTAATTGTAATAAAAATGGAAATGCCTTCGTTATTAGAACGTATATGATATTACTAGAAACATACGAAGAGTATGTTATTAATATTTACTTGATGTAGGTATATTCAATTTTTCTTTTGTCATAAATTTTAACACTAGGAGTAGTTTCCACAAACACCAAAACACTTTCACTTCGCTCGACGCGCGTTGGTGTTTGTGGAAACTACTCTGAGTGTTACAGTTACATCAAAGGTTCCACCCCTATCCAGTAATAAATTTTAAATTAAATTTTGTCGTAAATTTTATAGTGGGTTTTTATTTTTTGAAATCGATCAACAAATAATGATATGTAAATCTAAGGATATTGTTTGTAAAACGGTATTACCTAATTTCAAGTGAGAAAAAATAGCTGCATTTTGCTTTATATTTCCACTGGATAGGGCTGGAACCTTTGATGTAACTGTAACACTCGGAGTACTCCGAGTGTCATATTTCCAGACAGAATGAAGATAAATAATGGCAATATTAATGAAAGTTTACTCACCTTGCTGTTTAAGCATTGATTATGTGTTTTGGTATATTTAATAATCATTAAATATTTAATTTTAATAACAATTTAATTTCCACGATTTTTTGACTATACACTGTGTTCATTTTAAAACTTACCACCCCCAGTAATTGAAAAACCACAAATTATTTGAGAAATCGCTGGGATCCATCGATTTTTGTTTTAGGGGGGAACAGTTTTGACAGTCAAGGTGTCTTGATATTGTTCTATCTTCGTCTCCACGAAACTTGCAAAGTTCAATTGGAAGGAGATACGAAAGATTAGAATCTACTAATATAACAACAAAGGGCGCCACTGGCGTTACGCTACGCCAGAGAGGAGAACATGGCCCCACGTTGGGCGCCATGTTCTATCTTCGTCTCCACGAAACTTGCAAAGTTCAATTGGAAGGAGATACGAAAGATTAGAATCTACTAATATAACAACAAAGGGCGCCACTGGCGTTACGCTACGCCAGAGAGGAGAGCAATGAGACAGAAGCAAGTGAAGTAGGTTCGAGAATCTTGTGGATATGTAGAAAGTTCCCAGGCAAGTACAATGCAATAACACTCACCTTTGTCAGCTCTTTAGCTCACCAAAACTTACAGGATCCACTCACTTTATTTACTGACCTAAACTCCGACACATAGGTACAGCAATTCTATCAAACGGCAGTCAGGTTCTCACTAGTCCAAGACTTAGTTAAATAGCTTTTAGACATTCAAAGAGAATACAATAAAAATAAACCAAATATAGTTAATTAACTGAAAGGAACTGCAACTCAGCTGACATGAGAAAGTCAATGATTACTTTTTCTGATATTTTTTTGACAACCATCAAAGTCTGACAAATTAATATAAAAAAATGAACAACAATGAACAAGGCGAGTGCACCTCTCGCAAATCAGCTAATGCAGATTACAGCCTAACGTCCAAAGCGAAAATATAACTGAATGCAAACGAACCAATTATGTTGCATGAATAGGATGTCGAAATATATAATATGTAATACAAATACATAATACAACAATATGTTCATCCCCCTAATCCCTAGCAACCCCAATTTTAAAATCTTAAATGGAACTACCTCGAGTGTTATACATCATTCGAAAGCCCTTTTCATTGCGAACCCAGCGGTACACCATTTTTGAACATTTGTTGAGATTTTACAAAATTATTTAAAAACATTCCCGGCGACTTCTCAAATATATTGTCGTTTTTCAATTACAGGGGGTTGTAAATTTGATTGTGCATTTTTTAATAATAACATTTTTTTAAATATGGGTTAAATATATGTTGCAATAGCGCATTTAATTAGCCTTTAGGTAGCCTTAAATTTTCCCTAAGAGATTTATCTTTGCTCTGCTTATAATTAAGTTAACACGTTGACGGACATTGACATTTTAATAATTGTCTTAAATTTGGGCATTAGATAGTACAAAAACAAAAAAATAATATTTCACTTGTTGGATATTGCCATGTGGAATACTTTCCATATTTATATATATAATTTAGACAAAGAACAGACATTTTTGAGAAAAAGTAATAGGAAAATTAGTGGGAGTAGCAGGAAAAAAAGATGGTAGGGAATTCGTAGCAGAGCTGCCAGTAAAAACCAGAGAAAAAGCAACTAGGCAAAGCGGCAATGACCCACATTTTGGAGGCTATTCCTATTCTAGACAGTTCGAAAAGAAGAGGCATATATTTTAAAAGATGTAGACAATGTTCTATCGAGAAAAAAAAGAAAAGAAACATCATGGCAATGCAAGAAGTGTATTGGTAATCCTCCATTATATGTTGGGACGTGTTTTGACACATGGCATGCCTAATAATTAGTCTTTTTTTCTCATCTTATGCTATTATTATTATTAGAATTATATCTTTGCAGTTTATGGTCAGTAATAATAAACTATATCCATATAAAATCGCTATTTTATTTTAGAAAATATGCAGGCGGCATTTGAAGTCAGTGATCTGAAAAACACCATTTGGTTTTGATGGGACGTGACGTCATATGACGCCACTATTTTTTTTACATGATGATAAAAAATTACAGTATCCAAGAAGTTCTTATGTACAAATTTGACCTTTCTATCTTAAAAGTTAACTAAGATATCAATGCGTCTTTTTGAAGTGACACCCATAATTTTTGTTAATAAATCTGCAATATGCCTCTGCCCTCTGACGGCATATGCCGCGGATGTCCGTCAACGTGTTAACAAAATATTGTTTTTCTTAAACATATAGGTGTATTAAATTTCGCAATACAGCATTTAATTAGCCCTAAATTCTCTATCACAGCATTTTTTTCTCGCTACGGTCAAATTTCTGCTACCTTTAATATAAAGTTAGCAGAACTTCGTTTTTTAAAAAAATATGGTATCATTAAATATTCCAATAGAGCATTTAATTAGATTATAATTAGCCTTAAATTCTCTCTAAGAGATTTATGCTCTGCTATCTTTATTCTAAAGTTAGCAGAACATTGTTTTTTAAAAAAAATATTGTAGCATTAAATATTCCAATAGAGCATTTAATTAGATTTTAAGTAGCCTTAAATTTTCCCTAAGATATTTATGCTCTGCTATCTTTATTCTAAAGTTAGCAGATCATCGTTTTCTAAAAAAAAATATGATAGCATTAAATATTACAATAGAGCATTTAATTAGATTTTAAGTAGCCTTAAATTCTCCCTAAGAGATTTATGCTCTGCTATCTTTATTCTAAAGTTAGCAGAACATCGCTTTCCAAAAAATATGGGAGCATTTAATGTCGCAATGGAGCATTTTAATTAGCCTTAAAGTAGTCTTAAATTCTCCATCACAGGATTTTTTGTTCCGCTAGCTCTGCCAACTTTATTCTCAAGTTAGCAGAACATTATTAAAAATATATGGGAGCATTAAATGTCGCAGAGCATTTAATTAGCCTTTAGGTGGCCTTAAATTCTCCAAAAGAATATTTTTTATTCCGCTGGATTTGCTCTGCTAACTTTATTCTAAAGTTAGTAGAACATTGTTTTATCTATGGAAGCATTAAATGTCGCAAACATTTATTTAGCCTTTAATTAGTCATAAATTCTCAATCACAGCATTTTTGTTCCGCTGGATATGCTCTGCTAACTTTATTCTGAAGTTCAGAACATCTTTGAGGAACAGAACATCATTTAAAAAAAATCGGAGCATTGAATGTCTCAATAGAGCATTTAATTAGCATTTAAGTAGCCTAGGAATATTTTCCTGCTGTCTTTGCTTTGCTCACTTATGATTAAGTTAACAGAACAATGTTGTTTTTAACATATGGGAGAATTAAATTTTGCAATAGAGCATTTACTTAGCCTTTAAGTGTCCTTAAATTCTCCTTCACATCATTTCTTGTTTCGCTGGCTTTGCTAACTTTATTCTAAAGTCAGGTGGACGTTTTTCAAAAAAAATATGGGAACAGTAAATGTCCCAATCGAGCATTTTAATTAGCATTTAGGTAGCCTTAAATGCTCCATCACAGCATTCTTTGTTCCGCTGGATTTGCTCTGCTAACTTTATTCTAAAGTGTCGCGAATAAAATTATGACGTGTATAGTTTCAAGAAGGTCTTGTGTGGATGGCATTGGATTAGATAGACCTTATATGTCTATGGTAAAGAATGAATATCTAAATTTAGGGAGGGAACGTGGTCATCGTTGACCCTAATTGTCAATCCAATAACCGTTTGGTTAAGGACCTTTATTCAACGCAACATATTTTATTTTAAAAATATATAAAATAATGCATGCCTAATGCGCTAGAAAAGTTAAATTTATAAATGATATACGACACGATTTCCCACCCACAATGCCGGTTTTCAATAATTTATTATGTTAATTTATCTCACATTCATCATAACATTTAATAATCTGTTTACTCTAAGCAAAGCAAACAAATTGAATACTGTTTGAATCCTCATGTGGAATATATTTTAATGGATGTAAACTCAATAAAATAATCATAGAAATACCTACACATTGAAAAATACCTAGCGCAATAATATAATTCCAAGTCCAGACAGCAATTAATGCCTGGAGTAAGGCTAAGTACCTGTTTACGTAGTTGTGTGAACATTTTAATATGCATCATGGAAATACCTAGACAGTAGAGTAAAAATAATTGTTTTTCCAGGGCCAGACTTACGACTTACCCACATATTGAGGCCCACCACAAACCTTAGATTCAAAAATTATATAACAATTTTTTTTCCATATTTTAAGAAGTTACTGAACAATGAAGTATATATCCAAAGAAGGGATATTTCCATTCTATATAAAATTTATATTTATTAATGGAATCTAATAAAAATTTCGCAAGCACAAAAAGAAAGAAGGCTGCAGCACGAGAGATTGATTGATTGATTGAGATTGGCGGGGGCTCTGCCCTTTGACGTATAGGCCTCAGTATGGGCCCGTCACGTCCCGCCTTTCGAGAGCTATACCAGTCCAGTTGCCTTAATAAAGCCAACGAGGCGGCTGGGACATAGCTCTGTAAAGTCCCTGGGCATCAGCATCAGTTGTCCCAGGTATTGCATACGTGTATGCAGGAAAGCGGGGCAATTCATCAGAACATGCCCTGTTGTCTCCTCATCTTCCAAGCATCCCCTACACTCAGGGTCTTCCACAAGACCCATTATGTAAAGGTGTCGTCTTAGGTGGCAGTGACCGGTCAGTAGGCCTGTCACTGTTCTTAAGTTACATCTGCTTAATTTCAGCAGCTGTCTGGTCCTCCCAGCGTCGGGACCAGATATGAGTTCTTTAGCCTGTCTCATGCCTGGAGCAGTTGTCCAACAATGTTGAAACATTTGTTGGGCTAAAGTCTTCATTGAGAGAACCGCTGTGGTTCTGGAGATCCCTACGAAGGGTTCAGGCCCAGTAGGTGTCTCTAAGTGCCTAATTTGGCTAGTTGATCGGCCTTCTCGTTTCCCGGTACACCAGCATGTCCTGGGACCCAGACAAGGCGTAAATTATTCCTCTGAGAGAACGTCTCGAGGACGGTCTTGCATTCCAGAACCAGTTTTGAGCGCACTTCAACGGCACCAAGTGCCAAGATGGCAGCTCTACTGTCGGAGCATATATTGATTCTACCAGTTCTTTGTGGGCCAGCTAGCAGCTCCAGCCCACAGGATAGAATCGCAAATACCTCGGCCTGGAAGACAGTAGCATGTGCACCCAGAGCAAAGTATTTACTTATTTGTTCCGAGTCAGAAAAGACTCCGGCACCCGACATTCCATCCGCCCTGGATCCATCCGTATACCAGTTGGTTCCGTTGCGGATTGCCATCGGGGTGTTCTCTATCCCCCACTCCTCGCGGTCAGGGATTACGACCTCCAGGAAGTTCGAGGGATATAGTTTAGTGGGAATATGATCACCACTCATGAGTAGAACCGGGCATCGTTCGGTGGCCCAGTTCCACATGCGAGAGTGCCCGAATGAGCACACCTGTAACTGGTCTAGCGTGCGCAGTCTATATACCGAACGCATGGCTTCCAATTTAATGAATACAGCACGGGAGAAGAAAGAAAACAAATACTCTCTTAAATCTCAAAACTCACACCATTTTTTATTGCGGTGATGCTCCTTGAAGAACAAGATGACCTAAATGATCCAGTTATCGAAGGAGATATCAATAAGACAAATTCCCAAGTTTCGGAACCAGTAGCAGAACCAGAATCGATAATTGGACTGACATGCCCTTTGTCAGTCCCACATCAACGAAAATTAACAGTTTCTGCAATGATATTGGTCTCTGGCTAGATATACCCACATGACAACGTGATAACTTTTTGGGCCAATAATGGTTCTACAATAATGGTTCTAATAAAGTTTTTGAAAAATCGTCGGAATTTCAGAAGAAAACTGATTCTAGTTTAACCCGAAAAAGCTCGAAACAACTGTTTCTCTGCAATAATAAGAATAATGAGGCCTCAAATCGTTTTTGGCTTTGCTTTTGTCCAACCAAGATGAATATTTACTGTTGTGCTTGTGAATTAGTCGAAATATGAAAATTCTTTTCTGAATATGAAAATTCAAAAAAGAAGCTAGAACGATTTTGGCAAAACTTGGGCAACACAGGGACGCATCGATGAGAATTTAGAGTTGCATTGAGAATGCACTTGGTTGATCGCTAATTACAGCGAAGAACGTTCATTTTCTAAAATGATAGTTATTAAGAATAAGCTGCATACGATGATGACACAAAACGTCTTATACATTTGTCATTGCTCCGTATAGAGAGTGATTTACTTCGAGAAATGGACTTCGGAGAAATCATTAGTGATTTTGCCTCCAAGAAAGCTTGTAAAGTATCATTCACTTAAATGTAATAATGTAATAAATTATTATCAACTGTAAAAACGATTTTTAATAAATGACAAAAAAATGTATCTTAATAGTGAAAATTCATTTTACTCACAATCGGTTAGTAATTTATGGATTTCTAACCTTTGAAGTAATCGGGAAGCGACTTATTACTTACTTTACTTTCCCAGCTAGCCGGGAAAGTACTTTCCCGGCTGTCACTTTTCTTACCTGGAAATGTCAATGTCATTTTTGATTAAAAGATGGTTTAGAAAGAATAGAATCCATTCAACATTTATTTAATTCAGAAACAACAACAACAATAACAAAAAGAAAACTATTTGGAATTATAAATATTAATAATTACATTGGAATTATGATTACTATTAACGGTTAAAGTAAGACCGTGTTGCTCAAAATTATGAGTTTCAGAAATAGATGAAGACGCCGACGTTTCTGGATTTTCTACATGAAACAACATATTAGCAATTTTTATTTGTCCATGTAATGAATTCTCCACATATCCCTCTGCTACGGTGTTGGATTTCCAACCCCCCAACTTTTTCAACTGTAGGATGTCGCCACCTGTATTTGCTAATAATGTTGCTGAAGTACGTCTAAAACAATGTCCTGTAAACCTGTTAACATTTTCCAGCTTTAAATAAGTTGCTATTTTTTTGGGAAAACTTCCTATAGCATTATGCCCAAAAGGCTGTCGTGTAATTTTACCAAATCTTATTTGTAAAAAAAATCTATCAGAGTCAATGTTATTACGAAGGTCACAGTATTGCTTTATTATATTATCCATTCCGATTTTGTAATTACAAATGTACGGGAAGAGTAGGTTTTTGTGACAGGAATCACTATTATAATTCGATTTTCTAAAATATCCAGGTCACTTATTTTCATTTTTAAAAGTTCATCGCACCTACAGGCTCCGGAAATGCCAATAATTAAAGCAACCTAAAAAAATTTAATATAACATATATTTAATATGCACTAAATAAATAAAAATTACCTTTTGAGGAAGATATTCTATCGGGGCATTGTTTAAAAATGTATCGATGTCTGCTTCAGAAAAAACACTTGACTTTTTAGCTTGATATCCCACATTCTTCCTTTTCAAAAATGCCTTCAATTTTGCGTAATTACTAATATCAACATTATGCCTAAAGTTTAATACTGCTCGCAACATCGAATATCTTGACCATAATGTGGAGGCTTTACTTTGTTTGCTTATTTCACAAAAATAAGCAAGAAGTACCGTCTCAGAGGTATGCTGCACACCTTTAGCCACGCACCATTTACTGTATAGTTCATAGGTGTTTTCATACCTCTCCCTGCTTTTTTCAGGAATTATTCCTTCAGTAGCTCTCTCTGCAGCTACTCGCACTTCTGGTGGCGTACATTCAAATTCACTATCAGACATTTTTGTAAAATAAACACAATTTGATTATATGTACAATTAATGGCGTCGTGTATCGCCTAAATGTCAGATTCAACAAACTTGTTTTGTTACCTAGCAACGAACTCACAGGTTACTTAAAATAATTCATCTTATCACATAATGAAAATGGATACAGATATTTGAAACGAAATTATTATTGGTAGATTGTGAGTATTAGAAATCCATAAACTACTAACCGATTGTGAGTAAAATAGTATACAAACCTCGCGGGAACTCATTCTAGCCTCGCGTCTGTAGTTTACCTCGGTGCTTCGCACCTCGGTAAACTACCTTGCCGCTCGGCTGAAATAGAGTACTTTCCCGCTCGGTATGTAATGTACTATTTCAAATGCAAAAGTAAAATTATTCATTGAAAGGACCTCCACTTTCTTCTTTGCCCCGGGGCCCCACACCCCATGTCCGGCCCTGGGCATTTATGGAATAAAATAAAATGTGCAAAGTAATAAAATAAATTAAATCCTTTTCAGATCAAAGATAACTATGCAGACGCTTTGCTTTGGGTAATTTATATATAAGTATTTGTATATAAAATTATTATATGCCGTGACTACATCCACGCTAACGTGAGGTATAATATCAAGAATTGCTATGACGTCACTGTTTCGCGTGACGGAAAAAAACGTGATTACATTCACGCCAACATCATGAAGATCGCGAATGCCATCGTAATTCGAGTTGCAACTTCATTATATGCAATAAATATTGAGAACGCAACTCACATTTAATGCATATTAAGACACTGGATTTCAATTACGTAGTTCTCGTACTCCTTTCCTAATAGATATAATTAAATTCTCATCGGATGAAATACCATTTTTGGAAAGTTTTAATAGTTAGTTTATTGATTGGGTGCAAATCTGATCTAGACAATAACAGGAAACACTTGTTTCCTGTCATTGCCTCAATATTGTGATTAGCAACACTATCGCTATAAATACCTTCTCTCTAGATTTATTATATCCGGTATAATAATTAGTAAATACATATCTCGTAATGGCATATATTTAGATAATAAATTACGTTCAAAAATTTACATCTTGACATAATTTTAAAAAAACTTAAGAGAAGAACCTGAGATATGGTTATGGAGAAGAACCTGAAGATGGCAGATGTGACCCTTCTGAAATGTCGTTCTAGAATGGAAGATTCATGGGAGATGACCCGGAAATGGTACAATGATTCTGGTATTTTTTAAATTCCTTTTTGTAAACTTATTTGTATACGCCGCTTCAGACTGAAATATCTATCTGCTGGGGGTTTATTTCCAATGATTGTATTTTCTTAGGAACAATTCTTGGAAAATGAGCGCAATTATCTATAGGCTAACGAGAAATTAATGTCTAAGCTCTTCAGACGAGTATATAACAGTCCCATCTAAAGCTAAATAAACATGATGTTATAGTATAGATGTTATGTTATAGTTGATGACTATAACATCAACTGATGTTATAGTTAGTTGCATCAATCCGGTAACGAAAATATCGTTCAGGTAAGCGATGAGTATTGGTGAAAATGTAAGTGAATTTACCGCGATCTTTATTTGCTAAAAAATGTTTCATCTATTCTATTGCAATGTGATACTGTAAAACATTTTTTTGAATTCAAACAATTCTCTAGAATAGTCATTAAGCCCCGAATTTGTTTCGAATATTTCTGACTTATTTCTTCTAAATATAAGACATTGATACCTAATTGATAAATGTGAAGCAAAGCTTTAAACTTATAGCGCACTGCTTCGCACTTCGAATACTTTCGAGTTTCGAAACGTTACGAGTTTACATTAAATGCTTTAAATAAAGTATCAGTGAAACTTACAAGATTCATATCAGTTGATCGTCTGGGTATAACAAGGTGATATATACTTGGTTTGATATGGTTTCGCGATATGGTTTGAAATAGTATCGTGTCTAAGATTTTGCTGGACGCTGACAGCAGTGCAATAGATCTATAATTCATAATATTCTCAGTGTCGCCACTTTTGTGTATTGGAAATATTTTTTGTTATTTTCCATTGTGAAAGATAGGGGCCAGTTTTAAGTATAGAGTTAAATATTAGTTGAAGAGGATCAGAAAGAAATCAGAGATTGCTTTAAAAATATACGGGGGAAGACCATCTGGTCCCATAGAACTCTTAGGTTTAAGTTTAAGCCATAACAACATCCGTTGTAGTAATTTCGCTGATCTTCAATGTACCTGTAATGATATCATTCGGCATTATATAATCTATATCGTAATTTGCTTTATCAGATCTAAGTATGTACAGTTTGAAAATAATTGACATACAATTTCTCAATTTCACGAAAATAAGTGGTGTATGATTTAAATATATTGCAGTTTCTGTTTTTATGTCTTTTTATTATTGTTTACAAAAGACCAAAACTTTTGACATCACCGTATATGTCATTTTCTACACTACTAACACAGGTTTTATAAGCAATTTTTACATCTTGCTTTACTTTATTTATTTTAATTCTATACATCTGAACGTTATATTCATTCCCTGTCATTTTATTTATTTTTCTATGCCTATCTTTCTTTCTATACATTTAATGATCTCATGTATAAACCATACCGGGTAATATATTTTCTTTTGCAGTTTTAGGAACAACTTTATTGATAATAACGGCATATATTTTATCATAAAAATATCGATCACTTCATATTTATATTTGAATACTTCCTTTTCAATTAGTTGCCTGAAAGCCGTTATACATGTCAAAATTCGGTTTTCTGTAATAATTATATTATAATTCGAAATGTTTTTACCTTTATTTTTTATGATATCTACAGTTAGCCGCAAAAATAATGCACAACCAAAAATGTGCTCAATTTCAAAGTTGATTTTCTCGCGAACAGATAAATCGATTTCGATCTTTTTTTTAACTGTAGCTTTTATCTTTGGTAATTGCACTGTGATAGAATTTTTTATTCAGATTCCAGTTTTAGGCTGATACAGGGCAAAAATGAGAATAGTTTTTTACGTTAAATTTGAGACACCCTGTAGGGAGCATTAGCAACAACAACGGATACATAATGAAATCATACTATAGCCTCATGTCTTCTGAACATTGTGTATTTTAAATTTCTCTGATATCCTTATTTAAACATGTATTTTAAGAAACGTAACTGAACTAAACTATAATTAATACCCGCTTTCTATACGACACTGTAAGGAAGGAAACTAAGGAAAAAACAAGTGGGTGAGGAAAATTACTAAATAAGTTACAATAAAAATACATAAATTTAAAAATAAATTTTCAATGTGTACAAGGTGGCTCAAAAAAAGTGTTAAAAAAAGTTTTATACCAATCGGCAACTTTTTCTATAATTATTACTTTAGAAAACGGTCGATTGGTTGAACCAAAAATATCAACATGTATCCATCTATGGTATATTATATACAAGGTAGCCCATATTACAGGGAACAAACTTGACCTGATGATAAAGCTTTTTAAAATAAGAAAAAAAAGTTTTTACTTTATGATTCTTTTTTTGGAAAAAAATTTGGGAAAAAATTTTTTTAGAATCCTGCAATTATGAGGGTCCGGCCCCGCTCTCCCCTACAAATATTTTTCAACGTACCTCTATGGTCTTGAAACTACGCTCTTTTGATTGTAAATTTGATTATTTTCAACGTTTTATGTCACTTGGTGACATACATTTTTAATGTAATAAATTGATTTATTAAATAAAATATTTTTTGATTTAAAGGTAAATTTTTTAGATATTTTACATTTTCTTAGTCACTGTTGACATTGACTTTTTCCATAGACACAAACACAAAATAGTCAGTAGTTACACAATTTTAAAAATAAATTTTTTATGTATACAAGGTGGCTCAAAAAAATTTGGCGACAGAAAATGCGTTTTTTTAAATAGGTAATACTTCGTGTTATCTGAAGAAGAACGTGTTTTTTTTCTTAAAATAATATTTTTAAAACATTAAACGAAGAATAACACTAACAATAATTAGCAATGCATAGTAAAAAAAGTACATAGCAGTAGCGCGTATCTCCACCTCTACTTCTTATAACGACTCGACCGAGGCATACTCGATTTTGAATTGGATATTTGATTTTGGTCAAGTCCATTCCAATTATCGGTAACCATTACATCTTGCAAGTTGGCAAGAGGGGGTTGACGCTCTCTCAGTGCCCTACCAATAATATCCCCAAGCGCCCAATAGTATTCATATCGGGACTTGCGGTGGCCAATATATAGTTCGAATATTGACTTCATGTATACATTCATTGACCATGCGCGCTATATGAGGTCTTGCCTTATCGTGCATTAGTAAAAAAATACAAAAGCTACAGTTAGAAAAAATTAAACGATCTGTCGGTTCGCGAAAAATCTACTATGAAATTGAGCCTCATTTTAGGTTGTGCGTTATTCTTGCTGCTGAGTGTATTTCAAAATAAAGATGATGAGGGATGATGATTTTCTTCTTTGACTAGTGCACATTCACATAATATATCAATATGCGTATATTTGAGATAAGATAAATGTGTATATTGAGATTTATATTTGAGTATAGGTACTTTTATTAATTATGTATTTTTTTGTACACAACTTTATTTTCTGCAAAAGACTATTTTCCGCTAATAACAATTTAATTAATATTTCAGGTATCTATAGCTGGTTCCCAAGGCTTCTGTTTGCAAGGTATTAGAAACCCAGATACATACCTGATCACAAAAAATAATTATGTCGAGATGGCGAATGAATTCCAACACTTTCGGCATCAATGCAAAAGCCAAAATATATCCCATCGTAAATGATAATGGAATATTTCCGGGTTCCCATCCGAACTATTTAATTTACAACATCGGCAGAACGGAGATCTATGCCAAGCTGAAATATGGTACAAAGGTCATGTGGCATGGAGTAGCTGATGAGGGCACCGTCCAGCCGGGGGAAAAGAAGATACTCAATAATGGAGGAAGACCTTATTACGTAACTGGTTTAAAAGTTTATAACAATACTGACGAGAGAGCAATGGTGCACTGCGCCAGCGCACAAGACAAGTACCCTATAATCGCTGTAAAGGAACCGCGTTCCTTTGACGAAATCAAGAACAAATTATTGAAAACATTATTTTCATCCGGTGTCAAGTTTGTACCCTACATAGGTTCAGGGTTATCAGGAATGGTTAGTACCTTTTGGCCAGATGGTACACCAAGTGCATGGGAGCAAATCAAAGGCAATCTAAACGCACTCTTGGATGAAACTATATTGCAGACAGTTAACGGTATTCTCAGCGCCCGTGTGAACGCTTTCAAAGATCGGATAAGAACCGTATCAGATGAAATAGATGAAGGAGCAGATCCAGTATACATTCGGGAACACTTTATGAACATTGCGCAGGATATGATTGGGGCTGAGAAAGAACTCATATTCCCCAGAGATACACCCAACTATCAGAGTGTCAACCAATACGTCCTGCCCCTTTATTCTGCTTTTGTTCTGATGAAGATATCGTTTTACGTCATAGGCCTTCAGAAGGGAGATAGTATAGGCCTGACCGAAGACGATATGAGAGGTTTAAGGTCCTATGCGACGAGAACGTTAGAAGGAGATGACGGTGCCAACAAATATATCACTAACATGTACAAGGAACGTGTAGATAATTCTTACAAGAAAATTTTCGCTGAAGATTTATATGATAACATGATGAATGTCCGCACTTACATCGCAACGCAAGGCATGGAATACATCCCAATCTGGAATCACATGATTGAAGATCCTAACAACGCAGCTGTAGATGTATATAATGATGTTATTTCGTATTCCACGTTTTTTGGTAGACAAACACCAAATCTCATTTACGAAGCTATACCCACTGAATTATCTGCGCCACTAACGCCATCTCTAATCGACGGAAAACGTAATAAACTAGTATCTGTAGACTTTTACATTTGGAGAATTCATAATGGCGAGGGTGCACCAAGAATAGGAGGGATGAAAATTGCTTACGAGAATGAAGAATCCTACACGATGGGAACTGAAAGCGAAGAGGTAGAAACGGTTGATTTTAACGGAGCACTTCTTACAAAATTGGAAGTTGCTGGTGGCGGGGCAATTGACTCTCTGATGTTCACTTTTAATGATGGCCGCTCAGTCACCGTCGGAGAGTCGAGTAACATAGAGCATGGGGTATTTGAATTGGAAGACCACCATATCACTTCGTTATTCTTGTCGTCTGACAACTTCAGTCTCGGGGGTCAAGCGGCGAATATCTCCGTTGCTTACCAGTTAACCAATGAAGCTACTAAATGAAGTATAATTCCAACAAAATATATTTTAGAATTTATATTAGTATCAAAATATTTTACATAAGTTATAGAGATGTCAAGTTTAGATTGATTAATATGTATCTTCTCAAATTTCACTAATAAATGCTTCCAGTATACTGCTGGTTGTAGCAGTTATCTGGGGAGACTATTGTTATTGCGTAGCTTTTACCCCGTTTTCGTGGTGTCAAGATAACAAGAAGCAAACAAAATGTGGAAGTGTTTCAATAAAAACATATTATCGGAAAAATTAAGAGCACGAGTAATAAGTAATACGAGTAATACGAGCCTAATACGAGTAATACGAGCCTAATAGAAGTATTAGGAGGACAATTCAATGAAACAAGAATGTTGTTGCGGTGTATGACGTATTAAAAATAATAATTTTTTTCTCAAAAACGACAAACTGTGTCACTCTGAATTTTTTAGGTATTATTAAAAAGAGGGTAACGTATTTTTTTCTGTCAAAAGTTTTTTTTTAGAAACCCGTTATTTTCCAAAACAGGAGCAACGATTAATTAATGAATGAGAAATATTGAAGCAAAACAGAATACGAGTTGTATTCGGAGGACAATTCGATGATACAAGAATGTTCATTTTGAATGAAAATAAAATAGCTGCTACCAATTTTTCTCCCAAAAGGGAATGGGACAACGTTTACAGTCGATGCATCAACGTAGTAGCAAAACAAAGGGTCTCAGGGTGTATGTTAATGCTACTAGAATTAAAGTTGTTTTGTAGCATGAGACCTAGATGAAAAAAGTGTATTCCTGCTCCAATAAAACAATGGAAATCCTACTCTGCTAATATATATTGAGGGGATGTAATTGGTTACAAAAAGTGATTGCAATCAGCACGTGCTTACCATGGACTTACGTGGTTAGTGGATTTTAAATAAAAAAAAATATTTATATATGTATAAATTTACATCTACGGTGGGGTTAAGTTATCCGTGGCCAACGATGTTTATTAATAATCAAAATAATTCATATTGATCATAAAATCAATACCCAACAGATCCCTAACCCCAATTACTAACAATTAATTTATATAAAAAAACCTAGAAGTATACAGTACCACCCCGTACAGACGGTACGGTGATAAAAGATAGACACGTAATAAAAGTCTAAAGCTTATCTGGTTAAGTAGCAGCGTAGTCCGTACATAGATGAAAGAAGTCTCAAAGGTGACATCTGGCGGCAAAATAAGAACTAAACATTTTACACAACATGGATAAATAATAACAATATTTTAGGTGTTTCATTGTGGGGGCCCGTTATATACACATATGAAGAGAGGACCCCACAGAACAACTCTTCTTAGGATTAGATACTTCATTCTCCAAAACAATACAATTATGATATTTCTGAGATACTCCTTCTGCATTAATTAGTTAGCTTCGCCTACGTTTTATGAAAGTATCATTCTAATATTATCTTCGAGGTAATGACCATTTCGCTATTTGATTTGGTTTTGAAGCTGATAAATATTATACTGAATACCAATTTACCTCTACCGGAAACCATAAATAAGTGCCAAATGGCCCAAGGATTAAGAGTTTTTGATTTTACTGTCGAATCTTTAAGAGTCCCTGATTTTATGAGTCGTACCAACCGGGGACCCAATTTTCCCTACAGAAGGGAAAATAAGATCTTAGATATTTTACTTTTTGTCAGTTCGACGTCAGACAACGGTTTACGTTTTGAAATTTAGCTGTGTCCCTAAAAAGAAAACACAAGACAGGATAAATTACCTATTTAATGTGGACTTAATAATTGCAGATAAGGTTTTATGAAATTACTACTACCATGACTGTTATTTAATCAGTCCATGCAATTTTAAATAATCAGGAATATCTGCTTATTCCAGTTGAAATAGCAGTGGATAGATGGGAATGGTTTGAATTAAGTTTGTATGTGACGTCTAAGACTGCAAACTCTGCTGACTTTTTGATCCATTCCCTCATTTCATGAAGTCCAACTGGCATATTTCTGTACCAGCCAAGGGTTATTTGTTTTTCCAGTTTTGATTCACTGTGAGAAATCGCCTTACTTTATTGTGGGTACAAGCCGTTTATTATTGGCACATGTTGTTGCTCCACCCTATGTGTTTTTTTGTAAAAATAGTATTGTACTGTATCCTGTCAATTGGAAAACTGTCATTCTCAGTTTCCTTTTGAAAATAAGGAATCAAGCATGATCCTTAGCTCCTTCATTACCTCTTCAAGCAAGTGCTAGAAGCAAACAAGAAAAAATATTTGTAACCCTTGCAGTACATCTTCATCCCATACTTGGATCATTGCCTCATTTTCTCTCATGCTAATTTGAAGCATCTGAACTCATTTTCTATAATGCTGATGTATAATCTTATTATATTGGAGTTATATTGGAATAATCTAAAAATATTGGACTGGAAAATTAGTGTAATAATCCGTAAGACTTAGTTTTACTTATTTTTTTAACTGAAAAATATATTCACACCTACCTACATGATGAACTTAATAAAATATCATATTTTATTATAGAAATGAAAACGCATTATTCACCATATCGTGAATTAAAACAGTATATATTTGATATTTTTCTTAAGGGTGTTATTCGTCCTACTACTATATGATGAATCATAACACATATAGGAAATATGACAAATATAAATATTACTTTTCTTGGTTCTAGGTGGCGCGGCGTAAAATACAACTAACAAGAGAACCCTATGGTAGTGAAACAAGGCAGTACATAATTACTATTAAAGGTAGGTAAGTAAGTAGGTATTAGAATACAAAACCACATTCCCATTATTTGTAGATATGTTGCTACACGGGAAATGAACAATATTTTCTTAGATGCTTGCCAACCCGTTCCTCTTTTCTTTTGTATTTAAATATGTTAGCAATGTAGTATATTTTTAAACAGAGACCATGCGCTTGTACATGTGGCGCGCTCTGTGGCAGAATACGCCCCAATCGTGAGGAGAACGCGACTCCGCATTGGAATCTGTTCTGGGCAAAATATGCAATTATATTCTATTTAAAATTAACATAGAAAAAAAATATTATATGTATGATGATAGACTTAATCTAATATGAATCAGATCCCGCTGCAGCATCGAAAGACAATGTGCTTATTTAAAATTCACATATAAACTTCTCTATAGCAAAATTCGATTAAATGAGTTACTGTCTTTATTTAGCATAAGAGTACCAAAATATGCATCTAAATTGACTGAACTACTTCATTCATGTCAATATCGCACAAATATCGGGCTTTACTCTCCTGTGAGTGAAATTGTAATGCTGTGAATTTATCTTTAAGTTGTTCATATATTATTCTTCATATATTAGTTTTTACTCGAGCGCCACTGTCTGTTTATAGTGCAGATAGACCACTTTTCCCTACAGGCACTACTGTAGGGGCCTCGATTAGCTACGAGCGGAGACAGACGGAAAGACTTGTTTGAATTGTTTCTTCTCAACTTCATTAAAGGATTCGGGATTGTTGGAAGGACAGTCGAAATGGCATTGCTCATCTGACGTGGCCGCATGGAAAACTGCCCTGCTCTTGCTGTAGTTATACACCTTCAAGCCAGTAACGTAATAAAGCCTGCCCCCATTATTAAAGACTCTCTTTTCTCCTGGCAGGACTGCGGCCTCATCACAGACGCCAAGCCACCTCGTTTTAGTCCCGAATTTTAATTTAACGTATACCTCGGTTCTGCCTATATTATATATGACGCAGTTCTTCTGCGTATCGGGGCATAAACCGGAATCTTGTATCATAGTATATATTATTTGTTTAGGTTGTAATCCAATTGCGTTGGAGTTGCAGCGACTGGCGGCCATGTTTTATTATTTACTTCGGTATTTTCATAAAAGGCTGAAATGCCTGAAATAATATAAGTATTAGCTTCAAAAAATTGCATATATATATATATATATACTTATATATATATATATATATATATATATATATATATATATATATATATATATATATATATATATATATATATATATATATATATATATATTGAGATAAACGAAAATATAGAGCATGAATAAACTATGTCTAGATTAAAAGATTAATGCCAAAGCATCATGGTAGAAATGGGGTTCGGGATTATATAATCTAGAAGCAAAATGCAATATCGATATGACGCCTAAATTAAACACTGAAGTTATGCAACAGAAATTGAATATGATCATAGTATAATGTTTAGAATTCAAAATTAAATCAAGTGAAGTTCAAATTGTAAGGATTATACGTAAAATTAAATAAATCAAATAATAGACATTAATCTGATTGGCCAAATTGTAAAATAACAGTAAGAAAGATAATGGTAACCAAGTGCAGTTGTTTTTCCATACGACATATCCGTGGTTACATATAACAATGCAAGAGAGTTCAGACATAGCGTTCAAGGAGAGAACAGCTCCGCTAATAATTTTTATAAAATTTGGTTTAATTTAATACCTAAATGTAAGAACAATAATTAAAATAGTGAAATATAAGTAGAACACCAGTGGAAACTGCAAATTAACTGCATATTAAGTGTTTTCGTCGAAATTAAGACGTGAAAAGTGGAGTCTTGAAGTTCCAAGTATAAAGAAGCAGTAAGAGTGCAGAATTTGACGTTCCACAGTTTGAGGATAAATATATACTACAACAGGTTTCCGTCAATCGTGGCAGCGTTCCCGAGAAAGCACGGCCAGTAGTAGCAGCGGTCCAGAGATAGTACGACGGCGTCCGGTAGATGACACCACCAAAGCCCAGCATCAGCTGTTAACAAACCAGCATCTTGGAAACTAGTGCTAAGTGTTTGTGCATCGCAAATTAAAAGGATTAACTTATGTTAATCCTAAATTGCTACTATATTCAGAATATAATATAAGCGATACGCACCTAGCGGATAAATCAAGAACTAATTTAGTATACCTCTCAATTTGGCTTCTTATATGTTTAAATGGGTTTTTCCTTAATTTCCAGACAGCAATAACAGCAAATTTGTAAGAGTGATAAATATGTGTCGACATTTTTCTATATATTTCTGAACTTGCGCGTAAATAAATATATTATTGGGAACATTTATAAAATGCTTTATAAAATATTAGATGTTTTTAGGTAACCTAGGTCACTTTGAGTGACATAAATATCTTGATATTTATCATGTATAGAATGACTATCATGTATATAATGAGAATGAAAAGGTTCTTACCTACATAGCCTTAATAAAACTTTATGAACAACTTAAATACCTAAAATAATAACTAACAACAAAGGACGATGCTTTGATTACTAAAACATGGACATCGAAGCTCTACCATCGAAGATCTACCACTAATTATTTATCAGTAATAATGAAAATATATAAAAATCACTTACTCAGTAAAGAAGTCGCTCTGGATGAAACGCTCCGGAAACATCAACTAATAAAGAAATGAATTAGCATAACTGCATTATATATAAATAAATTAACTAACTTATTTGTTATTGTACTCACTCCACTTAATGACTAACCATTAAGAAGCCATTAACATTGACAATTTAAAGCACAAATACTTTATTAAACATACCTTTGTCTCGACCTATATATAAAAAATTAAATATGTTTTTAGCATATATGAAATTTCAAAGAGTGAAAGAAAAATAAAGTTCTGTTTGAAAAATTTTTAAAGGGACCGTTTTGGTCCCTTTTTTGGGCGTTTTTCAAAAGAGCATTTTATTTATGACATATTTAAGATAGGCAAAAATAACAGTTTTGTTTTTCTTTTAATTAAAAAAAATCTAGCTCCATCGGATTCATATCCGAAGACAACGGTAGCCAATCTATGATTTTAATATTGCGATCCTCCAAAAATACGGTGACGATTTAGCGCAACGCAAGACCACATCGCGCTAAATTCATCTCATAATTTCCTAAATTCATCTCATAAACTCATCGTCATCGACTAAAATTCAATCGCCATCAACATTTTCAGTATAGTGGAGAACAATATCCGTAATGCATGAATCTCGGTAACATTCATCATTTATGTTTTCTTACCCTTGCAGCATCACTAATTCCATATTTTCATTCCATCTTATTCCTCCATGTGGTCATCTTTTCAAGTAAGCATTTTGAAGAAGAATTCAAAAACATACAGTGGTAATTTGGTTCCCTACCAACAATTCTCAACTCATGCAAGGAAAGAACATCTTGAAGTGTTCAGAAAGCCAGACCAAATACCAGAATAGAGGATAATTCAGATTGGGGATTTTTAATGCAACCTTGCGTCGATCATCGTGCTCGCGTCTTCTTAACTGAAGTTTTCGGTTCAACATGAGCCTTATATTTTGAGAATCGATTAACGAGTGGAAAAATTACCACTGCAAGACCAAAAAGTTAATATTTTTAAAATCACCCTGTAAATAACGGAAACAAGATGAAAATTCGAAAACTATTTCGAGATATGAGGCCCATGTTTATGCCGTTAATGTTATTTATGCCTTCAGAAAATTAGCACTGTTTTATTTACCATCCTGTAGAAACTTTATATGAAATCCCTAATTTCATTAAAAAAAATACAGACTTGTAGACAAAGAAATAGCCTAGCGAACTCTGCAAACAGAAACTGCGTCGCTGGCAGAAATCCAAATTTACTCTGTTCCAAAATTAGGGTACATTTGGCCGTGTAACGTTTATTTTGTTGATCAGTCTAGTAATTTTGCGATATTTTGTATGACTAGGAATTATCCTAAATTCCTAAATATGTGAGAGGCTTAATACACTAGTATTCGGATTCCGTGATATATTTCGGAGTATCTCTACAGCCTGATTGATGAATATGCCTACTATTGATGAATATCCCACTATTTGGACATACCATAATTTCAAAACCAAAATATCCCATTAATTCTGCATTGTGACACTAAAACACAGCCACTGTTTTATTAACTTATACGTGATTAATGAATTTCCACGATTTTGTGTACACTATATCGTCTATGTAGAGACGCCTAATAACTCACTCTGCTGACAAATAACAACGAAAAAAAATATTCATTATTAGATTAGACGTATTACTTTAACATACGTTCGACAGCGATACGTGCGTGCTTGCACTTTTACTATACTGCATACGACAGATATTGATCATTAATTTAATATTACTTAATAATTTGATATATTTATTGTATTTAACTACTTATTTATGGTCTAGATTTTCTAGGTTTATCTCAATATATATATATATATATATATATATATATATATATATATATATATATATATATATATATATATATATATATATATATATATATATATATATATATATATATATATATATATATATATATATATATATATATATATATATATATATATATATATATATAAATATATATATATATATATATATAAATATATATATATATATATATATATATATATATATATATATATATATATATATATATATATATATATATATACATATATATACATATATGTATACATATATACATATATATACATATATATACATATATTGCACGTCGGCAGGGAGAATAATAAAAGAGGGAACCTCATTTCAGGTTTCAGCTAACTAATTTGATTTCTGAGGAGTCTGCCTGTTCTCCACGATCGTTCAAAGACAATCCATGCATTTATATGTACGCATTTTGATTAGACATTTGCATGGGAAGAAAACAAAAAGTATAGGGAAATAACGTTAAAATTATTATTTTGTATTATGTTGTATCAGCCAGTTATGACAAAAATAAGTTACGAATTATATAAGTATAGATATTAATTAGAATTATGTAAGTATAGATAACAATCCTGAAGATTCTCCTTAAAGTCGACGTCCTTAGGAACAATTATAAGAAATGTATCTTGGTTTAATATAGATATGATAAAAAACCGGGAGAAAGAACCCCGTATGAGGACAAATGGCTCTCGGTGAAATTTTTGAATAATATTATTACTTTAAGTAACATATTGTGACAAAATACGTGTTTGTATATAAGGCGAGTCACAAATAAAATAGGGTAAATTTTTAAAAACGATTTTTTTCTACTCAAGCTACAGAATATTAAAATAATCTATTCGGAAAGAAATATAATTCTTCGAAAATATAAAAAGTCCTAATTTGTAATATTATATTGCTCTGAGATATAAATGGACAATAAGCATATATGAAAATATACAGGAGTCCCTTAAAAATGGGTAACATTCATTAAAATCCCATTATTGGGCGCGGCGCATTCGCCATAAGTTTTAATATTTGTTTTCCAAAATATCGGTACTTACTGTATACCAGCCTAATTGTCTGCATATCTGTACTCATACATGGTCTTTGATAACGAATTATAATTCCTTACATGACAATGTAACAATTTGCGAATAATCTATGGCATTAGTAAACTGTTGTTAATAATCGTGATACTCGATTTTCTTTTTGAAATTTCAATATTTTTTCGCAAAGAAAATAAATTTAAATCCATTCATAATTGTGATGCACATTGTAGAGGGCTATACCTACGGCGATAGTTTTCGTACGTTTAAAACGTACTGTGTCCTAGTAATATCTGAATTAAAATATCACTTTATCCATCATTTATATGCCAAAAACAGTGTTTCTTGTAAATTGTAAAACTTTACGAGAAAATTACCGATAAATATTTAGCTGTAAACAGAAAATGTATTGAAGTAAATATTTATATTCTATTTTATATAGGCCATGTTGAAAATTCTATAAAATAATGCAATAGTTCTGTTATTTTATTTTGATTATTGATTTAAAGTCATGTTGTTAATAATAATTACCATATTTGTTATTGTTACATAAAAACTGTGCAAAACAGTTAGACACCCTGTAACTTTATAAATGTTAATGAGTTAGTAAAGAGTTCTGAAACACCCTGTATTTATGTAAAACTGTGATATATGATCACCTATTATGAGACAAAATTTCTAGGTATTAGACAAACCCTGCTCTCCCGGTAAATTATTTTCAGGAATATGCATGTTGATTTTCTTTCTTCGCAATTTCCTCTTAAATTAAAAGCTTCGAAGGGAATAGCTTTTATATTAATAAGGTGTAGGAAAATACGTAGATGTGCAAATAATTTTCATTAAGGAATAGGTGCAATGTACTACAGCTCTGGGTAGCACTGGGTTACCCGTAATATGTCTTGTTCATTATTAAAATCTGCAGGAGCCGAGACCTCAGATATTTTGATTAAATTGTTAGTGCCGGGAAATGAAACGCCGGTTTAAAACACGACACTAAAAATTCACCTTGTAAGTTGCATTTAAACCATGGAGGATGGGAGGCTATTTATAAATTACCTCAACATTGCACTAAATTATACAATGATCAAAATTCCGAACACGAGCGATTATTTTTACCCTTGACTGAGAAAATCACTGTAAATTATAGCACTATATTTAATGTTTTATTATTCAATCAAATCATACCTATTTGGTAAAACATCTTCTCCATAGCCATTCAATGGGTGAATGAATTACTAGATTAATGAATGAATTAACTAATAAACTAATGAATTAATGAATTAGAGAATTAGTGAGTTAGTAAATTAGTAAATTAGTAAATTAGTAAATTAGTAAATTAGTAAATTAGTAAATTAGTAAATTAGTAAATTAGTAAATTAGTAAATTAGTAAATTAGTAAATTAGTAAATTAGTAAATTAGTAAATTAGTAAATTAGTAAATTAGTAAATTAGTAAATTAGTAAATTAGTAAATTAGTAAATTAGTAAATTAGTAAATTAGTAAATTAGTAAATTAGTAAATTAGTAAATTAGTAAATTAGTAAATTAGTAAATTAGTAAATTAGTAAATTAGTAAATTAGTAAATTAGTAAATTAGTAAATTATTAAATTAGTAAATTAGTAAATTAGTAAATTAGTAAATTAGTAAATTAGTAAATTAGTAAATTAGTAAATTAGTAAATTAGTAAATTAGTAAATTATTAAATTAGTAAATTAGTAAATTAGTAAATTAGTAAATTAGTAAATTAGTAAATTAGTAAATTAGTAAATTAGTAAATTAGTAAATTAGTAAATTAGTAAATTAGTAAATTAGTAAATTAGTAAATTAGTAAATTAGTAAATTAGTAAATTATTAAATTAGTAAATTAGTAAATTAGTAACTTAGTAAATTAGTAAATTAGTAAATTACTAAATTAGTAAATCAGTAAATCTGTAAATTACTAAATTAGTAAATTTGTAAATTTGTAAATTAGTAAATTAGTAAATTAGTAAATTTGTAAATTTGTAAATTTGTAAATTTGTAAATTTGTAAATTTGTAAATTTGTAAATTTGTAAATTTGTAAATTTGTAAATTTGTAAATTTGTAAATTTGTAAATTTGTAAATTTGTAAATTTGTAAATTTGTAAATTTGTAAATTTGTAAATTTGTAAATTTGTAAATTTGTAAATTTGTAAATTTGTAAATTTGTAAATTTGTAAATTTGTAAATTTGTAAATTTGTAAATTTGTAAATTTGTAAATTTGTAAATTTGTAAATTTGTAAATTTGTAAATTTGTAAATTTGTAAATTTGTAAATTTGTTAATTTGTAAATTTGTAAATTTGTAAATTTGTAAATTTGTAAATTTGTAAATTTGTAAATTTGTAAATTTGTAAATTTGTAAATTTGTAAATTTGTAAATTTGTAAATTTGTAAATTTGTAAATTTGTAAATTTGTAAATTTGTAAATTTGTAAATTTGTAAATTTGTAAATTTGTAAATTTGTAAATTTGTAAATTTGTAAATTTGTAAATTTGTAAATTTGTAAATTTGTAAATTTGTAAATTTGTAAATTTGTAAATTTGTAAATTTGTAAATTTGTAAATTTGTAAATTTGTAAACTTGTAAACTTGTAAATTTGTAAATTTGTTAATTAATTAATTATATTATATATAATTAATTAATTAATTATATAATTAATTATAGAATTAATGAATGAAGAAGTGAATGTTTTTATTAAATAACGAATAATATATATTTATAATATTATAATATTTATAATAATAATATATTTATTATTAATTAATTACCAATTAATTGATTTATTAAGTACGTAATCAAATAAGTAAATCCTCAGAGGGGATATTTAGTTATTTGTTGTTAGTTCTAGTTCTTTTGATAAATCGTATACTGAATGTCCAATGTCGGCGCTGGTATTTTCTACAACGAGACAATAATAGAGCTAATTGATACTCAGTAGTTAATTATGTAAAACTTTATCCAGGACCAACAGCAATTAGCACTGTCCTTATGGTATAATTAATACCCAACAACAATGCAATTAGGGCCGCGCCGCAAATAGCCATATAATTGAAAAGCACACACGTGTTTAATTGCATTCCATGCGGAAAGTAAGCCAGAAAAAAAAATAAGCCAGAGGAAAAGCTCTTGGACTACGACAGACTAATGACCACGAAATCTCTCCCGGTTGGAAACTTCATTCCGATTGCCTACTCTTGAGTGCATTCATTTACCCACGTAATCCACGGGAATCTTTATCGCAATTCCCAGTCGTGGTTGAATCAGAGCAGTCAAAGCTGAGAGTTCATTATAAGGCATTATATGTGTACCTTCTAAGGCGGGAATACATAGAGTACGTGTAAATAATATAATTAGAACTTTACAATAGTATAATTAGTGTTTGTTAATAAGAACTTCTCAGACGTGTACTTTTCTGCTTCTTGTTCACGCAATATAGTTATTATTATATAAATTTACAGCAAAACAAATATAGTTATACTCATGATAAAACTGTAAGGGCATTATTACTTTGATTTTGTCTTTTCATATTATCAGTATGGATGAATCTGTTTTTATAATCTGCAATAAGGCAGATGATAAGCAAGTGTATGAAACAAGAAAAGCAGCTTTGAATCGTTTAGTGGGATCTAGCAAAAAAAGAATCGACAATAAATACAACCAATTTTAGACTTTGGCATCAGCCTGTATTCATCGAACTTGTCAAAGTCAATATAATGATGAGACTGCAATAGCTACATTCTGTAGTGGAAGACATAGAAAATCAAATGAAGGAAAAGAAATAAATAAAGACGCTCTTAGATTTAGTTAGTTTAGTTTTCAATCTCTGCAGAAGCAGAAGAATATGCTGATGCTGACATAATTAAGACCTCGATAGAAATTGCCAGAGATGTCATTGTTGTGGGTCAAGATATTGATCTTTTGGTCCTTTTGAATCAATTAATTCAAATAATCATGAAATTTATTTTCTCAAGCCAGGTTCTGGAAATGTAAAAGATCTATTTTTAACTTCTCATAGTTTCAAATATGAATTCTTCAAAAATATCGTTGCATTTCTGCATTGTTTTTCTGGTCCAGATGTTGTATCTGGATTTGCCGATAATGGAAAGAAAAACATCGTAAATTCATTATAAGACTATAAAAATTTGTCAAATTTGGCCAATATATTTTATAAAAAAGATGCAGAAAAAGAAGATATCGAAATCGATAAGAAAAAATGGATTACAAGTAATCAAATCTATTTATAAATGTAAAAATGATAATATAACACTGAGTCAATTAAGATTTCGAAAATATCAATTGGCAAAAATTAAATCATCTTTCATATTGGCAAATCTCCCACCCACAGATGGCGCAGCAGAACAACATTTTTACGGGGCATATTATCAGCTTCAAACTTGGGCAACAGGTTGGGGCTGGAAGCAACATCAACGTGGCATTATGCCCAAATTTACAGAAAAGGAATTAATTCCGGAAATATTGCTCAAAACTATTTGCTGCAGCTGTGAAACTGAATGCAATAGTAAAATATGGCTGCCGAAAACATGGTTTAAAATGCACAAATTTATGATCAAATTGTGATAGTTCTGAAAAATGCTCCAATGTGGAAGAAAAAACCTACGAGGAAGTTAATGATTCAGATGAAATTGTGGATGAAGAACCAATGCAGACTGGAAATAATATTGGAGACCTACTAGAATCAGGAAGGTTTGTCGAATCTAACGATGAAGAAATGCCATCAAAGATCGCCCGTAAATGATTTTTCGTTTTTGTTTTATTTTCGTATTTTTCGTATTTGTTTCGTATTTGTATTTCGTATTTCGTTTCGTATATTTGTTTCGTATTTATTTCATATATTTCGTATTTGTTAAATTCTCTTCCCTTTCGAATGGGTTTCATCCTAGTATTATTTTTTTGGTTTAAAAAATTATCGACCCTAGTCTATTTTTTGTGTACTTGCTATGTTTACTTAAAACCAAAGCAATGAAATAAGTATAGCATTTAATATATCCATAAATATCATTCTGTGCATCAAGTAAAATAAGAAAAAATCGTTAGTATGCGTTAGAACAACGACGGGTAGCTTTTTAGCTCACAGCAGGATTCTCTCAGGGAATATCCTTTAGGATACCTACCTATAGGATACCTACTGAAGTATATATTATAAATTCTTGAAATATATTCCCTTCATAATATACAATATTTCTATGTTATATCCTTTCGTTGAATGAATATAATTTTCTCACTCAACGATCCTTTATAATCCTAGGTCTGCATAGCTACGAGAGCAGGCTTTGAGAAATATATAAAGTCAAAGCACCTAGACGATATTAAATTCGGAAAAAAACAATATTGCTGAACTACAGCGCTGAAATATTCACTACACTTATATATGCATCGGTTTGTAATGCGTAGGTATATTTTCCTTTCCTTAACACGACGTCACCATTTATATACTAATATGTGTTTGCCCCGCTAAGTTTAAAATTATTATATCCAGTTCAGACAGCGGAAATATTCTGTATGCCTGAAATAAACGAAGAATCCTAAAAGTGGGATCCATTTTCCACACGTGCTACATGATTTAACAACATCAGACAGGCCTACCATGAATATCGCTTGGCTTTTCATATCCAACCCCACTATTCGGATAAAGGTTTAATATCCCCAAGGGAATAATGGTGATTTATCTTTTAAAGGGTTTTCAGACATATATTGCGAGTGTTGTATGTAGAGTCCAGCAGCAAATCGTAGCAAATTTCAGAGTCTGTTTTCCTCGAGCCAATGTGACACATGTGTATTACGAGTGACTGTCAGTGAAAAATCAGAAGGAATATTTAAAAAATCAAATTAAGCAACAAAGCAGGCGGCTACATATTAACCACTAATAATGTTCGTTCTACCTCTAATAATGTGTATTTACTAGTTTGATTAATGTATAGAAAAACGTTCCTTAATACCCATTTTAATGCAAGGTTCTTCTATTTACAAATGATTTTACTAACAATATACACTGCACGTTTTTTGAAGTTGTTCACCTAAAAAATTGGTCAACTTTGATGAGTTGAAGCTTTCGAACGGCTGGATGTATCTTTGAAAGGTCGAAGGAAGGAATGGCCGGCACTTTCGCCGGACTTCAGCTCCATCGAAAGCGTGTGGGATGCGCTCCAAAGAAGAATGTTGGATCGCGAAATGGAACCACATGGGATCGAAGAGCTGGGAATGCACTTCAAGAAGAATGGGAGGCCATCCCGGGTGATCTAATCAATAACGTCAGCAGTATGCCTCAAAGATGTTAGGAGGTGATAAGGAGTAGAGGTGGCCCCACCCATTATTAATTAATATTTAAAATTTTAAATTCATTCTTTATTGACATTTTGCGTATATTTGTAGTAAAAAATAATATCTTTTGACACAAATGAGTTATGACCAAAATTCAAAAAATATGATGAGGCTATATGGTGACCTTACAATGAAATATACAGGGTGACTCGTTTACCTCGTGTACACCAAAAAAATTGAAAGAAAAATCATAACTTTACAAATCACGCTGTAAAATCAATATCAATATCGCAAATTAATGCAATTATGAACACTCGCTGCTGAAGGACCACTCTTTCGGACAAAAACCTTTGAAAGATACATCCATCCGTTCAAAAGTTACAACTCATCACAGTGGACCAATTTACTAGGTGAACCACTTCAAAATGCAAGTCATGTTTTTGCTGACATAGCGAAAAATAACAATTCCTTCAATATCGTATTACATTGCCTTTCGCATATTTATCTGTTAATTTAACTTAATTGACAATTGTTATACTTTGCATTTCTAGAAACCTTGTAATCATATCTGCTCATCCGAGCATATAAAAACCAATTGTAAATCACTCGCCAGTGCTATTGCAAATCACTATCCAGTAGAAAGATATAGCTGTGAGTAATGGTTATCCTAGAGATATAGTTGAAAAACTAATTAGATAGCGTAAATTTAAGGACACACTTCGTAATTCTACGACCTTTCAAAAGAATATAGAGACTCCAAAATATGTATCCATCCCGTACGAACCCCGGTTTACTCGTGGTTTGAGTAAGGTCTTCAAAAACGTGGGTATAACAGCGATTCATTCGTCGAGTAATAACTTACAACAACTTTTAGACAATCCAAAGGATAAAATTGTTCCAAATGAAAGGTCTGGGATTTACGAAATTAGTTGTAATGATTGTGATCGAAAATATGTTGGACAAACGTGACGATTAATTAACAATAGATTTAAAGAGCATATGGCTCATCTAAAATACGGAAGAACAGATAAGTCTAGTGTTGCACAACATGCTTTTGGCAACAATCATAGAATAGATATTAGTAATTTAAGATTAGTTAGAAATGTTACCAATAATAGACAGTTGGATGCATTGGAAGTGTATAATTATTTTTTTAGTAGAGAAAAAACTATGCAAAACAAAAAACAACATCAAATTCAAAGAAACGGTTATGGATATATGCGCTTCTAAGAAAATTGCTCTGTCCGCCATGTTTTCCAATATGGCGGCTTTAGCTCACATCCGATTTCTTGGGACTTTCATATTTCATTTCTTCGTTGATAGATGTGTCTATTACGCTAAAGCAATAAATGTCCCAAGGCACATCAGGCACGAATTAAGATATGCCTGGTCTATACATCTAAGAATTTCAAAGCAAATTTAATTTAGTAACCATTTCTTGTGAATTCCAGCACGACCATTACCATAATTTGATACTTGTTCTGATTATTCATCTTCCTTCTCCAATAAGATAGCATTCCATCCAGACATCTTGAGATAAAACACATGTTAGTATGAATGTCTATAGATCATAGTAGTATTTCAAAAATAATTTTGTAAAATTGCGATATAGTAAAGACATTATTCGAGAAGCCAAGCCTACTCTATATCGTCATGCAATTCCGGATGGGCTACATAAATATATAAAATTTTCTCTGCCCTCATCATCTCAGCACCTTATTATCTGCGGGTTATTGAATTACCCCCGATTGACCCTTGTCAAGTGGTATCAAGACTGAAAATAAATAATCTAAATCCACCGGAAGTCTAGTTAAATGAGGCGAAGGAAATCCCTAGAGGTAGATATCGCCCGTGTTGACATAACTGTAACATGAGATATCCGCCTCATGAAAGGAATCCATTATTATCTCTGTGTGTAACTGATGTCGTGGCTGTCTTGGGTTTTTGGGCTCCATAAAGTAGATGTTATGAATATTGTAATTTTATATCGTACAGAGGCATGTGTATGCTTGCAATAAATTGGGATCAACTTGCCTAGATCCTTTAATGTTTTTTACAGCTTTAGGTATTTTTTTATTGTGAATAAGATATCGCCTTTAAAAATTCTTTATGCAACCATACACCTACTGCTAAATTACGCTAATGGTAAATTTATTTTATTCAATTTCTTTTATCGGAACCAAAAGCTACAATGTAAGACCTTTTAGTATTTCCGTCATGTTCCGTGAGGAATTGACAAACAACTTTGGCTACCAATCTGTGAATTGTAAATTTAATTCAATGAAAGCAGGGGTCTATGCGTTCTGAGTAATTGTTTTCTGCAAATCAAACATGAACGTATATGTAGATCAATCGTCCGATAATACATTCTAGTTAGTCTCAGGACTAAACATATCATACTTCGGTTAGGAATCTTCTTTGTATTGTACTTTACTGAATGCCACAAATCCAGCATTATTTGACGACTGTGTTTGCATATTGAGGGTCGTGGGAATGCTTGAAACAGGTCAACGACATAACCCTTCGTGGTTAACACGTGGCGGTCAATTTTCGATTCCGAAAGCTAAAAATAGATTCTACTTCTGGTTTACCACCATTATAATAGAGAAATAACAGTGCTTTTAAATGGATAAAGTAAAACCAGATAAAAAGATGGTGTCTATATAAATCTGGAATTTGAATTTCGATTTAAAGCTGTAACTCGTTGAGACATATATTCGATGAAAAGACAATAATGTTCTCCATGAAACAGAGCAGATTACATGTAGGTATATTAGTTCTTCCGGAAGTAGACTTTAATCGAGTATTTTAAATCGAAAAACGTTGACATTTAAAGAAAAACTTAGAAACCCGTATCATTAGTCAAGCCATAATATCGTTGTAACTAAATTAATAATGAAAACATCTGTTTGAAGTGAAAATATAATAGTCAAGTCGTATTAAGAATTACAGAACATTAATAATTAATAAACTATTTATAAATTGAAGGATATATGTTAAAGCATAAGAGTAAGTACGAGCGTTCGGCTATAACTACGAACCAGAGTCAAATTGTTGTACAAACGCGCGAGAGCGAAAGTGATATTATACGTCAGAAATTTAAATTAACTGAAAACATGTGTTCAGAATGTAAAATTACAATATGTGATGATTTATATATAGTAAATATGACAGCAATTATAAAATCTAAAATTTTGAAATAAACGTGAGTGTAGAATACCATTGCCAGAAAGAAGCAGGTAACTAAGAAATTGTTTTGCTTTAAAAGGAGGAACTTCCTTAGCAACAAATAACAGTAAAAAGTTCGAGCTATGGCGTTCTAGAGAGCTATGGCATTCTAAAAGTCAAGTTAAAATTAAATTAATTGCTATAAATTCAAGCTGAATGTACATAAGTTATGTTACATATGGTTTTGGAGTAGTGAAACTCATAAAATAAGTGTTTTCTTCGAGTTTGTAAGATAAATGTAAAGAAGCTTGGTAGCTTCCCAGCTAAATAAAGGCTATATATGCCTTTATGGCAACGAGAATAAGGACAAATTACAAGCATCCTAAAAGCGCAAAAAAATATATGAAATCAAGAAATAGAATCAAACTACGCTAAGCAGAGTCAACAGTATCCAGCCAGCATTCCTACATCAGTGCAATGGATCGCCGCTAGATGACACCATGTACAGTAAATAAAAAGTAACAAGTGTCATAAGAGGATTAACTCTGTTGACAGAGGTAATAAATACAATCATTACAATTTTAGTTAGGGCTTATTGTTTATAGATGACTCAGTCCCATGTTAATAGTATTAAGTTATAGTAGGATATCGTAGGTATAGATATTAAGGTTATAATTTTTTCATGAACTTCTCCAAGAATTATAAAATAGACATCAACATATGTAAATATTAAAATCTTTCTTGTTTTGAAAATTTCAGCTTACAATATAATTGTCACACACACACACGCACACCCTCACACACACACACACACACACACACACACACACACATATATATATATATATATATATATATATATATATATATATATATATATATATATATATATATATATATATATATATATATATATATATATATATATATATATATATATATAAATTTTCCTTAATTACTTGTAGTATTTTGTGTTTAAAAAAACAAGACGCTTCATGTTACACTGCATTAATTTCATAATACGTAAATCTGGCACTGTTTTGTTTACGCGACGGGGGAAAATTACTAACTGCCAACGGGGAGCGACATATATAGACATTTTGCATATCAAATTCAAATTAAATAATTCGAAATTTGCTTTGCAAATTCTCGCCCTCAAATGAATAAAGCTTATGTTTTCAATTAAGGCACAATTCGGTTAACAATTAGGTGCTAAGGTACGTAATAATTTTGTACATAATTAGCAGATTTTGACGGGGACTGTGGTCGAGAGTTCTAGCGTGCTACCTAGCAGCAGCTTGTTCAACTGCACATTCATTAATAATATCATATAATAAATATACAATATATATATATATATATATATATATATATATATATATATATATATATATATATATATATATATATATATATATATATATATAATATATAGTTTGCTTTATTACCTTTTTTTAGAGTTAATCCTTTGTAAACAAAACAATGACTCGCGTACAGCACTGAATCGATATTGTGGTGACCCCTGTTGGTCGTATGCTACAACTGGAGTGGCTTCCTCAATGGAAAAACCGCAAAGCGTCCTCGCTACTGGGTCTTCTTGAAAATATATTCTTTTTATATGTTGATTTATTGCATGGAGATCCTTATCTGGATACGACGAAAACCATTGCGTAAGTATTTTGGACACTCTAGACCTATTAATTACCACTTGGATAAACTACTGTTATTTGAAATTCACTAGTATACCTTACATAATATAATATCATAAATACTGTCATGCGCAAATTTCAACAAGCAACTTGAATTTTACTAAAGAGAAATCTTAACCTGTTTTAAGTGCCTTTTACGAACTTCTTTCTTTTGCATTATTTAAAATGTCTTTTGGTTTTGAACTATTATTACACGAGTTACGTAAATATTGGAAAATACTTTCCTTTGCGTCAAATGTGTAGCAAATATAATGATTACCAAGATTCATTTGAAATATCTTCCTGCAATGTAGCAGAGATTAAAAAAATAGAATTCTCTAGAATGCATTCTCTGTTCATTTTCTGTCCTGTTTATATATTTATTAAGTATAACAAAATGTCATTTTAGTAAGTAAATGCTCCGTTAACTTGTGATTTATTCATGTTGTAGGTTGTGTATTAATAAATAAAATAAAAATAATGACTAAATATAAAAATAAAGTAAACTCTCCTGTTCGTTATGTAGGTAGGTCGTTATTTACATAATAATTTTCTAGCTTGTCAATGTACACCTGGGAAACAGCGAATTATCGCTACGCAATAAATCATGAGTAAAAAAGTATGTAACGATACATCGTAGTAATTGACGTATCCAGAATGCCTGTTTACGTTTTACTCAGATTTAAAAGCTTTCACAGGGCTGCCATGAGTAGTAGAGTATTAGTTGTTCTGCATGACGGGGGAAATAAATACGGAAAACTCGTGGGAGTATTTTTGTTTTACGTCGCAATGTAAATATACACGATATTTATTTTCATGCGTATACATTATATAATAAGAAACAATTCAAATTTAAAGAACAGAAAGTATTTACACGCGTTTCAGGTTCAATGCAGATTGTTCTCGCAAGATTCGACGTATTCACTTATTAAAATGATACTGGTCTTAATGATTGAATTGGGAATTTATGGCGTCCTTTCAATATCAAATTCTCTCAACAGCGAACCTTGAAGGTAAAGGAGAAGAAAAAAATTAAGTGTGATTAAGCAAGTGAAGACTGATGATGATTTTAGGGACATATACGAGTATAAAGTGGGAAAAACAATAAATAACTATAATATTATATCCATGAGATACCCAACCAACACATGATGATTTATTTAATAAATATTTATTGTATGAAATTTGGTTTAAATATTGTCTCTATAGGGGTAAGTGTATTATAAATGGGTACGTGTATTTTAAAAATGGATTTTTCACAAAATTTTAGAAAACACATACTATTTAAACTGAAACTGAACAATTTTGGCTGATTGTCGCTCTAGTCCTCGTTGGGCGGGACCAAGGACTCAACCAATCCTACGGGATCTGCTTTATCCCTTACATAATCTCAGAAAACTATTCCCGTACACTAACGACATCTGGTTGCAAAATAAGAAGTAAACAGTTTATGACATGGATAAATAACAATAATATTTGTGTTTGCATGGTGGGGTGGCCCCTTATACACATATGAATAGAAAACCCCACGGAAAAACTCTTCTTAGGCTTAAATTCTTCATTCTCCAAAACAATATAATTATGTAATTTCTGAGATACCCTTTCTATATTAATTAGTTAGCTGTTCCTACTTTTTATGAAAGTGTTATTCCAATATTATCTTCTGGGTAATGCTTGGTCATTTTTCCCATACCGGACACCATAAGTTATGTGACACTTTTAACTGCCACTGACCCAAGGGATGACAATTTATTATTTTATTGTTGAATCTTTAAGAATCTGATTTTATGAGATGTACCGCCGGGGACCTAAATAAAATTTTAGATATTTTACTTTTTGCCAGTTCGGCTTCACACATCTGTTTACTATTTAAGTTTTGAAATTAAGTTTAAGCTAAGGCAGAGAACATATATAAAAATAGATTACCCACTTACGGTGGACCTTCGAAGAATTCTCTAAACAATAAACAAAGGACAAACGAATTTTGGGTCGATATTATAGGCCTGGACTTTAATTTTGTTACAGATTAATAGAAAGTTAAATTTATTGAAAACAATATTTTTCATTTATTCAGTAATATCGTAATAAAAGGAAACAATTTTTAAACTCATACGATAAATACGGAAGAAGACGGAATACGGAAGAAGAAATCAAGGCAGGAGTAGGAGTGCAAAAGCAGAGAACAGTGCCTGTGTACACATTAATATTAGAAAAATATAAGGAACACTAGTGAGTAAGTCTTATAATATAAGGAACACTAGTGAGTAACTTAGATATAAATTTTGTAACAGTAGTAAATTAGGTTAGAAAAATATTACTCATTGATCTAAGTTCAGATCAGATAGTAATTACAGTAAATGCCATTGGTGTTCGAAAAAAAATACGATAAATACGCGTGTTTCTCTTGTCACAATCTACTCTGCAGATAACCGGGTGTGACGGTGTTCAGCGAAACATGGCATCGCAGGTGGCGATTTGCGGAGTTTTCCGTTTCGACGTAAACAAACTAGTTTCACCACGATTTTTGGCAGTAATAATTTAGTACTTAGTGTTTTTTTAATCGCGTGAAATACATCATTCGTTCTAATACGTGAATGTGACTCACAAAAATCTTATAAGAACGGTTACAAGGAAAACAGTTAGAAGGAAAAGTGAACATCATACAGTACTGAAATACATTTATTAATAATGATGACTATAAAACATATCGTTAAGTTCTTCTAAATAATCGTGTACTTATTTTACTATTAAATTGTGAAAAATATTAAATATTATTAAGTACATTTATTTTCGAAATTTACATTTTCTAAACAGTTTTCTCATGTGACTATATTTACAATAAAAAATAATTTGCTTATCAAAAACAGCGTTAATTTATTTTGCAAAAACAGAACTTGTTATATAAAGAATAACTTCGACTCCTCAAAAAAATTGGAATGCATAACCTCATAAATCAACCACAGTTGCCAGATATGTCAAAATATGTCGTTTAAAATATTCATTGACGCATTGGATCCCTTTTTTTATTGAGATCTATGCAAAAGTGATGCCGTCTCCTCTAGTTATAGTAGGCGTTATGTCTCGGCTGACTATGTTATGTAAAATATAGTTCCATATATTTATATCGATTTATGTTCCTTATGCAGCAAAAAGACTCTTTGTGTCCTACTGTAGAAAAAATCTGGTTATTCGATATTCTCTAGCGCGTTTAGATTGCATATTTATAACATATGAAAATTGACTTCTGACTATCTGTGTAACTTATTTGTTTTATTTAATGTTTTATTTAATACAAAATGTTGGTTTCCTAATTGCCGTATCTACACAGATAAGAGCACTCTGTTCCAGAATAATAAGCTTGTATAATGAGCGATGTAATTCCCTAGTATAGTAGAAAGTAGGTCGAGTACAGACTAATAACCGTACCTTTGGAATAATCGAAAGGCATTAAATAGAGTACGTTATTTTTCGGAGAGAATTTCATCCACATTGTGCTTATTTTTACTTTCCATCATCATTAAGTGAAGAAGATTATCTATTGTACGTCCAGTAGAAATCTAAAGCCCCAATTTTCACATTTCTCGTTTTGTTTTATGGCTCAGGGACCGTCGTCGGTGTGCTGTTTTCGGCCGCAAATGGCCAATTCTTACAAACCACTAAATCAATGCATAAACCTATTACGAGTACACATACCCCAAGGACGATAAATAACCAAATATATTTGGGATATATACAGCGCTTCAAATGTTATTACGTACATAGATAGATGACAGAATAGTTTGATGGGAATAATCGACAGAATATGAAAACTTATGTTTGGCTAACGGGCCTAAGTGTTCACTTCAAAAATGTCCAAACTTTACATCATATTAAATATGCTAAATAACTTCTTGTTGAGGGAAACGTTTCTTCAAAATAGGTGAAAATAAATGATGAGTTCAGTCATAGCAAACTATTCTGGTATATATTTATTTTGCTTACTCTTCTACATGTTCGAAACGTATACTACATACTGGGAAGTAAGACCAATCATACAATAGTTATGTACGTATACCGTTACGTATACCGTTACGTTATATCGTTACGTATTCGCATCCTGCCCACAAACAATACTGCTTCTCGTGTAACAACACCAATGTAGTAACTTCCTAATTTACGGAGAATAATCTTAACTACTGGATGACATATGCAACTAAACACTTAGTCTTTTCTCGAGCTCTAGCACGCCTAGATGCTTGGAGAGGCGTTCTCTATCAATGCGGCATGAAGACGGTTGTGCACCCAATAAAATACCTCTCGTTACTCGAGTCGAGTCTTATTAATGCCAAAATGTTGATCAGACCTCCCATCATGGGACTCCTGAAGGACTTTGGGCATCCGACACTTCAGGGATCACTAGTCGCATGAAAACTTGCTTTCCATCTGGACTTTTTTTTTTACTCTGTCCTACCTACCTCGGCCGAACGTACCTCCATTCTGGTCGAGTTCGTCCTTCGTCATCAATATAGCTCCTACCTTCGTGTCCTGTAATTGTTCCTGTTTCAAAGCCTTCTTAGTCCAACTACTCTGAATTTCTATCTTGGCTATCCTGAAGTAGAATTTCCTCATTTCCAATTTGGTTCCCTTTTGCCCACGTCAAATGCAAGGCTTTATATAGGTATGTGTTATATGAAAAAATCTTGAAAGCATGTGTAGTTATGAATAATTTCAAAAATATACTTATCACTATTAAAAATGGGTAGGTACATTATTACATAATATTTTTAAAGGTGAAAGTATTACTTGAGAATTCCATTACTCAATTCAATTATAAGCATTGAATCAAGTGATTTTAAAGGCGACTGATGCATAAATAATTCCTACTAATCACGATGCATTTCGTTCAGGAATCACGATGCTCAGAAAGAGAGGCGAGTTTATTTGGTTCTGGGGCATTGGCAAATAAAATATTTCCGTTTGCGATTGGCAATTTACAATTATTGGAAATATTTTAACAAATCTACGCTTCCAAGCGATAAATCAAGCTCGGAAATCTCGCTACAAGTCGTCATAAAATGTTACGACTCATTAGGTATCTTTTTAAATCATTTTATTCTGAATTTCCTGTCAACATAATGGAACAATTTATATTTTACGTCAAATATATCGGTTAAATAATAATTAGTTTATCAATTTTTTTTATAGATGCCATCAAAATATTATAATTGCAAATATTACAAAGTGGCATTATCATATCATACACACCGTTAAGTTTTACGTCACTGAGAAAAATCGAAAACCTCAATCGGCAGTAAGTTTTCATTTAACCAGCAAGTAAATGGTCCCGTCTTTCAATAAAAAAGGCTATGGTTTCAAAAACTAAAACAAAATTATTATTTGAGAACAATATAGGATTAGATTACATTATAGGGGGAAAACGGCTTTTGTCAAATTGGCCGAATTTCTGAAAGGACGTGCTGTTAAGTTGTAATCACTGTACCAATGTATTGATTTCCAATAAGCCACTGGTAAACATTGATGGTTCTTCACGCGTCACAAGTCTAGGATATACACTGGGGGACATAAAAGTGGTGCAGCTAGATTTTGTCCCAAATTGTTCAATAACTTTTAAACCAGCCTATCGATTTTGATAATTTTTTTTTGTTTGAAAGGGCGATTCTTGCGGATGACTATTTGGTAATTGGCTTTCCATAAAAAATGTATTTTTTAATATGTACAGCCTTTAAATACCGATTATGACTATTTGGTAATTGGCTTTCCATAAAAAATGTATTTTTTAATATGTACAGCCTTTAAATACCGATTATGATTTTGACACGAAATTTGATTGTCGCTGTGGAGTGAAATTTAATTTGTATTGAATTCTTAGATTGGTCACGATGTTTACCATTCTTTTTTCAATATTCTCTTTTTTGAATCACCACTCTAGCCCCTTCAGCAACGAAGATGCGACATTTTAGATGAAACGGTGTTATTAAGTTTGATATTCAACAAGGAGGCCGTGGAGCTGAAAAGTTGATCGTTTAAGAAATGTTTAGCGTTTTTGATTACGGACCCATAAAAGCGTGTTTGATTACATCCCATAAATGCTCAATGGGATTCATATCAGGGCTTTTAGCGGGCCACGGCATACGATTAATTCCGACATCGTTTAAAAATTGTGTTATCATGACTGCTGTATGCGGTCGTGCATTATCTTGCATTAAGAGGAATTCTTCACCAATGTAAGGTGCAAATGGGACAACATGTTCATTCAAGATCTCTATGTATCTAACTGCATTTAGAGATTGCCGTGGTGGAAACACAAATAATTCTGTACGGGCATCGCTGGTAATTCCACCCATACCATTAGTGAACCACCGCCAAAACTCTCCCTTTCACTGAACATACCATCCTCGTATCTTTCCCCACGCCTTCTCCAAACCCACCGACGCCCGTCTACTGATCTCAACATGAATATTCGTCAGTGAATAAAACTTGAGACCATTGCAACTTATTCCAAACAAGATGAATTCGAGCAAAATCCAAACGAGCTACTCGATGTCGTCGAAGTAATCGCATTCCAATAGTAGGTCTTCTTGCGATAAAACCGAGACTCCTGAATCTCCGACAAATTGTTCGATCTGACACAACTTTCTTAAATTTCGGTTTGTGATCACTGCTGTTTGATAGGGATTCCTCGATATTTGCAGACCAATAAATCAATCGTCAATATTTTGCATATTCCTGTAACTACCCGAACCTGGACGTCCGCTGTAATGGCCTGTTTCTCGGTAGCGCTGGATCGCTCTTCGGATAGTTGTTTCTGGTAGACCAACAATACGAGCTGCATATCTTTGACTCCTTCCATCTTCTACCAAAGCCACAACTCCAGTTACTTGAATTGGACTAATTTGCACTGGCATTTTCTTTTAAAACGTTACCTGAATTTTTTTTTCACGAGAATATCAACTGAATCTTTTGACCTTTCAGTGTTAACCGTTACCATAGCCTCCTTATTAAATATCAAAGTTAATAACACCGCTTCATCTAAAATGTCGCATCTTCGTTGCTGAAGGGGTTAGAGAGGTGATTCAAAAAAGAGAATATTGAAAATATTCCTAAGAATTCAATACAAATAAAATTTCACTCCACAGCGACATTCAAATTTCGTGTCAAAATCATAATCGGTTTTTAAAGGCTGTACATATTAAAAAATACATTTTTTATGGAAAGCCAATTACAAAATAGTCTTCCGCAAGAATCGCCCTTTCAAACAAAAAAAAATATCAAAATTATCGATAGTTTATATCAGAATTAGAAGAGGAGTGGCGAAATTATATGGGTTAAAAAAGGGTCAACATATTATAATGGGGCAGCCGATATTTAAATATAGTTTATCTCTTATAGATATAGTTTATACATTATATATAACACAGTATGGTACTTACGACTGCATTAAATTTATCGCTACTGCAAATTCTGTGATTTATGATTCTTTGAAAATGTTATAAATAAATACAGAACACTTAATTAATTAGTGGTACTTTAATAAAATCGTCTTAGGATTTATTTGTAGGATCTCGGTCGCTTTTATGCCCCCATCTGTCTTCATTCGTCCATAGATTATCTCACAATCGCCTAGGCCAACTTCGACGGAACATGACGTGCAGATAATCCCCATTAACGGGAAAGTCGTGATTATCGAGAAAATGGAGCAGATGGGAATATAAATGGTCAGCTGGGTTTAGCAATTTTTTACTGCATTATCTTTTGCTATATTATTATGCTTCGTAACTAAATTCTTTTTTAACAACATCAAATAAAGCTTGGCCAAAAACAATTTATTTAATTTTGGGGCTTGTTCGAACTATCTTTAATAAAAATAAAAAAGTTTGAGTTGTGTGTAAGCTTTACTTCATAGCTACGACTGAGTAACAATTAAGTGACAACTAGTTAACAACTGTTCAAGAAATGGATAACAAATGATATGAAAAGGGGGTCTACAAGTATTTATGTACTCTGCTGATACGGAAACGGACCACTTAGAAGATGCCATTTAGAAATCTTCAGAGTGATGACGATTTGTTTTATTGAACATTTATACATGAAATTAAAATATTAATACTTCATCACAGTGACATTTTGCGACATTAGTTTAGATGGAATTGAAATCATAAGAAAACAAAACTATTCTAGTATTTATATTTGTTCTATTTCAACATATTATACATAAAAAGCATTAGGCCTACAGTTATCCAGGCTTTAGAAGAAGACTTTAAAATGCATAAAATCTTGTAGAATCTATTAAAACAACTACTTTTCCTAGCTATATGCTAGAAAATATTGAATTGCATATACAATAGAATGCTGAAGCATTTAAAGAGAAAGAGATACAGAAATTGCTTGCTTAGTCAAAACTAAAATCATTTGGTGGTAAAATCAATCATCTTATGTGTTAATTGTTATAAAAATTCCAATTTTCACCCTGGGATATATTTATTAGCTTTTATTATAAGTTCCTTGCTATTCATATTTGTTAACCAAGCATGGAAACAAACAGGGTTTTCAAAGTCAATATTTTATACAGAGTATGACGTGTTTAAGTGAGTTAACATATACATATGTATAAAAAGGATATAGTATAACTTACAAACTATAGGAAACATGCACCATGAAATAGTTAATCATGTGCACAGGTGGTATAACTGACATACATAAGGCTAACACTCCAAGTTTCGAAATAAATACTCTGAAGTAGTGTGAAAGAGAGACTAAATCATTGTTCAATCTTTCAAATTAAATATCTTTGATATGATCACTGTTTAAAAATTCAGTTGCAAGAACTGCCATCAACAAATTAACATACATACGTAGCAAGTTAAATAAAAGCTTGTAGTGTTCCTTCCAACATTTTTATATCATTGTAAATAATTTACGATCAACAGTTAAGTATCATAGCGAGAGCGATTCCCGCGAAAACGGTGAATTTTACTAGACATGAGAGTAAGGCCCTATTTTGGCATGCACTAACGGCGGAACGGTTAGTCTTCCAAGAAACATTGCATGAAAAATGTACACAAATTTGTCTACTTTAATTTTGTGTAGAATGGGCTTGTCGAAAAAATGTTTCCTTTATGATACATAGGCCAAAAACTGAAGAAAGTGGCAAAATTTAGGCAAAAAGTGCAAAAAAAAACAAAATTCCGGGCTAAATTCCCGCAAATTTTATTTTCATGTTCAGTTACCCAAAAAACATAGAGGGTGATGAAATCAAATAGTTAGTAAAATCAAATACTTGGGCTTTAAGTCAAATCTATAAGCGTCATAGGTACAATAATATTTAAAACGAATTATCGAACGTTTACAATTATGGCGGAGGCGCCGATATTACAATAGACGTCGATGACCAAGAAGTTGTGTAACATTGGCGCATCCGGTAGAATTGTAAATATTATAAATGGCTTCTTGTTTTATTTTATTTTAAAGTAATCAAGTTGGCTACATGTGAGTAAATAGTTCCTTGTGTACCAAGGCCCTAAAGTTTGACATTTTATCATGAATGCGAATTTTATTTACAGAGGCCCGTAGGTCCAAGGCAAATAAACCACATGAAGGATACAAAGAAACTTTCGTGTCTAGATACAAAAATTATTATTTATTTAATAAAGCTATACCACAACGCACAGCGTTTGTTTTCTGTTAATTTGATGTTTATCTGCCATTCCGCCTACTTGCATAAATCGTAAAATTGATTATTTACTGATTATTTCTCGTTATTTACTGCCGACTTGGGTGTTCTTTAATGCCGATTTCGAAAAAATATGATTGATATTTTTTTAAACTTTATTGGCGGTTCTGTTCTTTATTCCCGAAAACAAAAAAATCTATTTTCACACATACTATGTCATTGATCACCAGGTTGGCAGGAATTATAAATAAAGTTGCAGTAGTCAAATTAAGAATACATGGGTATATGGAAAAATAATATTAAGCAAGATTGTTCAAGACTTGAATAATCAATGAATTCGAGGGGTCATTGACTGTATTATATAAATTAAACAAAACTATATATTTTGAGGTAAACCTAATATGTATGTAGTGTTCGACTATTAACAACATTGTGATACTCTTTCCCTGTCGCCGGTAAAGTTTCGAGCGCCCAACTTTTTCGTATACAGTTACCACGTTTCCCCGAAACGGCACAATGGGGCCTTAGATAGCTTCTAGCTAGAGATCGGAAATGTCCAGAGGTCAACGTGATTTGCAGGGAGTAGGGAATTCTATTTTAAACTATGAAGCAACTCTATTGTTTTTAATAATTTTATTTTATTTACATAATATTCTCAAAGTCAAGAAATCTCCTATCTAAATACGCAAATTTATATACACATTTCTATCTACATATATATCCTTTATCTCAGTCTGTCGACATCGATTTTACCTTTTCACGGAGATATGCTATTATATATACAACACAACTATAAGAAAGCAAGCGATCTGTTTACCGAGCAGGGTTAAGTGTGTTACAAGGCCGTATTCATAGCGGGGAATTATGAGCAGAGGGGAAAATAGATTTTAATCAAGCAAAACACTACTCCGTGCGTGGCGAGAAAGCAATACTAAAATCAACTATGTATATACACATAAAGACCATAAAATGTTAGAAATGAATAGTCAGAGTTTCGGAGGGTCTCAGAATCATAATTTGAATTTGAATTTTGATATCTACTCTTAGAGACTTCTAGGCTACTCCTATAAGAGACGGCCGAAAATCTTAGTTGTCTATGCTCCTACTGATTTTCTACTCATAAAGACTTCTAGGCTACCCCTATAAAATAAGGCCGAAAACTATAGTTGTCTATTCTACAAATGACTGTTTCATTATAATTCATAAAGACTTCTAGGCTACCCCCTATAAAAAAAGAAGGCCGAAAACACTAGTTGTCTATTCTACAAATGACTGTTTAATCATAAAGACTTCCAGGGTACCCCCTATAAGAGAATGCCAAACACCCTAGTTGTCTATTTATTCTACAAATGGCTATTTAATCATAAAGACTTCTAGGGCTGCACCCTATAAAAGAGGGCCGAAAACCCTAGTTGTCTATTCTCGAAATGACTGTTTAATTATAAATCATAAAGACTTCTAGGCTACCTATAAAAGAAAGCCGAAAATCCTAGTTGTCTATTTATTTCTCAAATGATTATTTAATCATAAAGACTTCTAGGCTACCCCTATAAAATAAGGCCGGAAACCCTAGTTGTCTATTCTCCAAATGACTGTTTAATTATAAATCATAAAGACTTCTAGGCTACCCCCTATAAAAGAAAGCCGAAAACCCTAGTTGTCTATTCTAGAAATAACTGTTTAATCATAAACACTTCTAGGCTACCCCTATAAAAGAAGGCCGAAAACCCTAGTTGTCTATTCTAAAAATGACTGTTTAATCATAAAGACTTATAGGCTACACCCTATAAAAGAAGGCCGCAAACCTTAGTTGTCTATTCTACAAATGACTGTTTAATCATGAAGACTTCTAGGCCGAAAAGAAGGCCGAAAACCCTAGTTGTCTATTCTAGAAATGACTGTTTAGCTTAATCATAGACTTTATAGGCCTATATAGAAGTTGACCTCGAAAACCCTACTTGTCTATGCTACAACAAATAACTGTTTAAAGGGGAAACTTTTTGTTTCCGTTAGATTCTGAATCCCTTTTCTCTTGTATACACTCACTTTGTTTGCGGTCGCATGCTGAATTAAATACAGGGGCTTTGACTCTCGCGGCCTGTCAAAAAGTAAAAGTATACATTAGTTATCAAAATATTGTCAGTCATTGTATCCAGTGGAAATATTAACAGTTTTATTCCTTGCGGCTATTTCCAATTTATGGTTGAGAAATGATTTTTACAAGTCTTAAGACATTTGGTAATATTTGTAATCATAAAATTCGGAATAATACGATAAGATAAAGTAAAATAATAATGAAATACTTTCAAAGTATTATCTGTATCGAAATTTCGTCTGTTTTAATTATATCAAGCATTTTAAGTTCTATATATTTTACAAGTATTTTCCTGGTTGTTTATTTGACTATTTTAAAAATATTAAAGTTCAGAATATTGCACAAATATTTCAATCAGAATTTCTTAACAAGAAAACGGCAATGTCAAAATATCGGTAATATTTTTCAATCATAAAATCATAACAGTAAAACGACAGTCTTTTACTTACAGTTTCTCAACAATTGCTATTTGAATTTCTGGCTACTTGTAATCTATACAGTGCACGTCATATCGGATCTCGATCATATGTGTATTTTCTACGGTTACTTTGAATAAATATGGATATTTTACGCGGCCGGCTTCTGAAAAATCGTATTTCTAGCGCTTTACTTATTATTAATCGGTTTTGAATTTACTGTAAACAGAAGTGAGTATATTCTAATACAATACAATAATACCTGACTAGTAATAAAGGGGATGTAATTTACACTATATAATTAATGTAACACATTTTTCACGAAAATTTGTTAAAGAATTTAGGGCAACAATTTATTTCATCGTCACACGTTTTACGACTACTTAAATTTAGTATCCAATTCAGAAGCGCTTTGTTGCCACGAATTAAGTTTCCGCAACGTAGAACATTAGTAATGATGAGAAAATATACAGACGCTATCGGACGGAGGAAATTCAGTGGATGGAAAATAATAGCACCATAAACAAATTCGGTTTCATTTTAGTCGCGTGCATAACAAGTGAAAATAAGTCATGAGTATGTTTTCCTCATGTCATGTTAACCTCTGTGATCCGTGGCCTTTCCTGCGATTGTGCAAAGTCTTGAAAGTCTAGAAGCAACGTTTCTCTGTTAAAAAATCCAGTTAAAAATAATAATAAATAGTGTTTCCAGAGTTAAAATAAAGCCGCTGCCTTCGTCTTGGACATTGAAACGCTGTCAGAGTCACTCTCATTTATTTCCGAAACTGAGTACAGTCAAGAACACAATGAATTCATCTCCTATTAATTTTTATTGTGATATCATTTTCTTAATTTTTTAAAGTTATATTTTAGACGTAAACGATCGTATATGCAATCCAAATTTACAACTTATACAATGTTTACAAGAAACCTGTTTGTTTCTTAGTATTTTTAAAGATTAATTTTAATAAATAAATAATTCACAACATAATATAAAAAAACAAGTAGATCTTACATAACTAATAAATTAGGCTTGGATGTATGTTTATTCAATCCCACTTACCTCCTTTGAAGACAGATCATCCACTTAAAGACATATTTTATTATTTTGCTATGATATATTTCCAAGCATCCCAATCCAAAGCCTGGTTCGTCTTAATTTCAGACAAATAAAAACATTTGTATGTTTAGCACGTATCTAGTTACGGTCCCATTCTGGAATAATTTCAGAAACTATTATTAAACCAGGCATAAATTGGCCCTAGATTGAAGCTCTACTTCAACGTTATTGTCTGCTTAAAAAGTGCCTAATTAAAGCAGTAACAGATAATAACCTTCTGATATTCGGAACGAATCCCAGCAGGCATTGCCAACATTTTTAAAAGATCATCGGATATGAGAACAGTAGTTGTAAACTGTCAGAACATTAGCAACGTACACTTTACTACAATTCTGTCACTAGATATTAAATTGTGCTTCCAAACAAATTTTTCAGGAGATCGCGCCCTCAGATCCGGAATAAAATCAACATCCTGGTGTCATTTAACGGCATGATATGGAAATGTCAGATCACGTCTAATATCCAGCTGTGAATACAGCTTGCTGCTGACATTTAGAAATCCAGTAGGTATACGGATTGCGTCATCGTTATATAATATATACGTAAGATAAATTGAGGATTAATGTCCTAGTAAACATTTGAATTTCGCACTTGTTTTTATATGTAGACTATGGTCACTAAAATACAAGACTTAAAAACCTGGATTGGGGAAGAGGTAAACGGAGTCGACCAAGATTCGCTACGAAGTGTTATGGAAAATTTTAGGAGGAGACTACAAGTGTTTGTCAATTAGCATGGCGGACTACTGAAGGACATAATTTACAAACATTAAGATATTAGCAATAATAAAGTTCATGTTCCGTTCATGTTCACGTTCCAATAATAAAGTTCATGTAAAGTTCATCAGTACCGATTGTTTGAATCGCTTAATTAATTTTCCCACCGCAAGCTTCCTAAATCCTGTTGCCGGACCCTGTAGAATTTAATATTAAGGTTTTAAATGTTGGTAAAAACATATTTTATTGGGTTTTTAAATGTGTATGTAATTTTGGTACTAATTCAAAGTGTCACTTTATCAGATAATTGCCATTATAAAATGATATCGTGATGATCTGAGGATGGCTCCAATGAATCAACCTGCTCCCTTAAGTACAGTCTCAATTTAAAAGTACTCTTCCAAATTATTTCTCGAACATCTGAAATGGAATATCAGATGGGTGGAATTCCATCATCATGTCAAGGAGATAAATATGAAGTAGGTATGTATCTGGAAAGATGAAATAATCTGTGATCATTTTTAAACCTTACCAAATAAATGACGAATGCTTCACAATTAAACTTCATCCTGTACCAATAGCAATAAACAATATTTTCCTTAATACGAGAAGTTTTATATTCAATTTTTCCACGACAGCATTATTCACTTGACGTACAGAGGCAAGCAATACAAAGTGCACGACTCTTATTCCAGATTTCCTTATTTGGCCTTTGTAAAATTTGAGGTTTAGTTTGAGTAGTTTGAGTCTACCTGACAAACATAATGACAACTAATCAAACACAGCTACAAATCTGTTTTACTCTATGCCATAAATATTAATAATTTGAATAGAGCTTATCTTACCCTTAACTTCAAAAGTAATATATGCCCGACAATAACACAATATATTCAAAATTCCTTTCCTTTTCACAGTCTTCTTTCACACCTTCATTCACAGTTCTTTTTGCATCAAACTGGCAATGTTTTTTTCTGAAGTAAAACATAAAAATGTCATACTATTTTATAAATTACACTAAATGAGCGATTCTTTAAAATAACTTGCCAGGCTAGCTTGTTAATTTTTTGAAGGGTTTAAGTAGAGATCGCGAAAGATACAGATAGTACAACTGTACTCCCAAAATAAAAAATGTGTTTCTTCCACTTCCCTCTATAATATTTCGTTGACTGGACTACAAGTGCTATGAGGTGTTTGATTTCCTTATTCCGTTTGTTTACTTTAGTCGAGAAAGCATCAAATTGCTACTATCACATTTATTTTATTTTGTTGGGAAATTTTAGAGCTCGAAGCCGCAACTTCCTCGGCATTCACTGTTGGAAGAATTATTACTCGCCGACCTTTCACGACGGAAGTTAGATTAGTTGGCACCATGGGGGCAGTGCATTGCCGACGCGCAAATATCGGGATTTACTTCCAATACTTGCAGCCACAGAAAATTTTACAAGTTAAAAGTTTTTCTTTGCTTTTATACAGTCAGCCTTAACTTGATTAGGATATGTGGCGAGTGATATGTTATGAAATACATCATTTCAATCTTCCTCGATTATATAATATGTGAGTGGGTTAAAAACGTTTAATTTTAAGGTAAAAATTATAGAGAAGAAAAGTTACAGCTAGTATTACAAAAATAGTTGTTACAAGTTTTGACAATCATTGTATACGCATTTAGACAAATACATTCAGTTCAGTGCTGCTTTTTTGCAAGTACAGAACATTGTGCGACAGTTAGAGAGATTTACAAGGGTTTATTAAAGTGTTGAGTAGAGACTTCTTTGTCATTTGCTTTGGATAAAAACATTGAAGGAAAATCATATCTTAAATATCGGTTCCGAAGAGCATTTCCATAGGTATACCTATGTTGACGCTCTTAAACAGTTATCTACAATTCATCGGAAGTACTCCCATATCATTATTGACAAATTTAAGGTAAAGCCAATGTTTTGGCAGATCAACGTCTGTCGAAGTTCATCCGCTGGTGTTTTTTGTTTGGAAATAAGAGATGTGCGAACTTTTTCCAGGTCTTGAAATTGCTGTCCACTCAAAAGCTCATAACCTAAAGCTGGAAGTGCATCTTGAACAAGATCCAGCGATGCGGCGCTACGTGACTAGTATCACAAACCTGTTAAAGCGTGCAATGCGGGTAACACTAACACATTGCATATATTTTCCCAAAGACACGGTGCGGCGAAATGGCATTTTAAGGAACGGTCTTTCTTTGGTGATCCATCAAACCACAAGCCTCGGCAACCTAACTTTTCTAGTTTATGCCAGAAATAAATGCCTAAGACAAATATATCTGTATCAGGACTGAGGACGATGATAATCTCTTTAGTAATTTTTCAGTTTGACAGCATGAAATATATGGCAGAACATCCTGGAATCAGCCTCTATTTGGTTAGATTTCAAATCGTGAACGTCTGTGAAAGCTGAACCTTTAAATTTATTACATTTGGTGGGGTCGTCAAATCGACCGCAAATATAAAGTTCACTGTTTTCATGCACTTGTGGATAAGTGGGAGCAAGCTTGCAAAAAAAATCATTAGCTGCAACTTGTTTTCCGTACTCACAAAGAAAACTTTATAATCTGCAGGTATTTTGGTCTAAAGACTGGTTATGATCACCTGTCTGGGATTTTGTCCTCTTCGTCGTAGCTTTGCCTCCAAAGGCTTGTATGAGTGCTTGTATGACGACTTGTGAATTGTAAACCTTGGAAAAAAAGTAAAGTGGATATATTCCTTAAGACCTGGTAATTCCTAGGGGCAATTAATTATACAAAAACACCTTTTCTCTTTTCTGGAGATCCCCTCGTGAATGTGCTGGGTTTCCTAGGATCCTAGGCTGAAGCTTCGGCTTGGTGGTCCAGCTGAGCTGAGACGTAGCCTCTAAGGGCGATATATACCGAAATGGGTGGAATGTGCCGGCTGCAGGAGGAGATACCTTCCAGTCTGACGTTCAGGAATAGGTAATAATGGTCTGCTCTGCTCACCAAAGGAATTGATTATCGGTCATCAAGGTGTGGAAGAAAAATTTACCAGTATCAGGTTTTACAAATTTGGAAGAAAAAAATATGTATAAATTCCCGCTTGAACAGGATATCAAGAGTGAAATGTATACTAAAATGAATTTAAATAAAATAACTAGATTAATAGTTCAAAAATATGAGGTTTAATTATATAAAAAAATATTGTAATGTTAAATATTGGAAATAAATTCCCAAAAATTGAGAATAGACTTTATCAAAGTAAAAAAATAATATTATCAAGACAGGAATGTGGTATGCAAATTTTCAATTCAATTACGATTAATTAAAAAAATTAAAATTTAAATAAATGCTGCTTTTTGCCGAATACAAATACCTATGGCCTACGCCGTCGAAGTAATATCTTCTAAATAAACTGAAAGTATGCTGGTAATTAAGAATCACTACACTAAAACACCGAAGATATATCTTCGCGAACGTAAGCCACGGTCAACAGGCAAGCAGGTGGGCAGAAAAAGAAAGATTTTTGCGGATATCGCGTATAAATGTGCTTGCTGGGAACACGCGACATTTAGCGGGACGGAAAGGTAGGGATAACGGTAGATGGTGAGTCGCGGTAAATTTCTACAAGTTATCGCGGTTTTATTTAAAATATTTGAAATAGGAATTCAAACATAGCCATAAAACGAAACGGAATTTATTTACGTTACACAACTGATAAGTGTTTTTATCGATGTCTCTTTTTAATAGATTGCTGCAAACCCAAGATTACTTCTTACATAACGAAATAGGGTTACAAATTTTTTTATTATTCTAAACGGTACTTTAACACCGCCAAATTTTTATGATGTTAAGGCAAAATTTAGGTAAATTTTCGAAATTAATGTGGTTCCGGTTGAAAAAAGAAGTTGCAAACTTAAAGATAGCGAATTGTTTTTTTTCTTTGTTATTATAATAATCCGGACCTTTATATGGGGTTATAAAGTCAGATTCAGTTTTAGTAATGTATCTATCTCCAACATTATGTCAATATTTGAGAACTTTTGGAATTTTGTTCCTGGCCTATATTATGAGTATTGGGGCATACAAATTAACAAGTAATTGTTTACGAAGTTGCCCTGCCGTGTTACGGTACCATCGTTCATACGGGAAATCGCCTAATTGTTTCGATTATCCTTAACGATATCATCTTTCACGTGAATGACGTTTATTGTAGAACAAAATGTAAGAAGAGCATCCTTTTGCATTTGCAGCTCATCGAAGCGAGTCTATATTTTACCTGAAACGCGTTAACGTAGAATAATTGGATAGATTTAAATTACCGTGCGATGTAGCCAATTACGGTAGCATACCTTTTTTTACACATTACTGGATAAATTCAGTAATTGATAATTCATTGTTTCAGGCCTGCGTTGCTTGAATTTAATTTTAATCAAAATTTTAAATTTAATTTTAATTTCATATTTTTGGCAATTTTTATTTAATTCAATTTATCTCATGAAAATTTTATTATATTTCACTTCTGATATATAATTAATGAAATACAAAAATGTATGATCCTATATCTGGACAATAGTCTACGGAGAGAAGGAAATTTTTTATTGTGACACAGATTTACTGGAAATTTAGGTTCGGTTGACCAACCTTGTGACACTTTCTGTGTAGGTAATAATCTAAAAATATTCTTGGAAAACTAACTGGTGCCCCTGATTATACGTTATACCATGTATACGTATTTTTATTATTTAGTCAGTCGTTGACCCGTGACAAAACTGGTCTCCTTGGCAGACTTTACACCATGTAGACACAATTTAGTAAATAGTGCCACCAAGAACAGTTAGCGCATTCCGGAATCTAAAGTTGTCTTCTCTCTTCCGGGTCCTCCGTAAGGTAGAGGCCAGGAAAATCAAAAATATGACGACAATGACGTCATAAGACCGGGCTGGTGAATTTACTGTATTTCACATCAAGTCATCTATGATGCACTGTACCCCGAGATTCTAAAAATCATTCCATACGTAGGGGAAGTTTATTTAAAATGGGATAAACATTTACAAACAGATAAACTGTTGCGCAATTGACCTAATGCTTCCTCTCAGTGTATGAGTAACCTTCAGTAGTTTGAAAAATCCTGACTGGTGCAACGTTGCTAGGCGAGTTTTAAGTTTTTAACGGATTTCTTGTAAAAAAATAGATCTACAAACATAAGCTTTTCGTCTTTAGGCCCAATGAGATGACGGCTATAATTTTTTATCAGTTGCTAGGACATAAACGACCACTTAACGTATACAATTTTTAAGTTATACTCTTATATCGAAAACATACAGGCATTGCGTGATGTTCTTGTCATGTGCTTCGCAGTCTGCCATGTGAAGTTTGCCATGTGAGGTCGATTTTCTAAGCAGCAAACCTGATGACCAGTGGATTCGGTGCACTTCCTGCCAGAGAAGCTTGCGGTGTATCAGACAACGAAGCCAGTTATTTCATTTGTGGATCTATGCTTGGAAATATGATCCCATTTTAGAAACACTACTAATCCCGTTTTAGATATACATGTACCTATTTAATGGAACACCGTATATTATATGTTTTTTAACTAAATTATTACAAATCTAATATATAAACAAAGACATGATGATATTGAAACTTTAAAAACTGCAGATAAGGACAAGACAAACCAAATAGATGGCAGAATCATATAAAAAAAAATAGTTGTAGACGTACAGAAACGAACCCAGAAATGTCTTGAAGAACAATGTTGAGTAGTATGTTGAGCATCATCTTGCTACCAATTTTCCTCCCAAAAGGGTGTGGGGAAAGTTAGACAAATCCCCAGATAGATGAAAGAAGTCTCGCAATCCCTCAAAGGTGACTGTCCGAGAAACGTAGTGAAGTTGATCTGTGGCTTCAGGCCTCCAAGGGTACTCGTCTAGAGATTTATTTATCCCAGAAAAAAACCCTGTATAGAAATATGGTTGTAATATCTATACAGTGATAATGCATACAGTGAGAAAATAAAATTAAGTGACATTTACTTCGTCACTAAGGGTTTTTCTCTAATATGTGCTGTACAATACATAGGTCTGCAACGGCTTACAAAAAGAGGAAATTTCTATGTTTCAACAACGTTTCAATATCAAGGCACAAATGTGTGCTACACTGGCCGCCGAAAAGCTCAGTATTACTTAATTAATTAGTTAAATGTGTTAACAATAAATAACGACATGCTTACATAATGGTTATAGAGATTAATTAAGTTTTACGCTTACGCTACCAAAATGACACAAAATAACCTTAAATACCAACCTGTAGAACTCCGAAATAAGTCAGTAATATCCTTAACAGGGTTCCAAAATGAATCTGTAACAATCTTCTAAAAAGGGTTACTTGGATAATTATAATGTTATGCATAAAATAAAGTTCATTATATGTTATTTTTTTCTATTTTAGGAAAAATATAACACACATTTTATGTTCTAAGCTCAAGTTCTAACAGAAAAACGTATAACATATAAGCGATGATTGAAGGAACCTTACCTTCATTCAACGATATAAGGTATTAAATTTGTTTTAACGTTCTTTTGCTTTAGGCGTTGATTGACTAATTTTTTGATTTCTTCATCTTAATCAGTATTAAAAATGTTTATAGAACAGCGATATGTAGGTACTGCTGAATCCGAGGAACACGTTGCATGCGGATTAAGTTTTGGTAGACACGAGTTTGATGTTTTGATGGAATGCTGATTGGTTTGGCGGATCCAAGTTCTCAAAGGCAATTGACGTCGCGAAGGGTTGGCGTGTGATGTAACGTCCATATAGTGGTAACTGGAAATACGAGATTCTGCTATTACGTTCAGCGAAAGCTAGTTATTTTATGCAGTGGCGGATCGTCATATAGAATTGTGCGGGTTCCAGTATATAAATATTAGTACGCCAGTTAGAGTAGATCTACAGTTTGGCAAAACAGACATGAAAAAATTGAATTTTAAAAGTAGGATTTTCATTCAAATGGTTTAACAAAGTAATCTCAACTCTGTAATATTTTGGTTGAAAATTCTGACTAACCCTAAGAAACCCTTACTAACCCTTTAAGAAACAGAGTATTATATTGTTTCTTAAACATACATTTTATTTAAAACATTTATTTTGAGAAACACTTTATTGACGTAGATACGCGAATATTTATAACTCAATTCAATCTAAATTAGAATACTCTTCATTAATTTGGTTTGGCTCTTTGAAAATCACAAATTTTATATAGAAAATATTCAGAGAAAGTTTTTTGAATTATAAAGCATTTATATTTTATCCTGTTCAAGATTTATTCTCACATAATAAATATGAATAGCAAAGAACTTAAAAGCTAATAAATATATTCAAAATAGTTATTTTTGGAATTTTCGAAATAATAATTAATACATAAGATCCAGAAAATGATTTTAGTCTTGATTAAGCAAGCAATTTCTGTATCACTTCCTCTGATGATTCAAATTTATATTGTATATGGAATTCATTATTTGCTAGCATATAACTAGGAAAAGTAGTTGTTTTAAAAGATTCTACGAGATTTTACGCATTTTAAAGATTGATGTAAACGAATTACAAGATTGCACATTTTCTACCTCATCTACACTTTTCTATAAAATAATCTTCGAGTAAAAAAGTTCGCTCATTTTTTCCTTATTTTCCTGGATATTTCCATACCTAGAAGTTATACAAATAATGTCGGCTTCTTATCGCTGTTGAACGCGTTCAGCACTTAGTTAACGATTTCGGGTAAGAAACTTAATTAACTATGAATACACCGAAAGTAGAATACGCTCTACAGCCTCTAATTTTATGTCAAATGCCTTTCCGCCCTTTAACGTAGATAAACGATAAATCTTCTGTTTGTATTTAGTTACAAAATCGCGTTCATATTTGTCTTCTCTTTAGCAGCGATTTTTCCTTATTTCCTTAAGTATCTTTTTTAACGCGTGGTAGACCGTAGTTTATGGCTTTTGTAAAAGATTCCGAGGCAGAGCTTCGGGACGTTCGCAATTAGTGTAGGTGGAACTCTTACATGTAAATCGAATTTTCTCCTCAAACACCAATCAAAGGGATTAATGTTATATTTCGAGGATACAGCACAGGATTTTTTCTACTCTCTGTTTGATTTTATAATGAGGGGGATATACGCTCTATTTGATTTCGTGCTCAGCTGTTAATATCGCGCGAAATATTGCCGGAATATTTACAATCGAGAGGTATGTTACTTTTAAATTACCAGGATTGTAACGAGTCTTTTTGCATGTAAAAATTATAACACGCATAACGACAAAACATGGCCATTTTTTTAAATCCAAGATGGTTGTCGCGTTATATTATAATAAAATAACATTTATTTTGGCCAATCAATTTTGTAAAATTGCGTTAAAGTAACAAAATTATACTTAAATGTCATAATGACTCTATTTGACAACTGCCTACGTGACTAATTTAATTTTTTGTGGGCAAACAATCAATTTCTCGGAGAAAACTCAAGAGACACAAAAGTTGCAGATTGAAGCTATATTTGCACGTCGAATTTTTAAATATAGAAATATCGACGCGTGAAAAAGGTCTGAAGAAAAATATTATAGGGTTTTCTTTTACCCTCTTGAAACAATATCTCAGGGTTACAAAAATTGTCACAAACTGAAAAACAGATTATCTTGGAAATATCATAATTGTATTGTTCTGGAGAATAAAGGATCTAAGCCTAAGAAGAGTTTTTCGGTGGGTTTTCTCATCATACGTGTAGGCACTCCATAAATATCGTTATTATTTATCCATGTCATGCAAAATGTTTATTTCTTATTTTGCAACCAGATGTCTTTAGCGTAGGGGAATAATTTCCAGAATGTAAGGGGTAAAGTAGATCCCGTACCCTCAAGTGTTCAAACGTGTTCGTTCCGTTCAAACGTTTGCAATTTCCAATTCGCTTCGTATTCGACTATTAATAAATCACAAGGCCAAACAATGTCAAATTATGGGTTGGATCCCGAAAATTCATGCTTTTCCCATGGTTAATTATAGGTTGCATGTTCAAGAGTTGGCAAACCATCAAGTTAGTTTGTTTAAGCCCCTCAGAGATAACTAAAAATATTGTTCCTCAAATCACATTACGGCAAAAAATCCAAATTTAGTCCTCTTAATATTAAGATCTTTTTTCTCTTATTTAAGACAGTTAAGTTTGTTCTTAACGCATTTAAGTTTATAGTATACAGATACACTCACACGCAATCGATAGCTCGAGTTGTGATAACTGTACGCGTGGTGGCGTGTCAGGTATTTTAAAAATATTTTTTTTACATATTTTTGCATCAAAACGGCCCAAACAATTTATGGTTTATTTAATATATTTTTCAGTTTTTGGATTTACAAAGTTTGAACAGGACAAGACAAAGTCTATGTAATCTCACCAAAAATCAGCCTCACACATATCACATTTTGTTATTGTTGTTTTAACCCTCTCACTCCTACAGCTACTCTCCCCACCAATGACGCTGCGGTCCAATTAAACGTTGTCTATGTTAAGAGAGAACAATGAGACCAAATATTTTCGTAATGAAATGACGTAACTATTTTGTAGCTTCTCGCAGCTACCACATGCTGCCACGTCTCATTTCAGATTCCGATGTGTTCCAGAAATATAATACTTTTCTCATTTCATAATGCTGATAAATGAAAGGGTTACTGAACTGTACATAGCCCATTCATTCGAGGCATCATGACCCTCAAAGCGTATTACACAAATAATTTAAATAAAGCAAATAATAAAGCTTTGCTGGCAATTCCTTATATTAGTCTGCAGGGTATATTTTGGGTTCACGCTGGTGCCAGGATTCTGATGGAGTGAGATCGGGGACTGTTATTTACCGAACGTTGTCTATAATAGTGCTCTAAAACATTACACGATCGCAGTATTCATTTCATATATAGTGCAGTTATTTTTCTTTCTGCTATTCATCAATCAATGTATTCATAAATTATAAGTTGTTGTCAGTTATTATATAAGTATAAGGCAATTTTATAAGTTATAAGTAAATTGAAATTAAAAGAAAATCACCTGGTCAAGATAGGATTAGGCCTCAAACCTTGAAAGAAATTGCAGCTGAGATTTTTTCACCAATGGCCTTCCTTCTAAAAAAATGTTTTAATGCATGACTTTTCCCAGATTAAAAGTCGCTAGTTAAGACTTTATACAACAGTGATGATACATCTAAATTAGAAAACTACAGACCTAGATCCCCGATTTTAGACGTGGCTGAAATTTTGGAACATCTAAAAGCCCGCTTAAAAAACATTATAAAAAAATCCTGTCCGACTGCCAATTTGGATTTCGTGACGCTAAATCTACCGAAGATGCCATTTCTAAACTGACATCCCATATTGTAACGTAAATAAATTCCGTTCCCATATATAGCAAACATTTTGAATAATAGTACCCTATTTCAAATATTTAATACAATCCGCGCGTATTCGAATATATCTACCGTTTAATAACCGTTGCAATCTCATCCCGCGGATACCAGTTGTGACCGCCAGGGGCCGAAATGGAAGGGGAGAAATTATAAATACGCGTGAAAGCCGGCAAGCCAGCTCTTTGGCCGTTTGTTTTTTACTGATACGCATAGTTTAATAACGTAGCTGTTATGTATGTGTTCTGTAGCTAAACCCTAATAGGTAGCTAAAATATAGATTTCCGTACGGAAATTACGTCAATGTAAACGACATATTTTCTGCTGTGTCGACCTTATAATAGCCTTTTTGCTACATTTGTTTCATTGTTTTAACACCAGCACAGGTGCATACTTTGGATTGGCTGTAGAAATATATGCTTACGAGTATATATTTATATTGTTTTTGGTATATTATTACCGCATTATTTTTTATTAAATTAAATAAATATTTAATATTGTATCGTACCTTATTGTTCAATAGTATACTACCCTGTAGGTTCTGAAAGCAACGCTTATAATATACCGAATAATAGCATATTTTCATATTTTTAGTAGAAATGACTACTACGGTTTACACCATATTTTCTTTATATTTCACATATCGGCAAAGAGCATTATTACCTTACTTCTATACGTTTTATCGTGCAGTCTTAAATTTCATACCACATTCCTTTCTTTATTAATTTTTCACTGAACTTTATGAAAGTATATTTTCAGTTTTTGGAAATTTAAAATCAGTTACATTCAATAGTTTCAATATTATAAGTACCTATTATCTATATATTGCATATATAAATATATCTTTTGATATTTCAGTTGGAATGTTTTATTAAATAAATGATTTCTCAATCAACCTAAGTACTTAAATAATTAAGTAACTATTCGCCATTTGGCCTAATATTTTTCTATTTAATTGTATTCAATACCTAATTAAAGCTCATTTTTTTTAAATATTAATTTATTTATTTTTATTAACTTCACTTTAGTATAAATTTTACTCTTGATATCCTGCTCAAGCGGAAATTTATCCATTTTTTTCTTCCAAATTTTCTTTAAATTGCGTTTGTTTGGAATTAGGGGAAATGCCATTGAAATTCTACATTTAATGCATTGTGAGGGTAAAGAGCATTTCAACAATCGTCCATTCTACTCGAGCTCCGACAATTTATCATAGGTTCCATAATGCTCTTGAGCCCTGGTGGGTCCAGGCGTTGTGAAAAATTTGGAGCTCATACATCAATCAGCATATCCAATATTGCCTGATTCTCGCCGTCAGTAATGATCATTGTTGACAATACAGTCCTTGCCAATACCAGTTGTTGAGGTACGTACGTTGAGGATTGAGATGTTCATTGTACGCATAATTTAATCCTCTCTGATATTGAACGGGATGTCATTCTCCGTCCGACGCACCGTTTTCCAGCTACAAGCAAAAACTGAAAAAAAGTGTAAACATTTCGCGGGTTTTTTGGCTACCAAAAATTATGCTCACCTCCTGGGATGGTGGAAACTCCTCGATAAATTATAATTTGACTTACCTAATTGCTTCTGCGTTGTTTATTCAAATCTATTATATATTTATATTCTGTTCTGTTTTATAACTGGAAAGTGAACATTATTATTATTATGTAAATTATTTTCTCACAGTATCCTACATAACCCATGTATCATGTAATTCTGTCTTACTAGCCCTATATTGTGTATCATGATCTATTTTATATATAAATATAAGAATGAGGTCACAAAGCAAACATTAGTGGAAGACATAAAACAAAAAGTAACCTTCAGAACTTCAATATTACGGGATTTCGTTCATTGCAAAACTTTCCTAGGGCAAACTAACAACAGATTGCCAAACATCCAGACTTTTCTTTGCAATCAAGATACGATATCCTACGCAGTTCGGAAATAAAGAAATTTAATGAAATCTTTTTTAAAAGGCTTAATAATTAATTTTCACTAAATTTGCACTCGCTAGCTAGCTTGCTTTTAGCAAGAGCCCGTATTTAACTGTGTTGATTTAAGAGTGCCTCTAAAACTTTTTACATTTATTTTAATGGGAATGACAAAATGGCATGTTACATTCATAATCGGTAAGAATGCCATGTTCCAACGGGGTGATTAATCATACAATTCTGAATGTCTACCATTTCCTTTGCATTTCTTTCTAGGTCAGGACATATTCGTTTATAATAATACCCTTTCCGGAAAATAATTCGGAGTTTAACAGCTACTTTCTGCCAAGATGTATGTATTCCTAACATTCTGATTTTCGAAGACTTTCTTCTTTACCGATATAACTGAGTGAATATCTTTTACTTAACAATATTAAACATAACTTCCATACCTACAACGTTCTGTAAATCATTAATGGTAAGGACTAGGCGAGGCAAATTAACCAAAAAGGGGCAAAACCTACGAAATTTGTCTGAACGTATGGATTGAGATGCAGTTTTTTGACCTCAATTCAGGAAAACATTTTAAAAAATTGTAAATTCTTATTTTTACGGAAAAACGCTTTTGTGCATTTTTTCATAGAAATAATTTTCATAGACAAAATGACAGTTTTAATTAATTTTTAAGGTTACTATACTGTCCGATTAGTATCATGGGAAGAGCAGTCAAGCAACTGTACGAAAAAAAATAATAATAAATTAAAAAACCAAGAAAAACTTTTCTCTTTAGATAATAATATAATTTCTCTATATACCAATATGCCAATAGACTAAAATAGAGACAATAGACAATAGAGTAAAAAATATATTTCTCATATTTTTTTATATATTTCTCATATTTATATAACTTTGGAACGAAATAAAAAATTATACTTTATTACTAATAGAAGAGTTCATATATGCCTTGGAACTATATGCCGCATTAAATTGCAGATTTTTTCAATGCAATACATACGTATTACAAACAAAGATATGGCTGTGCAATGGGTTCACCAATATCAAGTACAATTACAGAATTAGTACTAGAAGATTTAGAAGAAACCATAATTCCAACATTACACTATAAAATACCATTTTTTCAAACGTTATGTTGATGATTGCATAACTGCGTTTCCCACTGAACATAAAAATTCTATGAATTCTCTAGGATAACCATTACTCACAGCCATATCCTTAATTAATACTTTTTCTTTTTCAAACCTTTCATTACTGAGAGGGAAGCTTAGTAAACGATGGACTTAGTGAACGATGGACTTGCAATTGGATATTCTTGACCTTATCAATGAAATCATTCGAATTTTTAACTGAAAAGCTAGGCTGTGCAATGGGCAAACTTTCAAATTCCTTAGTCAACCGTTTTGACAAGTGGTAAGTCGGAGATCCAATAGACGATACTATTGGACGCATCGACTTCCCTGGCTTATAAATTTTTAGTAGACAATACAGTCTAAGTACGGTAGGGTTAGATACATGTAACCTGCTCTTAACAGGTGGAGTAACAAGGTTGTTACATGATTTGAGGGCATTTTTATTACAGTAGTCATTCTTGGTAAAGGGTTTCCAGTAACTTCTTTATAAGGACCATTAGTAATTATTAGGTTGTCTACCCGTTCATAATAGTCCCCTTTATCTAAAATAATAACCTTATTACCTTTATCTGCTTTTAAATAAAATTTATAAATCGATTATCTTATTCATGATTAATTTGTTTAACACTAAGCACTATTTATCACACACAGATACCCTAATCCAATATCCAATAAAAGTTAACTACAACAAAACAAATCTGTTGATTCAAAAATAAAAATTGTCCTAGAAAAACACACTACACGTGATGTCTGCATTAACAGTAAAACGCGATGCAACACAAACCGACTAAGTCAAGGAACTGAGCACTGCCCTGAGCCACAGAATTAACAACATAATTGTGCGCCTGAGCCTGGCACAGCAATATTCTTTCCTTTTACTATTTAACCTGTGTATGTAAAATGACGTAGTGACAGTCAAACAGTACACTAGTAGTGCACTACATCGCACCTACAGGCTCCGGAAATGCCAATAATTAAAGCAACCTAAAAAAATTTAATATAACATATATTTAATATGCACTAAATAAAGTAAAATTACCTTTTGAGGAAGATATTCTATCGGGGCATTGTTTAAAAATGTATCGACGTCTGCTTCAGAAAAAACACTTGACTTTTTAGCTTGATATCCCACATTCTTCCTTTTCAAAAATGCCTTCAATTTTGCGTAATTACTAATATCAACATTATGCCTAAAGTTTAATACTGCTCGCAACATCGAATATCTTGACCATAATGTGGAGGCTTTACTTTGTTTGCTTATTTCACAAAAATAAGCAAGAAGTACCGTCTCAGAGGTATGCTGCACACCTTTAGCCACGCACCATTTACTGTATAGTTCATAGGTGTTTTCATACCTCTCCCTGCTTTTTTTAGGAATTATTCCTTCAGTAGCTCTCTCTGCAGCTACCCGCACTTCTGGTGGCGTACATTCAAATTCACTATCAGACATTTTTGTAAAATAAACACAATTTGATTATATGTACAATTAATGGCGTCGTGTATCGCCTAAATGTCAGATTCAACAAACTTGTTTTGTTACCTAGCAACGATCTCACAGGTTACTTAAAATAATTCATCTTATCACATAATGAAAATGGATACAGATATTTGAAACGAAATTATTATTGGTAGATTGTGAGTATTAGAAATCCATAGACTACTAACCGATTGTGAGTAAAATAGTATACAAACCTCGCGGGAACTCATTCTAGCCTCGCGTCTGTAGTTTACCTCGGTGCTTCGCACCTCGGTAAACTACCTTGCCGCTCGGCTGAAATAGAGTACTTTCCCGCTCGGTATGTAATGTACTATTAAATGAAAGATACAGTTAATATTTATGTATTTTTACGAATAAATAAGGTGGTGCCATGGCTCCGTGGCACTACCTCACCAGCCGCCACTGCTGAAAGCTATTCTAACGAGACTCTTGGATGAATCAGGCAGATATTGAATTGAACTTTCAATCCCTGTTACGACGTTTAAACAAAGCAGCAAAGTTTAAACCCTTGTTTAGAAGGTCAAGTTCTTCTTTATCAAACGAGTGTGACGTGTGATTTTCCATAATGTTAACAACCTTCTGAGGAACATTTTTTGGTACATTAGTAGTCAATCTTTTTATTTTTTTATTTTGTGAGGACATTTTCATGAGGACATGTATCTTATAAAATTTTTAATTTCGAAACTTGACCTATGCACTGGATGCACTATGCATTGGATGTACTGAATCCAGTCAGACAATAAGAAATTCAGTTTCTCTTGAATTGAATCATCAATCACCGTGATTGATTACGTCAAATAATTGGATACATCGCACTACCGTCTCGGCATTGATGACTTGATTGTTCGCTACGAGAAATATCTTGAGAGCTTTGGCGATTAAATTGTTAACAAAATTGTCTGTAGATTTCAAAAATCACCTTGTTTTTGTATTTTGACCTCTTTTTAGTACTGCAATACAAGCGTTAAACTTAGTTTACATTTACATTTTTCTGCATAAGATATAGATTTGTAACTTGACTGCGAAATAACTAAAAAATACGTAATTATAGTATATGGACCTTAATCTCTAACTTTTATCAGCCAATAATCCACTGGATTCCGTAAATTACTGGTGTTTCCATTTTGTTCATTCGATTAGCGAAACCAAAATTGCGTTCGCCTCTCGCCCATTCTAGATAAATGCTCGGCGGCATAAACGTGGCGTGGGTGTAGATTTACGATGGGAAACGCTAGTGTGCAGCTTTGATAGCTGGAATGTACCCCTTGAGTCGTTGCGGTACAAAAATATATGGAATGCCGTTAGCTCGTAAATCTGGCACTTATCGAGACGGAGAGGAAACGTAAATATAGCATTAATTATGGCTGCGGGCATACGAGAGGCGTAACATAAAACTTGTTGGTATCAATGGAAATAAATGGAGGTGCATTCTGTGTTTGTTGTGATGCATGGATTATGCAAAAGTGCATAGAACTGTGAAATGCTTATAATGCTTCTTCACCGACTTCTTTAAATTCGTCGTTTATCCAAACCAAAAGATGTACCCAAGTCAAATTAGAGAAAACGTTGGAAAAATAGAGTTGAATTTTTTTTTAAACACTTCCATTACATTTGTGTAGACATAGATCAAAAGTCCCGACGGTGGGAGTGATCTTGAGGAAGGGAGGGGGTTAAAGGTACCATTTCCACGCTCGTCATATTTTGGTCTGATCTGACTGGGGTATAAGTAATACCAGATAGCCGTTGACCGTTACTCGTCTGATCGCAGCGCCACCAAACAATGTACTGGGGTAGTTTTATTCCCTATTATCATGTCACTGTCAAAAAATCATACAGGTTTTGTCACGCACTAATAACTTACTGAATAAAATTTGCTCATACCTTAACGTAAGATACATTAAAATTTTATTAAATTTAAGAATTTTTTAATTTATTATTTTTGATAATTTAAAGAATTGCTGCCCGATGCAAAATCAAAGAAATTATTATTAGAATTTTTATCAGTAAGTGCACAGCACATTGTGTTTATAATAATTATTATTATAAGACACTATTATTATTGTAAATTGTAATATTTAATGTTGTCAATAATAATTATTGATGCAACAAGTGCGAAAAGGAAGTGACGTGAAATTGTAGGCCGAATTGGACAACACTTCGAGTGCAATAAACACTTTTTGTACGAGATGCATACAATATTTTTCCTACGTTCATTCAAAAACCAAATGTCAAAACACTATAGTAGAATGATAGGATTAGTGCAATAAAAATGTTATTGCACTAATGAAATAAAGAACCAGTTTTTGCATTAAATATAGTTTAATAAAGTTTTGTTTTCTGCATGAACGTAGAAAATAGTTATTTATGTAACAAGTTCAAAAAGTAAGTGTATTGCACGCGACGTGAAAGGGCAGACGAGTGCATTAAAAATTTTATTGCACTAGTGCAATAAAGAACCAGTTTTTGCACTAAATATGTTTCAATAAAGTTTTGTTTCTTACATGCACCTAGAAAAAGAGATTATTATAATTATTATTTAACAAATGGAAAAAGACATGTATAGCAGAAATTACCGACCAGCGAACGTAGAAGAACTGTGGTTGGCGATTGAAAATGCCTGGGAAAATATTGGCGAGGATTACACCAGGACACTAATATTGTCTATGAGAAATAGGCTTCAAAAAGTTATAAACGCGAATGGTGCTTGGACCAAATATTAATTCATAGTAATTTTCTTAAGTTCTCAGTTAGTTTGTTAATTTAATGGATTTTTTACAAGAGACGTCCTTACCGTATAGATTTTCCTTAATAAATACTGTACATAAAATGCTATCACACCAGACTATAGCTGACAGATACTTCAACCTAAAATAATTTTGATGTGATCTGTTTACAAAAGCCTGCTTCACAATGGGAAAATTTCCAAAATTTCTCGTAAGTGTCGTTTACTTTCAATTGAACGGCACTGTACTACAGAAGCTCCTACATTTTTACAAACACATAGGCCCCTTTTTGGTTTTAAATTTTATCGTTGATTCTAATTCACTCTCAGAACTTCGCTTCAGTCTTAGTAGCAAAATTTTGTAGCTGCGATATTTGGTTTCTTGGTTGTTGAAGGGTGTATGAAGGACGTACCTTGTTCAGTGATACGTCTCTTCTTTGCAAGTTTGCACACATCTTCAATTTTGGTGCATATGTCCATTTTTGTAGGTCTCATGTAGGAAACTGACATGTACGTAAAAATTTTTTGAATTTCCTTTTTTTACGGATTTTCCGGGGTTTTGGGCGTGTACTTGATGCCGCACTGGCGAAGGAGGTTGTATACACTGTTTCTACCACAATAAGGGTCTTTGAAATGCTTTAAAAGCGCGCTTTTTCTCTTAGCAAGATCTATTAGCAGGAGCTTCGATTAACATAGCTCGCTGCTAGGCGATAATCGACTGAGCGTTTCTACGGGTGATGTCTGACGCCTGACGCGTGACACCCACAAAAATAGAAGTGGAGATCACGCCTAAAGAAGTTTTCACTTCAATAAATAAAGGTTATTGCATGTTCTAGTTACCCCGCGGTATTCAAGTAGCCCGTTTTACGGGCTACTAATGACATTGTTTTATACAAAAAAATTTGTACCTAATTATCGATAAAACTAACATTGTTTTCCTTCTTTTCAGTTCCCACGAGTTACTACATTGATCCGGAGATGAACCGCGGAAAACTCAAATGGAAAACTGGATGTAATGTCCTGATAACTACCTTGAAAGAAGCTGTGCTGGCAATTACGAAAAAAACATAGTGATACCAAAAATCTAAATTATAAGCGTGAAAAAATATTAAAACCCACCTAAAAAATACCGAATGATGATGGATATGGCGCTACCTTCAGTAAATGAATCGTTCGGTACTAGTGACCGTCGATTTTGCTTGGATGATGATAATAATAGTACCTACGAGGCGCTATTGTTCCGTTTTGTTGCCTACGGATTGCTCCTGAATGGTATCGGTGTGCTAGGTATCCTAGGGAATATATTAACAATGATAATCCTTTCCAGACCTCAAATGCGGTCGAGCATCAATTATCTCTTAATATTTTTGGCCCGAATTGATACGATCCTTATAATTAACAGCATATTGCTGTACGGACTGTCGTCGATATATCCATATAGCGGGAGGTTATTTACATATTACTATATCGTGTACCCACACCTTGCCGTGGTACTGTTTCCCGTAAGCTGTTTCTGCCACACGGCATCGATTTATTTGACTGTAACCGTTTCCTTGGAGAGGTTCGTGGCCGTGTGTCATCCTCTACGAGCACGGTCATTGTGCACCTACGGCAGAGCGAGGATGTACGTAATATACATTTTGATTTTCTCCGTGATATATAATGCGCCGCGGTTCCTTGAAGGCGAAATTCGCAGCGAGAGGTGTAATGAGTTCAAAATAACAGTTTACTGCCCACATTCGACTAACCTTAGGTCTGACCCGTTGTATATTGCTATATACGTTCACTGGATGTTCCTGATCTGTATGTACCTGTTGCCCTTTGGATTCCTGGCCGTGCTCAATGCTTGTATATATAGACAGGTAAGAACAATAATGCAATATTTCTGATATCCTTTGCAGCCGTTTGTTATTAGAATAGAAATCTTTAGAAAGGGTAGGAACTTGTGTTATATGACGATAGTACTGACGACGAAAACATTATATTTATTATCATATTTTAACTGCAACTTTTAAAATATAAAATAAACTGCTGTTCAAAATTATCGCACCACGTTAATATTTGCTAAAATTGAAGGTCTCATAACTTTTTTACTTTTAGTCCAATTTTGATTATTTTTTTAGAATACTGTAGATAAAACGACTAATTTCAACTTGCATATCCAGTCTTTTGTTAACTGAGGACGGTTTAGGTATTAGACAGGGCTAACTAAAAGGTTGTTATATAACCCTAATTTTAAAACACTCTGTGGAATAATTTCGTAACCAAATTCTTTAAATCCACCCGCGACCCATCCTAGCACAGTTTCTTGTAACGTAAGTTGCCTGTTTGTTAAGGTGAGCTGACCTTGCTTTAATAATTGCCAAAATATTTGACTACCTAGTAACATGTCAACATTTGCACTACTACCGAAATTAGGATCGGCTAAAAGCATATCATCTGGTATATTCAAGTCATTTATATCAAAAGATGTCACTGGTATTTTTTCTGTTATAGAATGTATTACTAAAAATGCAACTAGAATTTATTACAAACTAAAATTGGAGTTTCCAATTAATGGGAAAAGGATTAAAGGAAAACACCCATAAGAAATTTAAGACGTATTGGGAAATAAGTAGCTGTCAGTTGACTAAAAATCTCCTGAGATATCCCGAGACAGCAAGGCATTATCTGGCCATGTCCAGGGGAAACCTACGATCTTTAACGGACATTGCCGGGGAAGGAAGCACCTCTATAATATCAGACAAAGTGACATCTGCAGAGGGTGTGAACAACACGATGAAACGGTCAAGCATGTACTCTGTGAGCGTCCTGTAGTGTCATCAACCAGAGAATCCATATTGAGGGAACGTTGGACTTCTATGGCCAATTTGAGCAAAACGCCCCTAGGGAACTTCATCACCACAAGTGTAGCGGAATCTTTGATCAGCACTCCGAATAGATTACAGCTACAGATTACACTACTCACTATCATCTGCATTAGCCATTTCTATTGAAATTCGTTCTCTTGCACGCTTTAAATTCCGATGAATTATGAAATGAAATTAACGTCAATATATCTTCATCATGTAAAGTCATTGTTTTACTTCCTCACTTGTTCTTCACATATTTTCACAAATCAGGTTAAGTTTAGTTTTTAGGTTAGTAAATGCTGTGTTATAATAATTGACTAGAAGAGATTAGCTAGTGCAAAGAGACGGACAGAGACAAAAAATTTAAAAATTGTTTTGTTTTTATATACTTTTAATATAATAATTTAGTAAAAAGCTGTTATTTTGACATTACAAATTGACACTTCATTTTTATTTATTTGTATGGACGATATCAGCAGTATTACCAATCAACCAGCCTACTATCACTACTCTAAACTAATTCCGTAATAATTTTAAAATGTGTTTATCTTTACAGGTACTGCAGGCAAACAAGGAGCGGCAACGACTGTCCCGGCTGCAAAAGCGCGAGATAGGATTGGCAACTATGCTGTTGGGAGTGGTAGCAGTATTCTTCTTATGCAATCTCTTGGCATTGATAGTAAATATAGCAGAGACTTTCAAATTACTAAATGACCTTTACGATACTTTAATCGTAATCAGTAACTTACTAGTTACCATTAACTCTAGTGTTAACTTCCTCATATATGTTATTTTCGGTGAGAAGTTCAAGAGACTCTTCTTAGTTTTATTTTGCAACAACTCCATCTTCGGGAGCGGAAGGGAATCGCCTGACGGTGTTACCCAGGAGGACAGTTTCATGTCGAACGGTGACCGACAAAGTTTAAGGTCAGTAACTAGATATAAATTAATTTATTGTATCCATATTTCTCTTATTTAAAGATAATATTATATCCCTAACTCTTACATTAGTAACTCCTTTATATAAATGAAAACTCCTCTAACTAAAATAATTTTTAAATGTGATAAACATAATTTAATATAATGTAGTGATATTAAGAAAAGCGTCATTAATAGGAGAATTTGATTCGTTGTTAAATAGTTTAGTCAAACAGAAAACACATCCGCTGCAGGAAATGCTTTTGTTTTCCGGTCAGATCTTCCCTAGTTACTAAAAATAGCGTAATGGAGTTACAAAATGTAGTCCAAGAAAGACGTTTTAAGTAATGACAACGTAAACATAGACATTTTAAGCAAGGCATAGAAGGTAATCTTGAGACACCATATAGATAGCCACGCGTATTTCTACTCTTCAAAATTTTCCAGTTAAAGTAGTAATTAAAGTGCAAGGAGTGATTAACAAATTGCATCAATCCATAGTGGATGTGTTTTTTAAAAGATTTCAGTATAATTTGAACTTGTTACATTGTGAAGTTAAAAGAAATAATTTAATCTATAACCAGTGCATATAGAATAGTGTTTAGGCAGTTTCCTGAATAGATACATCCCTATTTTCTTTCATTTTAAGTAGTGTTCTAAATCAGTGAAATAAAATAAAGTGTAAGAATTATCATAGCAGCACGTCGCTGAATGCGTCGCTTTGATGCACCATGTATACGTCGCAGTCGTTTGATACGCCATGATATTTCTATTTCATAAATTTTTGTCCAATTTTATGAGAACTAATCTTGTTCTTCTTGAATTCTAGATTCATTTAAAATCTATATGCCATATATCATTTTATGGCGGGGATTTTATATGTATATTTTTACCGCATAACAGAGGTTCAGAAAAGCACACATATCACTGGGATAAATCGGATAATCGCATATTATTATATATCAACGTATTGACAATGCTTCCCGCTATCGAGTGCGATAATTTTCAATGCCCATAAGTACAGAAGAATAATATAAATAAATGCTAAATTACCTCAATTTTAACCCTACTGTTAGTGTATCAATACGTATGTGTATCTTAATGTTCTAGTTTGGATACCCTGCCACAGGTGTCGCCACCTTTGAAATGGAAATCGTTTGAAAGTATAGTACAGAGTTGGCTTACAAATAATGTCATAAATAAAGCATAGTAGTTTAATATTATCTTTGGTATGTCATTATTTTTCAAATCATTATTTTTTGTTCAACGGACTTCATCAGTTCATCTAAAATCTAAATATAAATTTTAATCTTGAAAATAAATAACTTTTCAATAGCAGAAATTAATAAAGGCTAATTCTAATACCAGTATGGAAATTAAACAGTTGGTGCTTCCAGGTGCTAGAAAACGCAAAAAATACTAATAATAAATAAGGTATTCATTTTAAAAAGTAAGAACATTTTATTGCATATATTGAATCCCAAGCGACTCAATATTTATATCTCGGGCCCCTTGGGCAGTATTTTTGTCAAAATTAATAATCTAGATGGCGGACATTTTTGCCGTTTATTATAGTCCCAATCGACTTCAAAACGGTGTTTTGGGAGTTTTGGGGTCATCGAATACCGATCACCGATTTTTTTTGTCAAAATAAATGTTTAAGATGGTGGACATTTTTGCCATTTATAATCAGAATCAACTCAAAATCGGTGTCCCAGGAATTTTGAGGTCGCTGATCACGAATTTTTTGTCAAAATAAGTATTCAAGATGGCGGACATTTTTGCCATTTATCATCAGAAACAACTGAAAATCGGTGTCCCGGGAATTTTGAGGTCGCTGATCACGAATTTTTTGTCAAAATAAGTATTCAAGATGGCGGACATTTTTGCCATTTATCATCAGAAACAACTCAAAATCGGTGTCCCGGGAATTTTGAATTCGTTGATCACGAATTTTTTGTCCAAATAAATATTCAATATGGCGGACATTTTTGCCGTTTATCGTCATATCAACTCAAAATCGGTGTCCCGCGGATTTTTGTGGTCACAAATCATGAATATTTTGTCAAAATGCAAGATGGCGGACAATTTTGCCATATATGATGCGATTCGACTTAAAATCGGTATTATGAGAATTTTGAGGTCGCATATTACGATTTTTTTGCCAAAATAAATATGGAAAATGGCGAATTAAATATTACCGACGTTTTCATCATTTATGCTCTCGACTCAAACTAGGTATCTCTGTGTTTTCGGATTCGCAGAACACCAAATTTTTTTTCAAATCAAATATTCCAAATCTAAGATGAATTTTGCAATTTAACTACACTACGGTATGATTAGACTCAAAATATTTCCCAAGTTTTTTAATGTATCATATCACGAATTTTTTATCGTAACAAATAATAATATAGCGTCTACAAGTGATACATTCCAACAATACTAAAGCACGAATGAGAAATAGGAAATAGGTGTGACCTCAAATGACTCAAATCACAAAGTACCGAAAAGATGTTCAGCTAAATATTCAGATCTTATTGAAGAAAGGATAGTACTGTATCTCACTCCGTCTTTATTGGTTATGTAAATGCGTCCTTACGAAACTATAATTGTCCCTACTTTCAAAATTTACTGTATTTTTTGTTTGTTACTGTTGTATCCTACCCCGTAAATAGATTGTTCTGTGGTATTGTAAAATAAGGCGTAATATTTTCTGACAAAAAAATTTTCTGGGATATGTTAACATCCTACCGCTCAATAATCCCCTTCTTATCGTAAGTGGTAACAGAATATCGTTCTGGGAGATAAAATATCTAGGGATATACTTATATATTTCTCCCTGCATTAAAGATTTAGTGCTAACAACTTTAAATCAATACTACGAGGGATTTGTGATTGGGCAGTTAAAAGTGTACTAAAAGTAGTCCCTAAAAAACAGTTGCGATTATCCTAGAAACAGATGTGCAATGTGATACGTAAATTTAGCAAATAAGTCCTGCATAATATTTCCTTACCGATTGAAAAAATATAAGAGCCTAAAACATCTAGGCTCTCATATAATTTTTCAATTCGTAAGAAATATGTCAAATATGACAAATTTTGTTGTTGACATTTAGACTAGAACTCGAAGAAACCATTTGCTTCTACAGATTCCTAGACGCTGCAGATCCTCATTCCAATATTCATTTAGTTATTCTGGGTCTGTATTTTATAAGAAGACACTTTTTAAACTCAAACTATAAGCAACGCCAGCAGAAACAGAAAAGAAAGGGTTAGAAAAGAAAGAGTTTAAAAGAAAGGATTATATAGACCGATGGCCTGGAAATCAGGTCATACTCCATGAATAGGCCAAGCGCGCTAACCATAGGAAACAGAAGAAACAAGAGATCAAAAAACAAAAAGCTGACATAGCGGCTAACTAGATGCGCTTACACCAGTCAATAATGTTCTATGAAAAAGGTCAGAAACCACAACACAAATGTGCCGCAACGAAAGAAAGAAGCATGTAATATACATACCTTGAGATCAATTCACAAATATTAGATGGAGTGATAGTCACTTTTTACAATAGATTTATTCAGAATTATATACCTACAATAAGCCTCCGATATCTAAATTGTCAATTGACAAGTTAGATGTTAATTTAAAAGCTGCTCGAGGAAATTTCGTTGAAAATTATGGACAATGGAATATTCATGAATGGTCGAATATATTGTTTACAGATGAATCAAGGTTCATGTTTTTCTACCGAGACAGTCGATGCAGTGTCGCAGGATAGTAAGGAAAACCTGGGGAATGAAGCCCAGGGTGGTCCTGTGGATTTACACTGCTATCATAAGACCAATGTTGGCCTATGGAGCTGTTATCTGGTGGCCCAAGAGTCAACAAATAACAGCAAAACTCAAGCTAGGCCAGGTACAAAGAGTTGCCTGTCTGAGCATAACCGGAGAGCCATGCGAACAACACCAACGAGAGCAATGGAGATAATGCTGTGTCTTCCACCACTAGACCTACATCTAGAAGAAGTGGCTCTGACTACCATGACTCGCTTTAAATCTGTTGGCATACTACCAAATGCAAGCTGTGGCCAAACCAGAAGCCGCCTGTGGACTGAAGCTGTCAGAAAGATACCCCTTTTACAGGCATGTGCAGATGGTATTCCGCCTCGGCTTGTCTTTGATAAACCTTACACCATACATACTACTGATGAAGACGAGGCCGGCGTTGAAGGTGTAAACTATGTCTTCACGGACGGATCAAAGAAAAAGGATGGAGCAGGCTGTGGTATATATTCCAGGAATCTGCGACTCCGATGCAGCTGGACTATGGATAAAAATGCCAGTGTAGTACAAACAGAACTCGCTGGTATAACCATAGCCGCACAAGAGATTGCTCGCAGAGAAATAACGGGCAAGACAATAAGAATCTGCACAGATAGTAGACAATCACTACTGGCCCTGAAAAATTATAAAATAACTAAAGGATCAACATGGGAATGTCACCAAGCACTTGTAAGAGCATGTCAGATGAATAACATCTGCCTGTGCTGGGTCAAAGGACACTCACAATGCAACGGCAATATAGAAGCTGACAAACTGGCCAAGAAGGCAGCCAACCTGAGTATCCTTGGGCCTGGTCCTTCAAGTACGCTACCAGTTGCAGCGAATTGGGTTCGCCTGTAGATACAATATTGTTAATAAATAAATAAATAAATAAATAAATTTGTGGGATGAATTAGGGAAAAGGGTACGTTCTAGCGAGAGGCCTCCGGAAAGTCTTGCTGAAATGGCACGCGCATTAGTGGAAGAATGGGATCCAGTACCAATGGAAATGATAAGAACCCTAATTTCCACTATGCCGCGCAGACTAGAAGTTGCCAGGGCGGCAACACACGGTATTAAGCAGTTAATCCAGTTTATAATTTTGTGTTTAATAAAAATGTTTTTCTTAAAATTCGTATTCATTCCACTAGAAAATTGTTTCACGACGAGTTCAGAAATTTGGTAATTATGCAAGGTTTCGGCAAAAAAGCTGTAATTTGGACAATTTTAGAGATAGATTAGTGTATAAAAAAACAAAATGCTTGTAAAGGAAGCGCCTTTCATATAAATTCACCATTTTCGATACCATTACTTGTTTAACACACAGGGTGAATTAAAAGCTGAGAAAAAAACATGGTTCGAGGTTTTCCACTACCACCTAGGAGGCTTTAAAAAAATGTTCACCTCTTTAATTTTTTTTCAAAGACAAGATAATTACCTACCAACCAAAAAAAAGAAATTAAAAATCGGTTCCTTCGTTCAGAAATAACTACCAAATTTAGGTGCGTCACATTTTTTGGAACTGAATATATTTATTGCAATACTGTTGGGCAAAAGCAGTCTTTGACCGAGCCCCGCCTTAAGAAAGTCAAGTTATTATTATTAACTTGTTTCTATACCTTCCTACATAATGATTTATTTCCAGGTTACACCGACAGAACACGACCATCAGCCGGAACGGAGCTTCCGGCATGAGAATGAATGGCTCTGGACGAGAGAAAAGAAGTACTCGGTGCAGAGCGTCTAGTCCTGGGCCTTGTGTATATTATCCTGCGAATAGGTCCAGCACGGAAATCAGCACCTACACCACCCAAACATCAATCACCGGTGAATGACATCAACCGACAGAGGCCACGTTGGTCTGAGGAAAGGACTAACTTGTCAGCCTCCAAGCACAACGCAAAAGTGATATTAGACAGGGAAGCGATTAAGTTTTATAGGTAAAGAGGGATCTAACTGTAAAAACTTAGGTAAAATCGATATTTTAATAAAGAATTAAATCATGTCTCCGCTTTTGCCAAGAAAAATGTACAATTTCTTCCCTACTTCCTTGTCAATATTATTAACGAGATTCAGAAGTTGCTATCGCATATTTGAAATTTTGATATTCAGAGATTTTTCAGATGTTCGTTCGGTCGAGTATGCCATACGTATTTATCCTGAACAAGATACTTTTGATAATAATGATAATAAAAATAATAATTTGGTCAAACCGTTTTTTAATGTGGGAATAATGTGGAGCGGAAAGCCCTCTGGAAATTCCAGAAAAATCTTTGACTAAATATAGGCAAATTATACATTTTAGAAGTCAATAAAATGCATTCATTACAAAAATTTAAAAACATATAGGGCGTTCCATAAAAAAATAATTGTGTAATATCTTGACGCTCCTTGTCATTTATTCGTTCTGATCAGTAATTTTGACGGTCGACAAAAAATTTTAAACTTTTGTATTCGCCATTTTTTCAAAAACAAAAGTTTAGTATCTTTTAGTTCCACACGTTTATCGTCGTTTAATAGATCTTAATGAAACACACTTTTCAATTTTTGTTTGACATTGCCATTTTAGTCGAGAATGTTTTTACCTGGAATCTACATCGGGGGCTGAATTTTTGTATAGGGGTAGTTCTTAGTGGCCAGAATCTAAAAATCGCAAAAGTCATCGTCAGGGGTTGTAGGGAAGGGGTGCAAGCAACCCTTAAACATTGAAATACTTATTTCTGCATCAAGGGTTAGTTTTTACTTTACTTTAGAGGGCGGGAAAATTGTTATAAGGGTGTTATTTTTATCTTAACCGCTAATTTTATTCAATTCACGATTTTACACAACACTTTGTTCGTGAATGCGGGTGAAACTTATTATTTAAAAAAAATCTGGAGTCGTGCTCCGGTTAATCAGTTAATCAGTACAAAAATCGAAAAATCTCAGTTGAAACAATTTACCATCGAAAATTATAATGTTCAAGGTTTCTTGAGCACATGTTAGTGAAAGAAATAGTGATTTTTTAAATAAAATACTGTTAATAAGAACATACACAGCGGTGAATCTTCAACGGACTTCAAAAAAGCAGGAGGTTCTCATTCAATGTATGTTTTTTTTGTATGTTCTTTACCTCAGAACTCTGTCATTTATAAATCAATTTTAAAAATTCTTTTTTATTGGAAAAGGGGTGTTATCAAGAGGGTCCCATTTTAGTTTTATCGACATTGTACCTTGGATTCCGAAGATATACTGGGGAACTAGCCAGATATACCAGAATAAATGGCGAATGCGCCGGTCGCAACCCTAATTTCTAGATATTTAAATTAATTAAAAAATTATTTTAATTTAGGTCACCGTTTAGGTGAAGTTCATTGACAACACACGGACAGGAAATTTATTGTGGAATGGTCGCAATAAAGCGATTAATTATATTACTTAACGTTTCGGTCTCTTTTTGGGGGCTTTCTCAAGAGAGGATTTTATTTATGATATATTGGACACAGGCAAAAATGAGTTTTAATTAATTTTTAAGGTTACTAGTTGATTAGTATCATAGGGAAGAACAGTCAAGAAACGCTACGAACTTAAAAAAATAAATTAACTTAAATTTTATGCCCTACCTTTCATATGTTCAAAGTCCATTTTATAATTTAGCAAAATTTATATCATATATTCTAAACAACGTTGTTAGAAAAACAAACCATTATATAAAGGACTCTTGGACATTCAAGACATTTATTGCTACAAAAAAACTTAATAAGCAAGAAAAACTTTTCTCTTTATATATAATTTCGCTACATACCAATATACCAGTAGACCTTGTAAAAAATATAACAAATCAACGTTGGAACGAAATAAAAAAATTATACTTCTTTACCAATAAAAGAATTCTTATATGCCTTAGAACTCACAATAATATGCACATTTTTTCAATGCAATAATACATATTACAAACAAACATATGACTGCAATGGGTTCTCGAATAGTAATCGCAGAATGAGCACTTGAAGATTTAGAAAAATACATAATTCCAACATTAAACTATACAATTTTTTCAAACATTATGTTGATGATTGCATAACTGCATTTCCAACTGAACATAAAAATTCGATTCTAAATAAATTTAATAGTTACCATCCAAAAATACAATTTACAATTGAAAACGAATCAGAAAATAAGATAAATTTTTATACTTAACTCTTATAAATAATAAAACTGAAATATTAACAAAATGGAATACAATAACAATATGGTCTGGTAGATATACCAATTTCAACTCAAAAAACCCTTACAGCCATAATAAACTGTAATAATTGATATTGCAGACAGATCAATAAAATTAACGTCTGCCATTTTTAGAAAAGTGCATAGAAAAAGCAAAAAATTGTTTTAAAAAAAAATAATAACTATCCTTTTTTTCTAATCAACAAAAATATTCAAAAACAGAATTCACAAATACTACAATAACATTCTCAACCACCACTATCAGAAAATATTTCATTTTAAAAACATATGATATTCACACCCGACACAAAAATACAAACAACTTAAAATTCCTTTCAACAACATTAAAAGACACAAATCCACTTGAAAAAACTACACACTGTATATACGAAATTCCATGTAAACAATGTGATGAAGGTCTACATTGGTCAAACAATGCAACTTCTCGAAGAACGTTTAAAAGGTCACAAATATTCAGCTAATATTACAGCTCTAAAAAATCCATCAGGTCATCAATTTAACTACGAAAATACTAAAGTTATTAATAAAGATCAAAACTATAAAACACGGCTAATTAAGGAATCAATTTATATTGAAAAAATCCTAATGCATCTCATAAAAAAGAAGATACAGAATATCTTTCTACAGTTTAAAATATTAAATAAATTAACAAAAAACATTCTCTCTATATATAAATTTATATACGTACATACATACCTACTTACTATAAATATACATAATATTAAAATTAACTAAAATTAGAGTAATAATAAAATATAAAATAGCCTAAGTTCGTAGGGTTTCTTGACTGTTCTGCCCTATGATACCAATCGAACAGTCTAGTAACCTTAAAAATTAATTGAAACTGTCATTTGGCCTGTCAAATATCTGGACGTATATATGGAAACGAATCATTTATAAGTTATACTAGTTCTTTCGCCTTTATTGAGGCTCTTCAGAATGATGTACGATTTATTTAATCGATAGTTTTTACTTGAATTTACTATCAATACCTACCGTTCTCACAGTGACACTATTATGAGACATTAGTTTTAACTAACATTCATAGAAGAACTAACATTCATAGAAAACGATTACCTAGTTTACTATTTATAATTTTTCTCACTGAACATATTGATGGTCTTTTATTTTTATAATTTATTGCTTAGCTTTTGATCATATGTATATTCTATTCCAACTCTCCCAGTTTTTCTGTGGTCAGTATTATTTTTTTTTACCCGGAAGCCTCGAATGATTTATTTTACTCCGCTAAATCTCCTTAATTTTAGTTTGACTAAATCACTGTTACATTTTTTTTTTTTTGATATCTAGAAAGGAAATGAGGATGGATTTGTGATAAAAACTACAACTGATTTAAGTTCTGGCTAGATATTTTTAAACCATTATTCACCAATGTTTTACTATTATTTAAAGGGAATATTCTTCGTTGCTAGCTTAATATAATTAAACTACCAATATATCGCATTGGCGATCGTTTTAACGAACGTGGATTGCGCCAACTCATGTCGACAATAAGTTACTAATGTAGAAAGGAACTAGGGGAGAATCGGAATACAAATCTAATGCCCCAGTAAATTGGGCCATTACAGTCCATCGTTGAAGGTAAAAAATAGTTTATTACCTCCATTTGTGAACCGACATCGATTTTCATGAAAATTTGGAATTAAGCTCATATTATTCTTAACTTGTATATATGCCCGACTTATTCTTTGCTGCGACCACCACATTTTTAGGGAAAAGACCGATTTTTCTTGGGTTATGGAAAGTGTTGCAAACAAACATACAATCGGGGCAATTCCTTTTGAAATTGCAACTCATTGAATTGGGAATGCCAAAGAATATACTGGCTGATGTAGGAGCCGACATAACCATACTTAAACGCCAGGGATGATGGAAATATTCCACTGTAGTTGAGGGCTATGTGGAAGAATCAATAAACAACAAACTTGAAATAGCTAACGAAATATTAAATGACTTAGTCGACACTTCTACGGTTCGAAACACAATAACATCACAACATTCACAAGAAAATAGCATTTTAGACACATATTTAAACACTACTATTACTCAAACAGAATATAACATACTCAAAACTCATACAATTGTCGTACCCCAATCAACTTTAACTTATAATGTTGCACTAGACTCAGCAAGTTTGAAGCGACCGATAATTATACAAAATTGTGCCAATTTTACTATTAACATAAAAGGTTCAGGGACCATGTAGTCATATATAAGTATATTTTTGTAAATTAAAGTACGTTAAAAATAAGGGTTTGTTGTTGTACGTTGTAATGTTTTTTAGGTTAAATTAAAAACTCCATTGAATATATTTCTGTGCAATTTTATGCTTTGCCACTATGCAAATTTGAGCGTAAAAAGTGATGTATATCTACGAGTATAAGGTGGGAACATACGCAGTTATTTCTATTCGTTTTACAACATGTAGGAGGACTGTAGGTATTATATTTACTAGCCATTATAATAATTAATTGATAGCGTTTATTATCATTTTACAGTAGAAAAAAGGACCAGCAATTTTAAAAACTTAAAACGCTTAACCTGTTTGTCTGGCCTAGGCCGGAAAAGTCTTTTCAGGCCGCTTACTTGAAGCAGATAGAAAAGTTTACCTTTCGCTACTCTATTCTAACCGAGAAACAAATTTTTTTAACATATTCGAACAAAAAAGTTATTTACATATTAAAATAAAAAATGCATAAGTATATTAAGAAACAATAAAAAGATTATAAATTATCAATATCTAAATTACTATGATCTGGGTGAACTGAATAGACAAGATATCAGTGGCGGCTCGTGCCGATGCCGCCACTGATTTTTAATTACTTTTTTATTAAAGTTGTCAATACTCGAGCTTTGAATATGTTTTTTAAGTCTTTATCCATATGCTCCTATTTGCTGAACCTTCCTTTTCATCGTGACCCCTTAAAGCTAATTCAAACGCATCACAAAACCGTATACAGTTAATTATTTGGTTTAAAACATATCTATTGTTATCGACTTCATCATTATGTTTAATGAAAGCCGTCCAATAAAGCGAGTTTAGTTGTGTCTTTATATTTGACTTACCCAGCATGGAAAAACTGAACACGTTGTTCATGTGAAATTTAGATTTTTCGTGGGTTTTCATTTTGTCCCATATATGAACAAGATCGTCCGTGCCATTTGTCGACCAAGTTTCATCACCTCCAAACAGGACACATACAAAACAAAACAGTTTATTAGTCTCTTCAGATCACAAAACGATTTATTTTTACCGTAGATAGTTTTATTAAATTTACGGGATCGAGATTTTTGTCCACTGCCACTTTGTTTTATAATATTTAAATCAGGCGTTGGTCGTTCGAACTCTTTAACTTTAAGTTTTTCTTCCAGTGAAAAGTTACTAACGGAATATTGTTTCCTTTTACAATTTATCCCCCTTTCCCATTTAAATTCCCCTTTAAATTCCCCTTTAAAATTTCCCTTTAATAAATCCCTATAATAAAAAATAAAATTAACTTTACAATTAAATTCCCCTTTAACTTAAAAATAATAATAATATTATTATAACTTTAAAATAATTATTCACAAACATATTATTACTTCCTACCTAAAATTTACGTATTTATTAAAGTCCCCGTTAATAAATCCCTATAATCAAAATTAAAATTAACTTTACAATTAAATTCCCCATTAACTTAAAAATAATAATATTATTATTATAACTTTAAAATAATTATTCACAAACATATTATTATTTCCTACCTAAAATTTACGTATTTATTAAATTCCCCTTTAATAAATCCCTATAATAAAAATTTAAATTAACTTTACAATTAAATTCCCCTTTAACTCAAAATTAATAATAATATTATTATAACTTTAAAATAATTATTCACAAACATATTAATATTTTCTATCTAATTTTTTAATATTTATTTAATTATTGATTTAAAATTAATTAATATTTTAAATAAAAATTTAATAATTTATTATAAATTATTAAATTAAAATTTAATTTAATAATACTGAAAGTAAGCAATTTTTTTAAATTTATTTATTTATGTATTTATTTAATTTGAGTTATTTAATTTAAGTTATTTGTTAACTTCTACGAGAAGTTTTCGAGTAATTTGCGAAAAACTGTCCCGAAACATTTTGCTCCTTGAGCCATAATGCCCCTTAACAAGTCACGAAATTTCACGTCAATCGATCAAGGTTCAAATAATTCGGAGCGGAAAACCTTCAACGACTGGACTATTATACTAATGATTGACACTATATTGTTATGACTAGGGGACGGATATTGTCAGAACAGTATAATGTACAAGCTTTCTAGTCATAGAAACCAATTGTGCACGGAAATTAGGCAAATTTATGTGGAATAGAAGAAAAAATGTATATAGCTGAAACGTCTATAATAGTTTGCTTATATCTGTAAGAATACATATAGAAAAAGTTCCCGCCCCTAAGGGATAAGCTTCATCCCTATCGCACCCCGTTTAGAGACACAGCACTGTTTTTTTACAATATCTTTTAAACGCTCGATCTTAGAGAAAAAATATAAGTATAGGAAACGGTTTGTCACAAAATACTCTACAAGAAAGTAGAGTTCTATTATTTTTTCGGTTATTAAATCGTAAACTGTTAGGTTAGGTTAGTGTAAGGTTAAACAAAATATTGAATACGATCCTTAATCGAATATAACACAGCCTGATAATATTCATAAAATTGGTTATTCGTGCAGCGTCACCATTAATTGCGATTGCAGTACCTTATCGCAATGTCTAAATTCCATTGCTGTTTCCAAAGAAACCAATAATAAAACAAAGAAATACTGAGTGATTTAAACGTGATTTTAGGATATGGCATTATTGTATTTAGCTACAAAACAGAATATTACAAGGCTGGATAAATATTGAGTTTCCATCCAAAAGCGTTTTTGTTACCTACCCCTAGGTTTGCCGCCGATTAACGTAAACACCCTTAATAATCTACAAACGCCCTATAGGACATGTTTTATAGACAACGTTTTTCACCAACGTAATTCAGCCTATGCAATAACATATTACACTGACAATATAACTCAACGTTTTCCACCAATGTAACTAAACCTAATGCAACTCATGCTTTCAGTTTTGCTTCAATATTTGTCATTCTATCATTACTCGTTGCTGCTGTTTTGGGAAAATAATTACTTGCGCTTCGCACTCGTAATTATTTTCGTCACAGCAGCAACTCGTATTTAGAATGACAAATATTGTCGGCAAACCCCAGATCACTTATTGTCTTATATATGAAAATTCAATTCGAAATATCTCTATTTTGTCGTAGAACATTATATTTCCAATATATTATTGAAAAACCAGCACCGTATCTTTATAAGGGTGAAAAGGGAATGAAACTCACCAGTTAGGTATGGGAACTTTTTGATCCTGTATTCCTATCAACTGTCGATTCAAAAAATATCAGCTTATTATAATTTTTTCTTCTATTTTTGCTAATTTCCGTATACTACAAGTGAATTGACACTGTCTCACGAATATCACCCGAAAGCCGACGAATGCTACTGAAATTTAGAGAGCGCTGTTTATTTTTAGCCTAAATTTTAATTCAGTTGCTATTTATATACCTTATAAGCCAGATAAAATCTCGACTCAATTATTTTTTATGGCATATAAAAGATACCCGCTATATGAAGTTCATTAACTAGGAAGTAGGGAGATGAATTTCGAGATTTACTCGTTTCAGTGTGCAGAATTTCAGTGGGCGTGAGATTTGTCTTTCCGAGACTCGAGTGACAATGTTAATCCTTTATCATAACTGGATCAAGTGGTTATCAGACATTTGATTGTACTTAAATAAGTTAGTGTAAATGGGCATCTGTTTCAGCATCGAGTTGTATTATTTTCTAATTATTTGAAGGGCTGCTGTCACGAAAATAAGATTCACGGTGGGTGGATTTTTATTTTTTATTTAAATATCAAAAAGCCTGTAGCGGAAAAAGTTTTAAATCTGTCCCCAATATTGAGGAAAGTTTTAATCTTTTTCAAAAATATCGATTCAAAGCTTTTTTTTAAATTTAAATTTATTTCTACTTAAATGCTTAAATTCTATTTTAGTGACAGTACCTACACTTCAACTATATGAATTATAAGTGGTGTGATATTTATTACCTACATATTATGTATTAATAGAGGTAAATTTAAAATACTTCAAAATCACTTGTAGACTTAATGAGGGGAATAATAGAGGTGATTTTGGAGTAAAATATAGTTTTCTTTATTATAAGTAGCCTAGCTATAGATAACTTGTAAATACCTTCTTGGACCAAGTCCGCTATCATGGCAATTTCTCATCTAGTCATCCCTATTTTCTCACTATATATGTTTTTTTAAGTATTTACACAACGGGCATTTGCAAGAAAAACGAAACTGTCCTTCCACATAGCAGTGGCGGCTGGTCCTAAGGGGCACAAGGGCCTTAGTGTCCACCCTTCATTTGTGCATGTCACTAAGAATTATATGACGCTATAACAGTTTTAGATTTAATTGCAATTTTTTTATTGCTTTCGAAAAACTACTGTAAACTTATTTCCAGACTATATCAAAATTTATTTGCAATAACACACAAATCTGTCTCCAAATACGGACATCGTAAAATATCATTTTACGACTTTCGACATTCTGCGGCGTAACGAAATTCGCCGATATAAGCCGGCCTGGAGTCACGTTGCGTTGTTCCCTTATAGGCTATTGATTATGTTAAAAAACAGGGCAATAAGGAATTAACACGTTCACGGGTTTTTATTGCAGGAATCGATCAATTGAATTGAATCGCGTGCTATTAAATTGGAGGGTGGAAATTGAAGAG